>VWZX01001268.1:354975-626655 GCA_013399015.1 Galbula dea | reverse complement strand
CGGCAGAGGGGCCCCGGGCGGGGGTGCCGGGCCAGCGGGGCGGGGCAGGCCGGGCCGGCCGGTGTCCCGAGCTGGGCCTGCCGCTGGCGGCGGGGCGGCCCCCGGGAGGCTTGGTGGGGGGGGGAATGCTCTGTAGTGGGGCCGGGAGCGGACGAGCCCGAGCTCAACAAGTCCCAGAGGAAGCGGGTGCCTGGGGCGGCCCGTCAGGGAGGCGGCGGCCGGAGCGGTCTAAAAGGAGGCGTGCGTGGGGGACTCAGCGGTAACTGGAGTAGTTTGAGTACGGGGGATAACGATTTCGTGGATGAGGTGCGTGGCAGCAGAGCTGCCAGGGGTGTGTGAGGGATGTTCAACCTGGCCGTTTGCACAGGGGTTTATTGAAGACTAGAGTGGTGCCTGCGGGGTGTGTGGGTTACACGGTGCTGGGCAGGACGCTGGAGGCTCCTGCAACGGAAGGTGGCAATGATAGGGAGACGGGGATGGGCCATTTGTGGAAAGTTTCTGAATGCAACAGTACTGTGCAGAGGCCCGAGCCAAATACCATCGAGTTGTGCCCAGGCAGTCCTCTGAATTTGGTGTCTTTTGAAGCAGCCTGCTTAACACATTCGCTGGCTGAGGTCCTGCAGATTTAGGCTTAATTATTTTATCATGAGGGCTTTTCTGTAATTATTTTTTCTATTGGGAGAACCCAGATAGTAGGGTTAAGTCTGTGTGTAAGTCTGTGGAGCATTCATGTGATAAGTGTGCACTGGTTATGTAAAATAACGTGTTTTAAAGTGTAAAGGGATTATTTGAGTTGTTTGGTTTTTTTAATAACATCTAGGTAATGATTCTTGCTTAACTAGATGCAAGGGCTCGCCTAGTTGTAGTGCTGTACTACCTTTGAGGTGTTCTCTGTATCCACCAAAGGAAAAAAAAATAGGAAAACAAACCAACCAAAAAAATCCTTAAAGGAAAGCAGTAGCAGAAATAAGAGTTATCCTTGTATTGCTTCAGAGCAAGTTTGTGATAGTAGTAACAAGATAAATCTGACTCGACTGGGTCATTGTGGCTCTTCAGTGAGTCTGTCAAAGGCCACAAGATGTGTTTATGGTATGGCTGAGTCAGATTGTCCGTGTTACTGAGACCTGACACTCTGGGACAACGTTGTTGCTACAAAATCTTTTGGTGTTTAACTTGCAGCCTGAGGACGAAGGGCACCGTGATGCGCTTCTGGTCCCATCAGTCTTCCTGTTGCAGCAAAACTCCCAAGTGGTGGAGAAGGCTTAGTGAAGCTTTCCCTGTGTAGCAAACAGGAAAAAAGTGTGAAGTTCTCAAATGGTGCACAATAATCTGAAATAGCAACTGGATTACATTGGTATAATCTGCATGTAATGTGGCTCACTAGACTGTTCTCTTTGTCATGCTTTCAAGTAGTAGATCTGCTAGTATAGGTAAAGGTTACTGGTATTTCTGCCTTGCACTTAAGGCTATGTGTGCATATAAGAGCATGGTGCTTGCATATATTTACTTCTCTAGTAAATCTGCCTCACAGGTGAGATGAGTGGATTAATGTCTCTTAGACTACTTTTAATGTCTGTAATTAACTATCATTTGGTCTTCAGTAACCAGGTGCAGGTATTTAGCCTCTTTAGAATAGTACTTCTAACTATCATAACCTGCTTGGTGTTTGCTTTCACTGTTTATACTTTTGAGTACTGTAAACTAAGAAAACTGTTACAATTTAACAGGTTAAATAAATTGTCTTTGGTTGCTGTATATTTCTTTAGAAATGGCTAATGTAGGAGTATATAAAGCTTAATCCAAGTAATTTTAAAGCAACAGATTATAAATGTGAGAGAAGTGGGCATAAAATGAATGCAGAGGTCCAACTGCAGAACCATGGGAGGGTGGTAGAACTTGCACAACCTGCCTGTGGTTTGTCAAATGAGGTTTGCTGTCAAATGGAGAACTGGCATGGGATGAGCAGCATTTGACTTCTGGAGCTGGCCTTTTGAGTTGGGGTCCAGGAGCAAAGAGAATTGAAGGGCTGCCCACTGCTGAGAGAGGGCATGAATTGTTGCAGTGTCCAATACCCTTCCAAAATGAAACATCCTGAAGAGCTTCAGAATTTAATCAGATTGAAAGCAAAGTCAACCAGGTGTTGGCTTTGCAGTAGACACTGTCCAGATATTGCCATTAAAAAGCAACACGTAATGTTTTGGTGGGTGATACAGATACCGGGGATCCACAGGTATGCTTGATGTCTGTGCCCTTCAGTGGAATGGCATTTTAAAGCTAGAGGTTTATGAGGTCTTCAGAAAGTCACTTCTGTGGAGTGCTTGTGATATGTGGATGAATGCATGGTACAGGCTCTAATGGAATTAATGTTTTTTTTTTAAATTGCCTGTCCTCTAGTCAAGATGAAAAAAGAACCTGCACTATCTGGTCTTATAGCCACGTTGTCCCTACCAGAAAGGAGTCCACTCTGTGGTTGCACCACTGGCAGTCTGTTTTTGACTCCCCACTCTTAAGCTTGGAGGTAGAGAGTAAGTCAAGTACTTCATAAAGAATACTGCTTCCCCAGTTTCTGAAGTCTTGGAAGGACAGAACAGATGTGACAAAAAAGAGAGTGAAAGAGACTGTTGGTTATGGGGGAGATACAAAATTTGCTTCTTTGTATTGCTGTAGCCACTTAGATGTCTAAGTGGAGGACAGGAGAGAGCACCTGTTGCTCCCTTTTCCCCTTGCTGTTCTAACAGGATGGTGGAAGAGGCAGGAGCATGCTGTGTGTAGCTGGTGGGTAATGGCAGGATAGCCAGAGAGACTTTGAGAGCCTGTAAAGCTTTGCTGAGAAGTGCTGTGATTTCTGAATTTGTCAGACCTAGTCCCTTCATCTGTGTAAGAGAACAAATAACACCAAGGTGCTGATTATTTATACAGGTTCATTTTACATGTGAAACTCTTTCTAGGCAACCTTTGCTTGCTGCTTTGGCTCTGTCTAGATTTCCAGACATTTAAAGTTAGATGAAAAATAATAAGCAGCATAATTACCAGTACTTGTCTTGAATTTTCAGGCCTGTTTATTTCATCTTTTGTATGGTACTTAGCTCAGATACCAGAGATGGCGACCTTAGTGCCACACTGGGGTTAATTCACCCCATGGAAACTGCTGGTTTTGGTGATACAGAGATAAGGTTTTGAAGTAGGGTCCCTCAGTGGTCTAGGATGCTGAGTTTCTGGTACAAATAGGCAAGCCCTGCTGCAAGTAGCAGAGCCATACTGATTTGCCCATAAAGCACTAGAGTGCTATGGTTGAAGATTTGGGCTGGTAACAAACATGGGCTTGTGATAACTTGCCAACATGGTGCAATGTTTTCTGTACTGTTATAAATAGTGGAGGACTTAGTGCTTTCTTCTGTTTGGCACAGCTGAGCTGCCACTTCATCTCCAGCCTGTCTTCTCTCTCCAAGCTCAGAATATGGACACAGGACATTTGTAACCCAGCTGACTATGGGGCCTGCTCCTTTAGCATTATATTGCAGTAATCTGTCCCTTACCTTACAATAAGCACTTTCTATTTCAGATATTGGCTTGTGTGAGCACTTATTGGTAGTTCAGTAGGATGACTTTGCTGCAAATGGATCTGCTCCTGCAAATGTGTAGCTCCCAAAAATCATGGGAAATGAGCAGATGAAGAGTGAACATGAAAAGCCCAGAGAGCTGTGCTCTGGGGCAGGAGGAATGGGAAGCTGGATCTCTTTAGCTTGGAGAAGAGGAGTCTAAGGGGTGACCTCATCTATGCTTTTAAATTTGTGAAGGGTGAGTGTCAGGGGGATGGGGTCAGGCTCTTCTCAGTGAAGCCCAGTGACAGGACAAGGGGCAATGGCTGTTAACTGGAGCATAGAAGGTTCTGTGTGAATATGAGACAAAAATGTTTTCCCAGTTGAGGTGTCAGAGCACTGGCACAGACCGACCAGAGAGGCTGGGCTGTCTCCTTCTCTGGAGGTAATCAAAACCCATCTGGACATGCTTCTGTGTGACCTGGTGTAGGGAATCCTGTTGTGGTAGGGGGGTTGGACTCGATGATCTTTCAAGGTCCCTTCCAGCTCCTAATATTCTGTGTGATTCTGTGAATATGAAAGCCCAAGCTGTGTAAGCAAGGCTTCGGCTTCGTGGATGTTGGGCTCAGTTTTGCCCAGCTTGTGAAGTGGCATTTGCAACAAGTACAAAGTGCAGAGCACACTCAAAGCTGTGCTAGAGGTTTCAGAGCAGAGATGGGAGATATTTTTAGGAGCCTGGGATCATCCAGAGAAAAGTATGCTTTTGGACATTGTTTTTTTGCTTGTTTTTGAAAGATAGAGACATCCATGACAACACATGGGTTGTCGAAGAATCTGCAGAGTTTGTTGGGAAGCAGGCAGTTGCCTGTTAGCTGTCTGCATTTCTTGACTGGATTGAACTTGCTCTCTGTTCCTTTGCTTTTCTCTGCATTCTTTCTAAAGCTAGGTGTGAAATCATTACAGAATCACAGTGTTAGGGGTTGAAAGGGTCCTCTGGACATCTTCTAGTCCAACCCTGCTGTCAGAGCAGGGTCACCTAGAGCAGGTTGCACATGATGGTGTCCAGGTGGGTTTGGAATGTCTCCAGAGGTGGAGACTGCACCATCTCTCTGGGCAGCCTGGACCAGTGCTCTGCTACCCTCAAAGTAAAGAAGTTCCTCCTTATGTTTGGAGAGAACTTCCGATGTTCAAGTCTTTTAAATCAAACCTCCATCTTCAGCTTTACTGTTTGAATGGACTATAAGTTTATCTCAGGGAAAACAAACTTTTTTCCCCACCTTGATTAAAGAAGTGCTATTTAATTTAGCTTTTCTATGTGTGCAAAATACATTTTAACAGGCAATTTGCAAAATACAGACTTCAAATACCAGACTCACTTAGTGGTGGAGAGATCTCTTAAGACACATTAGGAAATTGCATACTAACCTAAGAGTAAACTGAAATGTTCCTTCTGAGACTAGTAATAATAAAGATATTTTTATAAATACTGCTAGTTATTAGAACACCAGAACTTCTGTTCTGATCCAGTTAGGCTAGGAACAAGCATGATTCTGCTCTACCCTGTTCTGTGAAGTTGAAGAGTAACATAAGAGATAATGAATGGATACTGTTGGACTGTGAGGAACAACTCAAGTGTGAGACAAGAGAGGCAGATAAATACCAGCAGCTTAGTGCTTTTTTCTGTCAGTAGATAAATTTAATTAGTTTTAAAATTTCACACTTCATTCATACAGTTCTTGAGTGAAAACTTGAGGAGTGAAGTTAGTGTGGAGACTGCACAGCTAGACTTGGGATTTTGCTTTATTAAAAATCAAGAAAAGCTTATACATGGATTACTGAAGGCAGAGCTGGGAGTGGTGAGGTTGTAAGATAGTATTTTTGTCCACTCTCCCATAAATGGAGTCATTTACTGAGGATTTTTGGTGTGATTTTGTTGTTGCTGCTGTTTGTTGGACACACACACCAAGCATAACCACTTTGCCCTTAAAAGGGATTGCATTAGAAAAGTAATTATGTGAGAATAAAGAGGAGCTGCTAGTGGTTTTGATCCTATTTTGCCAGATTGTTTTCAGTCTAGAAGGAGTTTAGCTGAGAGTGGTCTGCTGGCCACCTTCACGTATGTAGTATGTACTGGTGGATAGAGAGGTGCTGCTCAGTCTTTATCACGGAGTCACAGAGGGGCTGAGGTGGGAAGGGCCCTCTGGAAGTTACCTGGTACAACTGTCCTGCTCAAGCAGGGCCACCTACAGCTGGTTGCCAAGGACCATGTCCAAGGCTTTTAAATATCACCAAGGAGAGAGACTCTACAGGCTCCCTGGGCAACATGTGGCAGTACTTGATCACTCTCACAGTGGAAAAGTGTTTCCCGATGTTCAGAGGGAACCTCCTGTGTTTCGGCATGTGCCATTTGCTTCTGGTCCTGTCACTTGGTGCCAATGAGAAGAGCTGGGGTCTGTCCTCTTTGCTCCCTTCCTTCAGATATTTATAGACATTTCTAAGTCTTCTCCCCAGGCTGAACAGTCCCAACTCTCTCAGCCTTTCCTCATAGGAGAAATGCTCCAGTCCCTTCATCATCCTGGTAGCCATTTGCAGGACTCTCTCTGTATATCCACGTCTCTCTTGTACTGGGGATCCCAGAACTGGGCCCAGCACTCCAGCTGTGGCCTCACCAGTGCTAAGCAGAGGGGCAGGATCGCCTCCCTCCACCTGCTGGAAGCACTTGGCCTAGTGCAGCCCAGGACACCATTCGCCTTTTTTGCCATGAGGGCACATTGTGAGTGCGTGTTCAGCTTCTTGTCCACCCAGGTGCCAGAGCCTCTTCTGTAAGCTGCCTTCCAGCAGGGTGGCTCCCAGCATGTGCTTGTGCCTGGGATTGTTCATTTGCAGGTGCAGGGCTTTACATTTCCCCTTTGTGAACTCCGTGAAGGTCCTGTTGGCTCATTTCTTCAGCTTATTGAGGTCCCTTTGGATGGCAGCATGACCGTGTGGTGGTGCATCAGCCACTCCTCCCAGCTTTTGTCATTTGCAAACTTGCTGAGGGTGCAGTTTGCCTTGTCATCCAGCTCAGTAATGAAGCTCTTGAACAGGACTGGACCCAGTATTGACCCCTCAGATATTCTGCCATTTACTGGCCTCCAGCTAGACTTTGTGCCTCTCATCAGCACCCTGTAGGCCTGTCTGTTCAGCCAGTTTCCAATTCACCTTCTTGCCTGCTCATTCAGCCTGTACATCAGCAGCTTGTCTGTGCAGAGTGTTATGGGAGAAAGCATTAAAAGCCTTCCTGAAGTCTACTGCTCTCCTCTCATCTGCCAGGCCAGTCATTCCATCCTAGAAATTCACCAGGCTGGCCAAGCATGATTTCCTCTTGGTGAAGCCATGCTGACTACTCACAGTGATTTTCTTGTCCTTCGTATGCCTGGAAATTATTATTTAGCTGCTTCATCACGTTCATGGGAATCAAGGTGAGGCTGACTTGCCTGTAGTTCCTTGGATGAAGTGTCCTTTTGTGTGTCTTAAAACTAAATATTAAGAATGTGCTTTTCATGGTTGATAATTAACATTTGTAATGTGTCCTACTCCAAGTGCAGACACATGGACAATCTGTGCCATTCCTGACCCTGTGTTCTCCCAACCTTGCGTCTTAGCCAAGATTACAGAGATGCCTAACAGTCCTGTAGATCATATTTGAACCTTCAGCTCCTTCTCTGTGTTTTGCTAGCCACTAGATTAGAAATTCCACAAATATGAGAGCACCAGAGAGATCTTAGCAGGTCGTGAGATAAATCTGTGCCTCAAGCTGTGCTGCTTGGCCACGTCCGAGATGGGAGCTTTGCTGCTTGGGCAGTAGGGGGCATGCTGCTTCTGGCTGGTGTCTGCTCCATAAATACTGCTGTGGGTTGAGCAATTATGATTTTTTTTCTTCCCATCCCACAGACTGAGTGTCTATTGGCTTTGTAATACTTTCATGTGGTTATTGAATTGCTTATTTCTAGAAATAGTGAACAGCTTGACCATTTCTGCTGCTTGAGGTCAGCCCAAAAACTAGAGAAGGATAATAGGCTTAGAGAGAAACTCTTACTAGTGTATTCATTTAATTGCAGAAATCGATCAAGAAATATAAAGGGAATGAAAAGAACGTTCACTAGCTCCTCTGGTGATCAGTTTCACAAACTTGTATTGACATTTTTTACTCCAGCATGTCACAGAGCACCTAGGAAGTTACTGTTATCCTTGTTGCTGAACACAATCTGTGGTGGAATCACTTTCACCACCCTGGCACCTTGCCAGACTTTCCAATCCCAAATGATAATTGCAGTGACATTTGTATCATTGTAGTAAAAAGTACATGTGTGGGTGGTATCTGTTGTTTGACAACAAAACTAATGAAGACAGGAAACTGAACAACTTCTGTTACTTGTGCTTTGGATAAAAATACAGATCTTTTTATTGGTGGTTTTTCAAAACATAAGCAATCAAATTTCCATAAAAGCCTGACCCAGCTGAAGCTGATGGAAAAGTCTTGCTAGTTTAAGCAGATTTGGGGTTTCAGCTCAATGATGTAACCACAAGGGTGAAGCCATTAGTCTCCTAAAACCTTTCCACAGCAGTCCTAATAGTTTTATTGCTTCAGACTATAGAGGACTGTTATGATCACTTCACACACAAACAGAGGGAAGGTAAAATGCCTCAATGATTAGATACTGAAGTGTGAAATGGCATAGTTCATTGTTTTACCATCTTTAATGTATTTTTTAACACAGTGGATAAAAGGTTACTGTAAAACATCTTCAGATAGGCAGTGCAGTTATGGCAAGCAGTCATAAGACTGGATGGTTACTTAATTTTTTTTGTGCTTCATCAGATAAAGTGGCTAGTGCCTGAATTGTACTGACATAGAGAACAAAGTGTACAATCACTTCCTATAAACTGGACTTTGTAAAGTAAGCCAGCTAAACATTTGAGCCAACCTAGTCTTTTATGTACACATGCATTTTCTTTTGAAATGGCAGAAAGTACTCTTTTTGGATCAAAAATGCTTTTGACCTCATCTTTCTCAACAGGTCTCTTTTTTTGAATGTAGTTGTGACAAAAGGAGGTACTTCCAAAGGAAGAAAATCTGTTTGTTTTTTTTTTCTATTTTAACATACTTCTAAAGTTTACAGTCATACAAGTCTTGCTGCTCTTAGGTCCAGGATAGTGGGGGTTCCTCTGTAGCTTGTTCATAAGGCCATGGAAAATGGTCCTCATCTGGCTTACAGAAGTATATAGTAGAAGTAAAGCAGGAAAATGAGTAAGGGTGAGCTGATGGTTGCTGTGGGTTTATAGTGATATGTTGCTTCAACATCCATGGTCACCACTATTGTAGACAATTGTCCTTACTTTCTCAGGGCAGTAGAAAATATCTCTTTCCATGCTGCTGTGTCCCTCTGCTGGAGCAGCAGCCTTTGCAGCACAGCATGCTTTGTGCCTAGGCACAAGGTAAAACCAGATGGTGTTTGTGGAGCCATGATGAGATGATTTAGTGTTTCATCAGTTACAAAAAGGGTAAAGCACTCCCCTCAATCTTTCAATCCTTCCTCCAGCTCCCAGCTATGCACTAGCTACTTTGGGCTTGCGCCAGAATTCGTTGTGCTTTTGTGGGCTACTGAAACAGCATGGAAAGTGCAGCAAGGAGTCTGGAGACTCTCTAGTAAGCTAAGGTGACTTCGGGAAGGGCTTGTCAGGCATCTTGATAGTGAAGAGGAAAAGATGTGGGCATGCATAGGGAGGAGAAGGAAGGCAGGAAAAGGAGCAAGCCTTCCTCTTCTGTTGGAGAGCAGGCATTAGGCTGGTTAGTCTGTGCATGACTCTGGGCTTGATTGTTCTTCAGGTTCTGGGACAAGGCTCTTCTTGTTGCATCCCTCTAGTGGTTTGACAGGGGCTAGTTTCTGGTGTGGCTGAGGAGGTTATGTTTGGCCTTCTGCAGGTTTCTACTAGTGCTATATTCCATTGCTTCCAGGGATAATGAGATGAAACTCGTGATATTACTTGTCTGTGTAGTCAGACCCAAAAATGAACTCTTTTTGGCACCTCTCCAACTCTGAACAGGAAAATGTTTGTCTTGAACTGAGTATCATTTGGGAGAATTTCTTAATTGGGAGTAGCAGTCCTTACTTGTTAATCTCCTCTGAAGGTCCATGCTTTTTACTTCCAGGCTCAAGATGGGTCAGAGGAGATGAGGGTGTGCCCTTCATTCTAGTTTTGTAATGTCTTCTCCAGGCTGTCAGCTTTAGGGATTGTGCTGACCCTTAAAGCTTTCATTCACAATGCATATTTCATTCAGAGGTTAACAGACAAATCTGTGAACTGTTGGGTTTACTTCACTGAAATCCCATCATTTAAACAAACATGAAAAGAGCAAAATCAGTATTTCCAGGATGTTAAGACAAATGGATTACTTTTTCATACCTTTTAAAGTGATTTAGAATCTGCAGCATCTCATCTTGATTGTCTGCTTCCAAACTCAGGCCATTGCTTCTGAGCTTAGAAATCTCACACCTCTGTACTTCATGTGCAAGAGATCTTAAAAATGAAGTTGATCTGTTTTACTTTTCACTAGCCATAGTCTGTAATATATCTATCTATCTATATATATGTATCTGTCCAGAGGGAGGAGGGCTTTCAAATGCAGAACTGATCAAGGGTTTCTTACTAAGGAGCAGTGAGGCAACATTTCCAAAATCTTGTACTAACTGTGGGGAGCTCCTTATTGCCTCTTGAGTGGTCTGATTATTGGGAGCTCTGCTTGCTTGATCCTGAATGAGATGGTAGAAATGTGGTATCACTGGAACCATTGCCATCCTTACTGATCCCAAACCACCAGCAAATGAAAAGAGGAACAAGTGGAGCTTCCCAAACATCTTCTGCAGTAGTCTTGAAATAGTTGAAATTGAAGATAATTTATGTACAGCTGAAGTCTGGGAAGTACAGGCCAGTTTGATATTTCTGTCCATGAGACAATCCATATACAAAGCTGTATTAAGCCAATTAAAGCTTAAGCTGTTGTGTACAACTTCTTAATGTAGACAATCAAAATTGGGGGCAGCAAAGATGGTAGATGCTTTTCTACTGGTTTCTAGGACCTTCTTTGCATCTCTTACAAGTAAAAAAGATGGCCATTTCAGAGAAAATAGGTGTTCATTGGCATAGCATTAACGATGCCCTGACATGAGACTTCAGAGCTTCAGGCAGTGCAGTAAGAACATCTGATTTGATGATGCTCCCTAATGACAGCTTGTAATTACAACCAGTAACAGAGAGAAGAATAAAAACATTTGTTTGAACTTCCCTGTTACCCCACATTAGCACACACATTTTTATCTCCAATTCCATGGTTTTTAAACTTTCCCATAGTCAGCCAGCAAGACTCAGGTGCATCCTCCTCCTCTGTCCTTTTGCGCTCCTGGGCCAGCCCAGGGCACAGGGTTCCAATCCCCTTCCTGTCCTCTGCATGGCTACAGCTTGCCCCAGTGGCACCAGGCAGTGCTGATACTGCTTTCAGTGCAGGAGAACCTGGTGCCTGGCAGGCAGCCTTCCCGCCTGCATGGCCAGGCACGTACATCACTGCAAGAAAATGTGATAATTGGTTTAGTTCATTTTAAACTCCCTGTTTGTGAAACCAATAATTGGGAAGGCAATTATGGCTGGCCATCCCTGGCCAGCCAAGTCCTCTTAGCCTGGTGGAGTACCTAAGTGCTTGGTGGTGGGCGTGTTTAGCAAAGCTTGAAGCACAGCAGTAGGATTGCTAAATGACAAGTGACCCTGTTTTTTGCAGCTATGATCTCCCATCTTCCTCCTTTTGAAGGCTTTCCAAGCTAGCTTCTTCAGTTTTAGATATCTAGAAGCAGTGTGTTTCTCAAGGTCTTGGTCTTTTTTAAGAAAAGGAAAACAGGGCTTAGAGGCTTTATCAGAGATCCTGCCAGAGATGCCATGCCCATGTCCAGTTGAACCCAGCTAGCTGGGTCTGCAGAATGGGTGACTGCAAGGCATCCACTTGCATGCTCAGCATATTCAGAATACAGAGCATGGAGTTATTGGAGACCTAAACGTTGGAAGCAAATTCTGAAGATGCACACATTCAATAATTAGTATTAATTATAATTGTTCCTAATAGGTGTCTAATTATCTTAGAAGTCATGTCATGTGCTTTCCTCTAAGGAACTTACTATGGCTGCATACAGGATGGGACGGGAAGCTGCCATAGTCTCACACTTCCATTACTTTGTTCACGTAGTGGAGAGAAAAAGGCTCAAATATCTTTGAATGTTAGGGGCTTTTTTGGGAATGGCCATGGATTCCCAGTGTTTCTTGCTGTCTCCCCCTGTAATTTTCATGATCCTGTATCCAGTTTTAATAACATCTATGTTCTTGTGCCAGATAGTGCAGAATTTCAGATGTCACAAGTTGGTTGTCATTTTGTTGGGGTGCAGCAGGTACCTGGATGGGTACTGAGGTGCAGATGTGAGAATGAAAGCTTCTGTCATTGATCTGGATAGATGCTGTGTAATTCAGAAACACCTTAGTCTTTTGTTGGGGCATGTGGTTTTTGTAGATGAGTTATATTTAGCCAGATAAGCACTGACATACCCGTGATGGTGAAAGGGTAGAAAGTTCTTGCTGACTCCAGTTCCTGCTGCCTAACACCACATTGTGAATCCAGGCAACATAAATGTTTAGATTTGTATTTTAATAGCTGGAATATACATTTAATGGAAAGTGGTGAAGATAGGGACTTTGTCCTAGCCTGACTGAAAATGAATACTATGTTACTATCACATTAATCCATACTATATATTGTAAGGAACACTTACAGTGACCTTAAAATTCATTATCTTTTGTGTGGTTAGAGAGCAGCAGTTTACAAATGGTTGGAGCGATTTAGATTGATGTGGTTTATATGTAATGAGCAGCTGGTGAAGTGAATAATTAAATGCAAAGTATACATGAAATGTAATAATAAGTTGAAATTCAGGACAGGTTATTTTCAAGCATCCCTGTGAGAATCTATCTTCTCTTTGTATTCCAGTATGAGGAGAGATTTTGGGCATTATTTCCTTCCAGTGAGGATTCTGGTTTGGGATGGCAAAAATAAGAGCCTTTTTATTATATAAAAAAAGCTGTTATGGGAAATTGAACTACTGTACAAAGTAGTACAAATAAACCAAAACCTTTGAAGTCTGGGGATATACTTTAAATATTTTTTATTTGCATGATGTTATCTTGATAATAAGTTGGGTGTTTGTCATTGCTGTGTGTTGTATTTTGCTGTGAACTTTACTCCTCATTTCTTCAGAAAAATGGCTTATCCCTGTCCCTAGGGCATAGCCTGGAAAGAGTCTTGCAGTTACTGAGCTCTTGTTTTACTCCACTTTTAAAATGTATGTCATGTTAAATATATACATTTCATTATTGTTTTCAGTCAGTAATCCAGGCTGAAATACATTACTTGCTGCTTTTGCTTCCCCTGTAAAGCTGTGGTGTTTGTTGTGTCATGGATCAGAAATGTTGCTTAAGCTTTGTTTTATGAAAAGCAAACCCTGTGGCTTTTGTTTTCTTACCAGATTGGCAGGCCCTACCACTTAGCATGCTTAGATCTATTTCAGAAAATGGAAAGAGATGGTCACAAAGTCAGAATGACAAAATTGTTTATAAAAACAATAGTTACACAGCAGGTTGGCTGTGTGTTAAGCCATCTTGTGGCTATTGGTGGTTTTTTTAATTGATGTTTAATTAAGAGAGGTTTTTGATGGGATTAGATCAACTGATTACATAGTAATCAGATGGAAAGCAAAAATCCTCACCCTGAGCTGAGTCTTCAACAGCTGTACAGTGTTAATATTGCATATGGACCTAGGACTCACAACTTAGAATTATTTGTCTACTGACAATGCAAATTTATCTGCAATTGGAGCAGTGTGTTGGGTGCCTGTTGTTGGGGTGGGGTTTTTGTATGTGGCTTTTAATGACTGTGTGTTCTCTGCCTCTCCTGTCTCCCTTCAATCTGGAAAGCAGCCAGTGTGGTCTGTGAGGGAACTTGTTTTTGGAATCAAGTGACCCTGGGGGTGAGTTCAGTTATGGTGGCCTGTAGCTGAAGTAGAGGAAGTGTAGCTTTATGAGTTGAGGGAGAAAAGGAAGCTTGTACAGAAAAGGAAACACGGCAGTGGCATCAGGATTATAGAGAAGGTGTTGTTTTAAGCAGCTAGTTTCCCAAAGTATATTCCCGCTAGCATGTGTGTGTTTTCTCTTTTAATAGGGAGTTTTGGATGCAGTCAGCTTTTCTGCAGACACTTCCCTTCACCCTTGTAAAATATTTTTAGTGTTTTTTAGAGGTATTTTATTGATGGTTTTATAAAATGAGCTCTTATCCGCATGCACAAAACATAACAGCACAAAATAGGCTATAATTGCATGATTATTTGGATTATCCAGATCTCTTAAGATTCAAACTGTGCATAGAAGGGGACTTCATTAGGGCTTCTAAGTCCTTCCAGAATCCTGGTAGACAATGTGAGGAGAAACAGTAGTTAGCTGGTGTTGCCCTAGGAGATCAGGGGCTGCTGCTGGGCTCTTACTGCTGTCCTGCTGCCTGACAGCGTGACACAAACCTGGCTTTGCTCAGCCTCTGTTTGCTGGCCTGCTCCTTGGCAGGCAGACACATCCACCCCCGTGGCCAGGTCATCCTCAGCTGACATCACTTGCCATAGCTTCATTGAAGACTCTGCCGTGAGTCACAGGGTTGGAGGCAGTGATGTTCTGCTCTGGGCAGCTGTCTTCTGCTTGGGCGCTTCCTAACATCCAGTGCCTGCTGCCCACCCCCTCGTAGGGAAGTCACCCCCTGACTTGTTGGTAAACTATCAGCAAAGCAGGGATGGTATGGGCATAGGATGTCATGGCAAGTCTTTTAGTAGTTTTTCTTCCACAAATGCTGCACAGAAAACAGAAGAATTGAAAGAACATTGAGAGTCAGTTTCTTCATTTGAAGGCATGTTTCTATGCATTTGTTTTATGTACAGGTAAATGATGCTAATATTCTTGAGAGTTTAATGTTTTCCACTGTACAAAACACAGACATCTTCATGCCTGTTAAATGCTAGAGAAGTATTTGAAAAGAAATAACTTCAGTTTTTAAGCAGCAGTGTGCCAGAAGCAAGTAAAGGTGCAAGAGCCCATTTATAATCTGTCAAATGGAAGTCTCTGCATTTACATATAAATATGGTAGGTGTTACTCTAGTGTTTGCTGATCCTTTGACTAGGCAGCTCAATACTTGAGCTGTCTGCTTGATCAATATTTTTTTTTATTGCTGTTCAGAGCAAAATCCAAGCTGAAATTTAACTGAAATTGAAGAAGACTGAAATTTGACTGAAAGGTGAGCATCTTACCAGGATGTGCATTTGGGCATAACAAAAATTGACTACAGATGAGTTAAGGCCTGAATTACTGAAAAATTGCAGTCTGCACATCTTCTGTGAAAAATAAAGAAAACTTTTCTAAATTCCTTAGTTTCTCTCAATGCTGAGCATGCTTTAATTTGGGCAGGACTTACCCCAGTCAAGACCATGCATTACAACGTTATGTGGAGTTCAAGACTAGCAACTTGGTTATGGCAGGATACCATAAAATACAAGTTTTGACAGGCAGGTTAAGATGGGTTTTGCAATGAAAAATTACTAATATACTGCTGAAAATATTATCTGTGGTAATCATTTAGCAGTGTTAAACTTCACTTAATAAAACCTTCAACCTACGTATGTACCATTGTCTTGAGAACTACAAAAGAGAAACTAAAATGCTTTCCTTTTTTTATTTAGTTTAAAAGAGTTTCTGCTTAGAAGCCACAGCAAGGAATGACTTTCAGCTTTTGCAGGAAGGTTACCAAACTCCCTGGTTGAAGCAGTGCCTGTCTCTGTCTGCCAGAGTGGGGCTGCCTAAGCACACTGTTGTTTGACCTTCCACAAAATTTTTGCTGAAACATATTGTGGACTTAAAGGACAACCACAAGCTTCAGAATGGTTAAGACTATGAAGAATCTTTGACCAAAAAAAAAGTTCCTGATAAGATATGACAGAACAGTTAACTTACCTGGAAAGATACACTGTAAACTGCCTGAGTTATCTCTCAAGTGTGAGTGATGGTGAAGCATAGCTTGAAAGCAAAGGGGTCCTGGTAGTTAAACAGTGTTTCCCACAAAGCAAGGAACCTGGTCAGTCAGGTGACTGTGGCCCTTGGTGCTCCCCATGTCAGTGAATGCTCATGTAGGTGATTGTATTTCCAGCAAAAGCCCTGACTCTAAGGGTACAGGGTCAAGTATCTCAAGTGAAAGTGGCTCCCATAGACATGGACGAATTAAAATAGAGAAGCTGCCTGGGGAGCAGGGGAAGACTGCCACAGAATGGTCACTATGTGAAGCTGTCTGCTGACTGTCTGCTTTCAAAGCAGAAAAGATTCTTTTATCTGCAGTTGCTCTCAAGGAAAAGTTTAAGAAGAGGTTAATGTTTCCAGACATCTGTTGAAAACTGAAGGAGAGGAAGAGGTTTAGTCTGAACATTGGATTTGTTCTGCTGCTTTTTTTATGGCCATTTAGCCAAAGGACCCAAACTGCTTGGTGACAGCTTTGTAACCTGAGCACTTCCTTCTGGAGTTTTGTCATTCCTCATGTCCATACACTTGCATATGGGGCTGGCTATTACTTATGGTGCATTTTGTTTGTATAGACTTGAACTGGCTAGGTTTTCTGGCATCACAGTACAGGTGTTCTCCTCTTTATGTTTTTGGTTTTCTCTGTACAGCAGTAGTCTGAATTTACAACCTTTTATTGTCACTATTTATAAAGGAAATTCAGTAATGCATAGCACAGTAGGTTTGCTGAAACTGAGTAAAATATTGCAGCTCCATAAAATGAGGGGGGTGGGAACTTTTATTCTTTTGTAAAATAATGGGTTTATTGGGTTAACATGAATAAACATCATTGTGATGAATGCTGTGTTCAGTCTGGCAGTGGAGAGTAGGAAAGGAGAGAGGCAGCCACTCTCCTGTGCTCTTGGTGCCCTTTCTGCTGAGGGCTGTGCAGACCACAGAGGAAACTGCTGGCTCCTGCCTCCTACATGTGCAAACCAGCACTCTATCGTACACAGTGAGTGTAGCAGCTTTTGCCCTGTGCAGCACAGTCCTCTGCACCAGATAAAGTGGAAATCCTGGGTAGGGAGGAAGAGATCTGTGGTCATGCAATGGAAGACCATATGGCAATGGAAGGAGTGGAATTCAAGTCTTACAGGTACCTTTGTTTAGCTTTCTTGGAGCTTGGCTGTTTGCAGGCTTTTTTAATGTATCACTTCTGAGTCAATGTTGATGAAAATTGAAGGCAACTCAGACCCTCAGAGAAGGGCTTACTGTAAATGCTAAGGTGGTTGGTTTTTCAAAAAAAAAAATCATTAAATGAGAATTAAATTGATATTATTTGCCTTCTCCTGATTCTGTGTGATCACATGCTGTTACCTATTCCCTGAGGATTTTCTCAGCAGTGTGTTGTCTGTGTGTGAAGAAGTATAAAGTGATTAATTCTTCCTACTGTTTACATTCATAAAATACCAATTCTAGTTTTGTTCTTGAAGAGACTGCTAAAAGCCCTTCCATGGAAACACTAGGATGAGACAATTAAATCATCAGTCTTAATTATTTCTGTGTTAGTGTTGACTTGTGCTTTACAGAACAAAACAGAAATTTCTTAGCAATATTGTCTTCCCTGTGAACTTAAAATAGTTTGCAGCATTTTTATACCTGGCCAGGGTGATATCTATTTATCTTTATGTATAAATATATACACATTTTGTTTGGACATTGAAAAGGAGTGAACTGGAACAGTTTACATAGGAATTTCAGCTTTCTGATGCTATTACTATCTGAGGGTGACACATCCACTTACAGTGGATTTCTCCACTGTAAAGATCAGCAATAACTTACAAGTATCTAAAAATCCAGTTTGGAAGTCCTAGAAGGCTTCTAGTGGTGCTTATGGCATGGAAGTACCTCTGACCAAGGCAGAACAAGCAGTCATTTTGTTGGGACATATTTGGCTTGGCTCATTGGGTTGGGTGTGGGGGGGTTGCTGTCCTGGTGCATCTCCTGGGCTTCTGGCAAGTAAGCAATCAAAGCTCCTGATAATAAAAGCAGAGATACAAGGAAGTATCTCTGTTAGCAGATGCTTTGTCTCTTCAATCTGCTTTTGTAGGAACCTGAGGAAGCTAGCAGGCCAAGAAGCTGGAAGAGCTCAGCTAATGTATGGCAGTATCATAGAATTGTCAAGAGTTGGAAGGGAGCTTAAAGATCATCTAGTTCCAACCTCCCTGCCTGGCAGGGACACCATCCACTAGATCAGGTTGCCCAGAGCCCCATCCAGCCTGGCCTTAAAAGCTTCCAGGGATGGGGCTTCCACAACCTCTCTGGGCAACTTGTTCAGGATGAGAAGCTCATGACAGCATAGAGAGATTAGCCCTCATGAAGCTGAGGAAGCTGAGTTGGCCAGGGAATGTTATTTCAGAGGAAAATGAAAATCCTGGGCTTCATTTCCCTTGCTGGGAAAGCAGAGTGGCTTGGTTCTGTTAGCTTTCCATGCTCTTAACTGCAACCATGCAATAGTTTGCTTTACAAACAGAAACACATTGTATTCCAGAGGTGTTTAAAATGCCTGCTTGCTTGGGAAGCCTTTGTTTATGGGAAGGGGTGGGCATGAAGGTCTGAGAAATGCTGGAAGCCAAAGAGGCAACCTGATGCTGCTTCTGTGTGTGTGTGTGTCTCTGCCCCTGACTGCTGGCCCATTGGTGTTGGAGCTAGCTGAGCTCCTTGTTGGAGATCCTGCCAGCATCACTGGATCCCCTTTGCCTTCTGACAGCTGAGCTGGATCCCAGTGAAATGTTTTTGTGCTTGTCAGGAAACCTGCTTTATAAATACAGCTGTTAAGAACCCAGTAAGTGGCTATCAGAAGCACTTTTATTTCTTGGTTGCCTTTTATCTGTATAAATTTGCCATTTTTCTTGGTATTTTAGGAGGAGGGCAGCTAGGATTCTTTTGCATAGTTATGCAGCACAGATGTGTGTACATTAAATACATGGTGTATGTACTGTGGTTTCCTATATTCCAAATCAAATAACCTTTTTGATTTAGCATTGAGGTGATTGCTTTATCAAATGGACAAGGACTGTTTATTTTCTTGCATAGTCTTCAACACTGTTGAAAAATGTCATGGCAGCTTCAGAATTTCTGAAGGGCAAAGAAATGGTACTCTCTGATTCAGAGAGCTAATTAGAAGTAAATGCCAATGGGTATTGGGATTCACACCCCCCCACACACCTCCCCATTTTAGGAAAATTAAACACAAATTTACTAATTGCTTTTAATTTGACAGGCAGCCAGCATCAAGCGTGAAATGACCTTCCCTGCATTTCAACAGGAGGAGGTAAAAAGTGACATCAGTCAAAAACTGCCAGACCAACAGTTTCTCCTCTTCACCACAAAGGAGGAAGATTTAAAAACAGCAGAGACCAAAAAAGCAAGCAGAGCTCATGAGTATGAGAAGGAAAACACTCGTTCTGTCTGCCTTCTGGAGCAGAAGCGCAAGGTTGTTTCTTCCAATATTGATGTGCCTCCAGCAAGGTAAGGAAAGCTGTTGGAAGCTTTTTGTTTCCCTCCCCCCCTTCTTTTAAATGGGATATTGGAGACAAATTTGGTAAGCAGTACAATGATCTGATAAGGCTACTGTTTGTGTCCAAGCAGTTCAAAGTCAATCACAACTCCACTAGTTGAGAGACTGAAAATGGAAAGCACTAGTACCAGAACCTGAGACCATCTGCAGTGTGGGAGACTCTGCTGCTTTTCTAATGTGCTGCAGCTGAGGTGCTCCCAGTAGAGGACCTGTCTTAACAGGGAGAGATTGTTGACCCAGCTTCACCTGGAGAAGTAATCTTCTCAATTAGACACAGAATCATATTACCTGCTAGCCACTTTTAACTAATAGGAGTGTACAGTGACTTACATTGCATGGTGAGGGTGTAGTATCTTATCTTCTGTTGTATTTGTGGATGGGTATACAGCTGGGTCATGATGTGGTCTGTGAAATTAATTAATGGAAGAAAATAGTGAGAAAAGGCCACTGGAGGGAAATAAAATTTGTACAAAATGGGGATTTTGTACATGCTAGTATTGCTTTTTAATTAGTTGTTCCTTGGGGATCTGTTGTGAATGTACATAAGTGTTTGTGCCTTCACCATTCACACCTGGGCAGTTTAATGAAAAGCTATTTATAGGGAGTTAACTTGAGAAGAATAACTGTTCTTTACTCTTGAGTCTTGATGTACATCACAGCAAGAAATTCTAGGTTTGTTTGGGTTTGGGGGTTGTTTTTGGTGGTTTCTTTTGTTTGTTTTTTTTTTTTTGCTTCCTGATATTGAAGTGGAATAATTGAGGTGTTGTCTGTACAGCAGAGGAGAATACTCTTTAGATTGACCTCCAGTTCAGACATGAGCTATCAAACATGAGCCAAATCCTGAGGATCTCAGTAGTGAAAGGTCATTCTTCAAAAAGAGAGTGATGTTGCTGAGTGTCTAATTGCCCTGTCTTGCAGGCAGAAGCAAGCACAGGTTACCAGTATTTTGGGCAACTACATCTGTAGAGGACAGATGGAATCAAAGATGATGTCCCCATGAAGCAGCAGCATGGAAGTAAACAGGGACTTTTTGCTCATTTGTATTTTCATCAGTTCTTGAAGCAAGTCAACAAGAAAGAGGAGAACGAGCTGGGCAGCTGACACAGTGGGTATGGCTCATGGTGTAGGGACCCAGTGCGGGTCAGGACCCAGGGAGCAGCTTCTGCCTCTTGGAGGCTGAGGATGGAAGTGTAGGCAATGGAGAACAAGGGTTGGAGTTTCCTTTTTTTTTGAGTAAATTTGAAAATAAGTGTCTGAAAATGGTGATAGGATTAGAGGTCCTTTTAGACAGAAGTGTTTTGACCAACTGTAGCTGGAAACACTTTAAAACTGTTATGCAGTAGTGTCAAGGATGGTGTCCTTTCTGGAGTCCCAAAAAGAGGTTAGCAGAATTAAAGAAGGAACTAGACATGCATCACTCCTACCCCACTGATGGATGGGAGTGTTGGAATAGTTTTGCTTTTGTCAATCTTTTGCTAGATGACCTCAAAATGTTGTGAAGTTTACATTATCTCCTTGCCACATCATTCTCCTTTTCCCCAGTCCTCTTTTACCTGATCTCTGAAAGGACAACCCAAAGTTAAACCTCAGCTGCTTAACTTCCTATAGTGTGAAAATAACTGTTGTGCAATAAAACTTTCTAGTTCCTGTGCTCTTCTGGTCCACTGCTGTTAGTGATATTTGCCATGAAAAATAATATATTGGATTTTGCTATTTTCTGCTTTTGTATATTAAAAAGTTGCTCAATTACTGTGAAAATAATTCTATTAATGTACTTATACTTTATCTGCTAATTAGTTTGTAATTTAATGGAAGGAGTGAAATAATTGAAATAAAATAAAGGAAACATCTCTAGGAGTTCTCTCCCCTATTGCCTCTTTAGGTCCTAGAATAGCTTCAGAAAGCTGGGGCAGAATGGATTGCAGCTGTGTTTTCTGAGCATCATAAAGAAACAGCATAGGTAGGCAGTGCTGCATTTTCATCCCTAAATGATTTTCTTGCCTGGCCTCTCCAGGAAGGTACCTCTGGGCAGCCTTCTGATTAGAGAGTGGTGTTGATCTGTGAGGCCTGCTGGGCATGATTGATTATGCACTCTGCATTTCAATAGGAACATTTGCATATTTTTATAGCCAAAACTCTCTGGGTGCCTGTCTTCAAGATCAAAAGCAGTATCTGCTTAACCGAGATATCCTCACTAGGAGGACTTCCCAGTCTGCTTGCAGAGGAAAGCATGACAATCCAGTTGTGCCTTTCTGTTTATCCAGAGGTGGTGTTTACTCTTCTGTTACTCTTCTCCATCTGTTGTAGAAGGCTCCTCAGTTCTCCTTGGGAAGCTTCTTTCCTGTCTCTCTCTCACAACTTTGGCAGAGGGTATTGATGGGGCAACTTCAGAGGGAATCAACTATTTCTTGGCTGCTGAGGCTTTTCAGTCAAAATGGATGAAAACAAAAGGCCAAGAAACCAGACTGTGCATCAGATTTACTGACTGTAGCTCTGTAGTTTTGCTTGTAGCCCAAAAGTGCTTGGTTGAGGTGTGAAGCCATCTCCATGGTTTTCACCATCCTGTAGGTCAATGCTTCCAGTTCTTGTTTCCCTTTCTGTGCATCTATATAGGTAGAGACTTTGAGTATGGTTGTTTTTACTGTAATGAGAGTTACTTGCAAAATCATTCCCATATTTCAGGGCTTCTGTAAAAACGTTGGTAGTTGGCAATACAATGTGTTCAAAAGCAGCTTCTCCAAATATCCCCACCAGCTAATTATTAAGTAGTAAATAGTAAATTGGTGTTCTGTTTTGCTAGGCTTCTTTAGTTAAATGTGTGCAGCTTGATTGGATTTCACCCAAGCAGTCATTAGAGCTTGATTATATTTAATATTGATAGTAAACTGCTTGTCATGTTCTGCTGCAAGAAGGTGTGGTGCCTTCTAGGATCTGACTATTGACAGGAAAAAGGCTTGTCCAAAGAGCAATCAGAGAATTGGTCTGTTAGAACATTTTGAAGTAAAAAACCTATATATTTCCTGATGCTGCTTTCTAAAACTACATTTTCTTTGTATTCTAGAAGGACTCTGCATGAGCTTTAAACTCTAGGTTCTTTTGATCTGCCTGCAGCAGTGAAAGCTATGTAGCAGAAATGTATTTGAAAGGTGTAAATTCAATTGCAAATGAACACTTTGCAGGTAGATACTGCAGAGCCAAACCAGAACTCCAAAAGCCACCTTGCTCATTTAATTGAAATGTCATCTTCCAGATTAATACCTGGCTGTGTGTAGTGTTTGTCATCATGATAGCTGCTCTAGCTTCTTGTGGTGCTGAGAAAGATGACAGCATTGGTGACAGCTGGCAAACTTAGAAACTCACTTCTGAAGTGATGGGGTAGATCAGGCCTTAAGACTGCTGGGAACAGAGGACCCACTCAGAGGACTGTCCTGTTTCAAGTGTGGCTGAACATTACAGGAGTGGTTGAGCTTGCTGTAAGGTCAGATTGGCTAAGATATTAAGATTGGGTTTCATAGCCAGGTGGGATAGACTTGGGCATTAGCATTCAGTAGTCCTCACTGTCAGAGAGCCACAGCAATATGTTGGGTAGGATCACTTGTTAAAAATGGTGTAACATCCCCTGCTGTAGAAAAGATTAACTGTGAAAGCATCCATAATATAGCTTTATTTTGTGCTGGACTTCTGTCAGGTTCCCCCACTTCTCTCCTTTGGTTGCACCAGGTTTGTTGTGAGAGTCTCAAGGTATCTTGTATTTAACTGTTACTGCCATCCCTGCAGCCATTGTGTTCAGTCAGTTGCAGCTTGCAGAGGAACTAGTTATGTGACTTAACACAATTTCTTCTTTCATCACCAGTCTTGGATCTATTGTCTCAGCTGTCCAGCAGGATTTTGCCAGCATAATATTCTTGTTAATGTGTGAGTTTTGGATGAGTTAAAGTGACTCTTGAGGTATTTTTTTCCCCAGTAATGTTCAAAGCAGAGGGAATATTAATCTCATGGATAAAGCAAAGTGTTTTTGCTGTTCTGTACTCAAAGTTTTGCATTTGACAGTGATTTTCACACATTTTGGTACAATGGCAACTATGTGTGGTTGTGGTCTTTGAGCCTGGTTTACTGTTCTTGACCCTGTGATAGCAGGATATGATTTCAGAGTAGCTTTCTGCCTGAGGCTTTTTGTAGCAACTGGTCATCACATGGACCTCTCAGTTCATTGTTGCTGGTTTCCATGATTCCTAACTTTCACCCTGTTTTCTAATGTGTGTAGTAGTATGAATATTAGGAGAGCAAACTTCTAGCACCAGCTAGTGACTTGAGCCACCTGGATTTTTGGCCAAAGTTACCATCCAATTTTTGAACTGTAGACTTGCAGTGGCATTCCCAGAGAATGAAATTCCAGTGAAAAACAAAAGCATGAAAATTTTGGTGCAGCTGAATGTGGTAATGCTAACTTCTGCTGCTGCCTGACATTGGAGCCTCTATTCTAATTTGGGCATGTATACATGTGTGTAGATATACATATCTACACATATAAATAAGCTTCCCATTTCTGTAGGAAATGCTGTGTTCAAAGCACTGCTGAGAAAGATTTGTATAACAGCTTCTCTTTAAAAATTTTTTTCCACTGGTAGCCAAGGCAAAAGGCTGAATAGTTTTATCTGTGTGATGGTGAACAGGGATCTCATTACTAAGCAGATTCAATGAATTTCTCTGATGTGATGCAGAGGAAAAATGTGTCCTTAATCTGCAGCAACCATTAGGCACTGGTTCTTGAAGAGCTGCATTCAGTCAGCCTTGCAGCTTTATCTGTTAGCCATTGATGTGAATGCAGGGCTTGTTCTCAGCTCTTCAGTCTCCTTAAAAAATGGAGTGTAATTTCAAAACACTCTTCAACAGCAGGCAATATTCAGTAAGAGTAATTTCTTTGTGGTTTGTTAGCTGTGGCACAAAAAAAAAATTCCTCTTGAAATGCCATCTGTGCTGAGAAAAAGAAAAAAAATCAATGGGTGCATGGTTTATAACTTGTGTGTCTGTGAAATGTGCAAGAGTGGCCTCCAATGTATACATGTTGTTGCATTACATATCTACAGTGTTACATAGGTTACCTACAGCTGGGTTCATAGCTAGCAGTTTGCTTAAATGCTATAAAATTTAAGCATTGTACTTTATGCAGTGGTACCATTGAGGTCAGCAAAGACATGCAGCCTGCCTTTGAGAGGGGCTGCATCACTGGTGGTTATTTATTAATACTTTCAGAAATGTCTCTCAATTCTTTCATCTCCATGAAAACATTAATTTCAAGCATTTAAAAGAAAAAGTAGGTAGAAAGTGTGACTTCTCCATTTATAGTCTGCTTGTGTTATGTGTAGAAGAGATTCTTAGTGTTTTGTTTGTATTCCTAAGACAACTACACTGCAGTGAAAGTCATCTAACCTACTTTTTTGTGACCTGTAAAGTGTAGAGTTGGTTTGTATAGTTGAAAGGCTGTTTTTAAGGTACCTTTTTATTAATGTTTAAGATGTTTCTAATCTCTATTATGTGATGGCTCATATGCACCAGGTTCCTGTTTTGCCTATTGCTCCTGGTTTTGTGACAGCAGGAGCATTTTAAAGGATGGAGAACTTACCACTTTAAATACCAGTATCTAGATTAGGAGATGTGTGGAAATCAGACTTTTCTAACAGGTTATTTTTGTTTGAAGCATAACCATATCTTCTGGGTTTAGTAATCTGCATGGTTCAATATTGGCTTCAGCTCTTCCCTTTTTACTCCCTGGTCATTTTGGGAAAATAGTGCAACAGAAGTGTTGCTAGATACACAAGGTCTGCATGAAACAGCTACAATTTTGGATTTGGTCTTTCCAAGTAAAATATCCTTGGAGTTTATTACCAAAGCAGCATTCAGTGGCAGCATATTGCACTGGAGGCATACTGCAGGTGACCTGCAGCATGGCTTTTGTTCCCTATGGGAAGTCTAGTTCCCTCCCTAGCTGAATGGCTGCTTTTTGGAAGCTTGCAAGAGTTGGCCTATTATATTGTGTTCAGTGTATCTTTATTGCATACTGGATGACTAGTTTAGTTTTCTTGAGCCAACAATGAAAGAGTAGTTTTTGTTTTTCCAGTAGTCAAGGTCATGGTGTAAAGAGATCTGCTGCTTTGCAAGGAGTCTGGATGTTGAATTATGCCCTTGCAGTTCCTGCAGGTGACCTAACACTGTCTGACAAATGATCTTGAGCTCTCTGTGCTTGGTACCCAGTGAACAGAAGAGAGGTGGTAACATCTCCTGTGAAACAGGAGGAAGCTGTACTTGAAAGACAAACTTCTGCTGTTAGTGGTCCCAGAAGGGAAAGTGCATCCCAAAAGTACATTCTGTCCAGCAAGGAAAAATCAAATGAGATGGAGCATTTTGCTAAAAATACTTCACATTCCCAAGCAAATCTGTTTACAGTTTGTATAGAACCAGTGTTTAGAAACATGACTTCATTCTCATTTTGGGATAAAACATGCACTGTGAGTGGCTGTGTATGTGAAATGGTTTGCTGGATAACCACAAATAGCCTCCTTGGGGAACTGAGGGAAAAAGTATAGAATACCTTTGCCAGAATACAGACTGCAGATAAAGAAACAGCAGAGTGTTTATTTTCCTTAATGATACATTATACTAAATGCTAGGTATATGAGAATTGTCCTTCCTTCTCTCCAGAGGCATACCAGAAGCTCACATGTGGCTGGACACCTGAGCTGTGTTCTTGAAAGTGGTTGTCCTCTGCAGCATCAGTGTTGGCATACTGCATTGACACATGGGTGTTTTTAGGAATAACAGTATTCCAGATGGTAAATGGAGTCAATAGGCAATTGGTGCTTTTAATAAGTTATTCTTTAGTGTAATGCTGTTGCTTGCTTCTCATGTGATTTAGTTTGTTACCCAAAACTTAATGTGTTGTTAACTTCTTTGAGGAGGGACAGAGGATATCTCCACACCAGCAGCAGATGTACTGTCATTATGGCCAGCTTTGCAGTGTAGTAAAACCTGTGTTTAGGTATTGTTTTCCCCAGAAAATCCCCTGTTAAAACACTGTAGTCTTTTACTTAATTCTGTGTATTAAGAAGATTCTTCATGCCATAGTGTGCTCCCAAAGTTAGCTCCCTGCTGTGTCTGTCTCCTGGCAATACAGAACACAACCTGCTCTTCCATGCTTCTGGCTGGGATATGCATCCTCCAGAAACCCACAGCACCCAAGAAAGTCTGTTTCCTTTTGCCTTGTGGGTGGAGACATAGTTGTTGTCTTGTTGATCACATCCATCAGGATCTGGCAATGCTGATCTTGCCATTTTATCCCTAAAAACTGACTCTCCTGTGCAGGTCTCTTTGACTTCATTCCAAAGTGCTGGCCCAGTTATCCCATCATTGGAGCAGCCAGGTGATAGTCTGCTCACCTGGATGGCAGCTGAAATCCTTTCACATGTCTTGCAGTTCACTTAGGGATCAGGTTTGGGTGATTACCTCTGGCTCTTCCTCCTGTTATCATGTTGACCCTGGTTCCTTGTCATCGCTCACCAGGTGAACCAATTTTTTTGTGTGGTGTTTGATTTTCTATGTTGGTGCAACTGATACATGTGTGTCTTGGTTCTCTGGTGCAGCTGTAACACCTGCTGCCAGGGTTTGAGTATCCTCAGTTCCTGCCAGTCTGTCTTTAGGTCCAGGGATCTTCTCATCCCTTTGTGGATGCTGAATAGTGTGGAAAAGCATAAGCCAGGCCCCAGCATGTTGCAATAACTTGTGTCTCTTGGGAATTGCCAGATTAACAACATACTTTTCCCAAATATTCTACTAGTCAATCAGTTTACTACAGCACTTGTTGACAGCACTTGCTCAGGGCTGAAATTCCAAAACACTGGAGTTGACTGCTGTCCTGGGCACTTTCCCATTCCCTCCCACCCCCCTTGCTACTTATAACTATGCAGCCTCAGGGCAGATCCCTGGGTCTTGGAAAAGATGGGTGTAATCCTATGTAAGACCTGAGACACATTCAGGAGACACAGCAACTAGAGCATTTGCTGGCTTGGATGCCCCAAGGGTACCCAGAGTTCTGGAAAGCTAAGATGATGTCATCCTCCTTCTGAACAACCCTGCTGCATACAGATACCAGCCCACCCTTGTGACCAGTGCTACCCTTAGGTGGTAAGTTGACAATATGCAGTGCAGCAATATGATAGAGCTGATCTATTTCCCTGAGGTGATAAACATCAGAGCAGAGCACATGAGGATTTAGGTAACACAACCATGAGAACATGCTGACCAATGTGTACATCATTGTGGTTGCTTGGATTGGGTTCACTGAGTGCTTGGTTCCAAGATTACAGATGTGTGATTCTCATAGTACATGCAGAGTAATCAATGTTGTAAACATTTAATATTTGAAATTTATTTCTAAATGTTTAAATATTGAATATTTATAAATCTATATAATCAGAGGGTAAGCATATGTTTCTGTGACATACCTGTGCACTCATCTCTAATGCCCTGAGAAGTCTCTTACTGATATTTAACCTTTCTACACTAGTGTTTCTACTTCTAGTATCTAGCTGGAATCCTTTTAGATCCCAGCAATAATAATAACACCAGCAGTAGAAATGTAATTGATGTTGAAGCCCTTTTTAGAACATGTCACATGAAAGGTTTGTGGTTACACTTGTTTATATTCTGTGGTGTGTGTTTTATGATGATGATGACAGAAATTCAAAGTATTACAAAGGAAGACACATTACTATCTCCTGCTAATTGCTGAAGCAGATATGTGCAGGGGAATGTTATCATTCTATTATGTTTTGATTATGAGTAAGAAGCCTGGAGAAAAAAATAGACTTTGAATGTATAATACAGATCTTACCAAAATAAACTAGATACGTGCTACACTTATAATAAATCATTAACATTAAAGCAGTGCAAAGCTAAGCTTTCACATCCTAGTTTAAGATATGTGTAACATTAATAAACATTGTTTATACTGGTCCTACATAGAGCAGCTTTGAATTACATTATGCAGCAAATGTTCTCAGTTTTCTTTATGTTGTTTGGGGTTTTGGAGTGTGAGTTTTTTAGTGGTATGTTTTGGGGGTCTTTTTGTGTGGGTGGTTTTTTGGGGGGGAGGGGGTTGTTTGTTGGTTTGGGGTTTTTTTTTTTGGGGGGGAGGGGGGCAGGGAAAGGGGTCAACCTATTGTGAGACATCCAAAGTGTTCACAGTATTGATTGAGTTTGGCTGTCATCTTTCTGACAGAGCAATTGGAGAGGCAAGATATCTGTGGTGGAAAACTTGAATTTATGAGCCAGGGCAAAATGTAGTTGCTATGAAAGAACCCATGAGGGGTCAGTAGATGTCCTATGTCCCAACCCTGCCCAGCAAGGCTGAGGCTTCCCTTGCAGGACAAAGATTAAGGTCTTGGCAGCTGCTACCCCTCAGTGTCACGGTGGCAGCTGCTGCCCCTCAGTGTCATGGTTGCAGCTGAGCATCCATGGCAGTAGATGGTGTCCTCATTTCAGCCAGGCAGTCCCCTCCAGATGGAATGGAGGAGACTGCTCAGGTACAGCTGAGGAGACCCTGGCTCCAGGTAGTTTTTATTGTATGTTTCTTGTAAAATACAACCCTCGGAAGGGAGCTCTGATTCATCACAGTCCTTCGGGGCCATCTGTGCCTTTTAAAATACTGTTGGCTCTGTCATAATTTGCCTGTCTGTGGTCCTAGAAGTTTGCCTTGTTTACTTGCTGTCAAAAAATATCAGGAAGAGGAACTAGAGAAGAAAAAATCTTTAGTCAGACTTCAAAACTGATACCAACCTGCCTGTCTCTCCATCCCTGCATCGAGGGGCAAATAGAAAGCTATTCTATGTGGGTTTGCTTCTCTTCCCTGCTTCTTAGAATTAAAGCTTGTCTGAGCTAAATGTATCACTTGATGCCATGGGAACTTCTACAGCATCTGGCCTAGAGTGCCCCCCTGCTTTGTAAAATCAGTTGGCTCACTGTGCTGTGCAGCCTCCCACGGACCCATCTACTGCTGCGTATTCTCTTCCTCCCACTTGTTCTGTGCTGATCCTTCTGTGGGTATTCCTCTGCTCTAGCCATCCTTAAAAACATCAACTCTTCAGACCTCACCTTCTTTCAAATACTTTACATTTTTCACAGCTGGGCTTCTAAACCCTTCCATTCAATTCCAATGAGGAATACACTTTTCTTCCTCTCCAGAAGACACACTTCCAGATACTCTGAAATTACTCTCTCCTCATGCTTCTATGGTGTGTTCTGTAATTAATGTTTAGGATCATTTATCTTCTCTTCAATTAAGTAATTACATAGTTAAAAGCTCCTCTTGTCATATTATGTGCCTGGAAAATATCCAGGTAACCTTTGCTTGCCCTACCTGCCACATTGGGAAGGAAGGCTCCTCAGAGCAGTGCAAGCTCGTGGAGGAGGGAACCCTGGAAGTAGCTGGGAGAAAGCAAAACTGGCTAACTAAATATACAGGAACCCACTGCTATTTTTGTGAAGTTAATCAACATTTGTTGTATAAGCTGTTTGGAGGGGGGAAGTTCAAAATCTGCTTTGCTTGGTGGGTGAGCATCTTCATTTCTGTGAGCTAGCCAAAAGTAACAAACTTGCATAAGCAAGGGCAGATGTGTGTACATGTTAGGATATGTTTCTGTACAACATTAAATCACCAGTAGGGTAATTAAAATTTGCCAAGTAATGCCTGTGGTGAGGCCACAAACAACATGCACTTTATTTGCTTTATATAAGCTGTGAGGGACAAATTGTTGCTAATTTCTGTAAACAATACAGCCTAAAGAAAACTCTAGACTTTGAAGAAGTTTCTCTTTCTGGTTTAAAAACCAAAACAAACAGAACAAAAAAACCCAAACCAGAAACCCACAAGCCAAATGAAAGGTAGACAATGTAAAGCCCTGAGAACAACCACTATGAACAGATTTCTAATTTTTTCTGTTCCTAAACTATTTTTCAAGTATATATTGCTAAATCTAAGGAGGTTTTTTTTCTGTTTACACCATGCTTGAGCCCAAAATGCACAGTTTTCTCAAGACCATTACAGAAGCCCTTTCACAGGAATATAGTGACCCTATTCTGACAGTTCTGCATAAAGATCAGTGGGTACCTGTTATGAAAATTGTTTTACAGCATTGAGGGTACCTTGTTTCCTCCCTGCATGCAAAACCAGGCCCTTTTCAGGCTATCAGAGAGCTTTGTTCATTACTCAGTAGGGCAGCTACCTCTAGAGGACAAGAACTGAGCAATGCCAAGTTGCACATGCAGTGGGCTGCCCTTGAAACTAGAGTAGCTCTGCTGTAGCAAATTGGCTCTGCTACCATAGATCTTTTCTGACTGATTTCAATGAAAAGAAGGTCAGACCTTCATCTGCAGTACCCAACATGCCTAGAAAAAGTTGTGGCATTTATAAAAGACATTAGAGAAAGCTGGGCTGTGATTGGTAAAGATTGATGTGTTTCCTTGAAACCTCTGTGTATGTATGGACATAGAGTAAATTCTTACTTTATGTTACAGTTTATCTTTGTGGGAAAACTGGATATGCTGTCATTACCTCAGAGCCTTGTCTTATTGACAGAGAGAATTGCTGTTGTTTTATTGGAAAATATTTGGGCAGATTTTAACAACCTTCAACTCAGTGTTCTGTTTAAGAAAAAAAAACTGCTGACTACTTTCCCAATCACTTGTCTTTTGAGAGATGTGTGGCTGGATGTTTTATGATTTCTGGTGTATTGCCAAATTTCCTGTATCATTATCTATGCCAAATAATTGCTCACTTATACTGGTAGCTTAAATACTGTTGCCTCAGAGATGTGTTTAGAAGTTATGATAGATATTGGCATATTTTGATTTATCCTACTGGGACAGCAAAAGTACAGGTGGAAGGTTGTCCACTGGTCATATAGCTTTTCACTTGCATTTGTTTTTTCCCAAACCCCAATGGGCTTGGAAAATATACCCCTTCTACCTCTTTTTTTGTTTATTTTTCCCCTCCATCCTTCTATATCATGGAAGTCTTTTTGGTGAGTGAGTAGAAGGGATACCTTTTATCCAACTGCTACTTAATACAGGTTGTATAAATAAAAATCAGCATCCCATGGGGTGAATGTCCCATTTCATGGTGGCACAGATGTTCAGACTCTAACCTCTAGCCTTTTTCTGAGGGCAAGGGATTGAAATACCCTCCCCAAAAGCAGAGGGTCAGCTCAGGGGTGGGATGGGAAAGGCACTGATGCCAGTCAGCAGATATATGTGGTGGCAGAAACCCTTGATCATGCTACAAGCAGGAACCAAAGATGCCTGTGGATTCTGTGTTGCTCATGAGGAATTTGTGGATCATGCCCTTTTAAGCATTAGCATTTTGTGTAGCTTTATTTCCCCCCCTCTGCCTCTATGCTCCAGTTTTGACATAGAAGGTGGTGAAGAAGTTTAGAGGAGCTCCGCAGCTGATGGAGGAGGTAACCAACTTGAGTAACTGGGGGGTTAGTGAGTAGGGTAACTGGCTGAGACTGTTGGTGTTTTCATGTCTGGGAAAGGGAGGGTGATATGTTCCACATTAACACATTGTGTTGGCTCAGCAGAGTTGATGTGTGGCTGGAAGCCCAGAAATGCCACTTTTGTCCACTGAAAGATGGCACTAAAACTCATTTGGAGAAGTTCCCTTGTAAAAGCAATAGTCTCATTGCTGCTGCTAACCCTGCAACTGAGCTGTCTCTTTTTATAATGCTTAATCTACTTCAGCTGCTCCTTCTAGCCACGTCTCTTTCCCTCTGTGCTCCCCAAAATGTACCTAGGCTCCCAAGAGCAGGGTGCTGCTGGAGGTGGGGAGGCTTGGTTTGAGATCAGTGCTCTGAATGCAGTTTCTTTATAGCAGGTCTAAAGCAGCTGCATTGTTTTACACTCAAAGGGAGGTGTGTGTGGGGGTGTGTTTGGCAACCATCCATCTGTGCAGCATTTGAGTACTGATGCACTAGATAGGTCTTGACAAACTCCAGATTGCAAAACTGGTGATGAAGCATTCAGTGTATAACTGTGTATGTGTAGTATATGTGAAACATATATATGCATGTCTCTAGAGCCTTGTGAACATGAATTCAAAAAGTATGTGGTTTAGGTGAGTCTCAGAGGTCATATCTATTATCCCTTTGCCTTCCAAAGATACCTTTTCTGTGGGAATTGGCTTGTAGTTAGACCTGGGGTGATTGAACAAATAACCCTCTGTTAAAAGTGAAGGACTATTTCCTAGTGAGTTTTCTTATGTACATCATCCAGTTGAAACACATGGTATCCACAAATTAATGACACTGAGAGTGACTGCTTTGCTAAACACATTTGATACAAATGGTTTCCTGTGTGCTTTCCCCTGTCCGTGTGTGTGTTCTGTTATGTACTTAGGTACTGCAGTGAATCTTAGTGTGCTGTGTAATTCAGGAGAGAAGATGCTCTCTGCTTTATAGCAGAGCTTCAAGTGTGCAAAGGGAGATGACTTTTTAGGATTTGAAAGATCACTCAAATGGTGATTCCTTCAAAATGTATCAGGTCTGCCTCAATGTGTGCAGGATAGCAACTGTGCTGACAATAAAAATAATAATGCTTAGTACAGCATTTTTATGATTCCTTGCTCTACAGACACTAACATGTTCTGAAGTAACAGAGAACACTAAGCAAAACTGCTTTAAAGATGTTCAAGAAGTGATAGAGCAGGAGGAAGTGGCTGCCCAGCAAAGCAGGGGTTGTACCAGGATTAGAAATAGAGACTTCCCAGCTGCTAGCCCCTGCCTTCCTTCTTCTGACTCCCAACAGCCAATTTCTGTTTCTAATGCCTGTGCCCCATTTATACTTCTGATCTGAGGTCCCTCATTCAACACCCTGCCCCAGGGTTGAGTCAAAAAAATAGGGAAAATTCTCTGATCCAAAGCCAAACACCTTCTGCTCCATATAAAAGCTTACACCCCCTCTTATGTGAGCTGTGTCTGCCTTTTATGCCTAATGGCCCTCAGGAAAAAGAAAAAAAGCCCATGGTTTCTCTTAGGTGTTAAAATGCTTTGTCTGTTGTCATCTTTGGAGTCAAAGGATGGTCAGAAGCATCTATTCTTAGAAAGTCATGTATTTATTTAAAACACTTTGTGCTTGGGTAATTAACTCAATGTTATGTAAAGCATGGCCTTTAAAGATGCTGAGTGCTCAGACTTCCAGTTGCCCAGGATGTTTTGGGGTGAGAGCTCCGAGTTTGTTCTTCAAACTTTGGGGTAAGTGAATTGTCTGGATGGAGAATAAGCCTTATGAGGAGTGGCTGAGGGAACTGGGGTTGCATAGTCTGAAGAAGAGGAGGCTCAGGGGAGACCTCCTCACTCTAAAACTACCTGAAAGGAGGTTGTAGTGAGGTGGGAGTTGGTCTCATCTCCCAGGTTATCAGTGATATAGGACCCAAGGAAATGGCCTCAAGTTGCACCAGGGGAGGTTTAGATTGGATGTTGGGAAAAAATTTCTTCACAGAGGTAGTTGCTAAACATTGGCCCAGGCTGCCCAGGGCACTGGTGGAGTCATCATCCCTGGAGGTGTTCAGTAAACATGCAGATGTTTTGCTGAGGGACATGGTTTAGTGGTATGGTGGTGATAGGGTTGATGGTTAGACTTGATGGTCTTGGAGGTCTTTTCCAAACTTTGATTCTCTGACACAATGGAGGTGTTAAGCTTGGTAGTGCATTCTGACTCTCTGTCCTGCAGCAGTTTTAGGTTGTCCTCAGTCCCTGATCAGTCCAGATGAGGTGTTAAACAGCAAATTTTAATGGTGGTCTGGACATGAAGAACTGAGATGCTTACTTTTTCATCTGGTTTAAAGCTGATTTTGTGGTCAGGCTGGTCTTCAAACAGAAGTGTTTCACAGCAGTAGAAATTTAAAAGAATAAAAACATCAGTCATTCTTTTTTTTTTTTTGTAGCTTATCTTATGAAGAGCTTAGTGTCTGTGATACCACCTCTTAGACCTCATTCACCCCAAAATATAAAAGCAAATAGCAGAGGTATTCATATTTCAGGTGGGAAAACATATGTTCCTGTATTTGTTCTCTGCAGCTCAGGCCACAGGAATGATCTGGGTAGCTCCTCCACTGCTAGGAGGTGGGAGGTTCAAAGCACCTGTTCTGTGTTTTCAGCAGTTACATGCTTATCAACCTCCTATAGCATTACTAAAAGGGAGATTGTCTCCCAAGGCACTCCAGCTCCTGAAGAAAACTTCAAGGGAAGCAGACTCCACATAGTGGCTTAGTTCCAATGATTAATTACATCTAGTTTGTTTCATTTCAGTTAAATAAGAACTAATAAAGGAAACACCTGTGGACATTGGTAATCTTTGGAGTCTGATGGTGCTTGTAGAAGAGGTTACAGCTGCCAGAGACTATTTCATCTGTCTAAATTAGTGCTGCTTATTGTAACTGAAGTGCATTACAGAAATGGGTGTGGGCAGTCGCCTTCAAGGAGCTGGAGGGACTGATAGCTTTCTATAGCTGACACTGCAGCCTTTGAAAACCTTTCCTGCATGCTCATGGGAGGAAACTGGGAGCTCAGGCTTCACCAGTTGCTTTCAAACCTATTTGTTCTTAATGAGCTCCTTACAACAGATAAGTCATGTTTAGTCATCACAGATTTTATACAGGGGTTTTTTTGTGTAGCATATGGCAAGAAATGGTTTGTTTTTGTAGATGCAGAGCTCAGACTGCTGAACAGATTTAGCTAAACTGCTCCAGATAAACAGCCTGCCTGGCCCTCTGAGTCAAACCCAAACTCACAAATGTTTGGGTTGAAGTCAGTTTGTTTGAGAGGTTTTTTTAGAGGAGCTTAAGAAGGGGAGGTACCTTCTAAACTTTGAGATGAGTTTGTGTTTCACAAATAATTGTTACCAATCACCTATTAAGTCATGGTTCTAGAAGTGTTATCACTGAGGGATGGTCAGTACCTGGGGAGGAAGGGGAGGCAGTGCTGGTAGTGAGTGGTCTGGCTTAGCCTTTAGAGATGCAGCTGTTAGATCTGCTAACCTCCCCCCCAGTACATCATCTTTAAAAATCAGTGTAAATGATTCAGAATCAGGAATTGATTTGGGAGAGTTTTTGAAAGGTAGTTGCAGGGACTTCCTGGGCAGCTCCACAGGGCTCACTCTGCCCTGCCAGCTAGTGTGAGGTGCACAAGTGTACTGGAGGTCTGAGGCAGTTGGGTAACTGATGCTAAATGAATTCTAAAATGATAGAATCTTTAACTAGATCAGGTTGCTCAGAGCTCTTTCCAACCTGGCCTGGAATGTTTCCAGGGATGGGGCATCTGCCACCTCTCTGGGCAACCTGTTGCAGTGTTTCACCATTCTCAGGAAAAAATCTTCTTAGTATCTACTCTAAATCCTCCCTCTTTTAGTTTAAAACCATTACCCCTTGTCCTCTTGCAACAAGCTCTGCTAAAAAGTCTGTCCCCATCTTTCTTACAGGCTCCCTTTTTAAGTACTGAAAGGCTGCAAGAAGGTCTCCTTGGAGCCTTCTCCTCACCAGGCTGAACAACCCCCAGTCTCTCAGCCTTTCATCATAGGAGAGGTGTTCCATGCATATGATCATTTTGTGGTCCTCCTTTGGACCTGTGTCTTTCTTGTGCTGAAGGCTCCAGAGCTGTAGACGTGTAGGGTCTCACCAGAGCAGAGTAGAGCCTCCCTTTACCTGCTGGCCATGCTTCTTTTGATGCAGCATAGGATATAGTTGACCTTCTGGGCTGCAAGCACACATTGTCAGCTCATGTCCAACCTTTCATCCAGCTGTACCTCCAGGTCTTTTCTTGGCAGGGCTGCTCTCAATCCCTTTGTCCCCCAGCCTTGATTGATACCAAGGATTGCCCCAACCCAGATGCAGAACCTTGTGCTTGGCCTTGTTGAACCTCATGAAGTTCACATGGGTGACTTCTGAAGCTTGTCCATGTCCTTCTGGACATCATCCTGTCATTTTGGTGTCATCTGTGAACTTGCTGAGGGTGCACTCAACCCTGCTGTGTTGCTGATGAAGATATTAAACAGCACTGGCCTTAGCATGACTCCCCTGAGGAACATTGTGTGTCTCTGATCTGCATCTGGACATTGAGCTGTTGACCACTACACTCTGGATGGCACCATCCAACCAATTCCTTATCCACCAAAGAGTCCACCCATCAAATTGAGAATCTCTCAAAAGTAGAGAGAAGGATGTTGTGGGAGAGCTAGTCAAAGGCTTTGTGGAAGCCCAGGTAGACAACATTGATAGCTCTTCCCTTGTCTGCTGCATCATAGAGGGCCTCTAGGTTGGTCAGGCAGGATTGCCCTTGGTGAAGCCATACTGGTTGCCTCAAATCATCTCAATAACTGAGATCCACTGCATTGCATCATGTATGATTTGTTTCTACTGCATAGCCTTATCCTGTGACTAAAGATGTAAGGAAGAATGTAAAGAATTATTTCTGCTCAAAACTGTATGGGTGATACAGCTTTTTGTGCATCAGGCAATTTCTCAACCATATAATACTTTCCAGGCTCTTGTCTAATTTTCCCAACTTGCAGCTATTCAGGTCTTTGCTGCATTTCCAGTTGTGATACAGCTGTAAATTTGTTCATGCTTTTAAGTGTTCACCAAAGAAGCATCTAAGAATGCATTGTAGACAGTGTTTTAGGATCACTTGCTGAAAAATAGCTTCTGGGAGACTTAAAATGAGCTGTGCAGCATGTGTGTGTATTTTATAAGTGTACCTAAACAGCACAATGCTACAGAAAAGACATGTCAGTCACAGGGGTAAAAGTGGCTTTGCACAGCATCAGTGGTTCCTCCACCTTGCAGTGCCAGTCTCTTGCAGTGCTTCACTTCCATACAGCAAGACTCTTCAATTGAAGCATCCCATGGCAAGGCTGGAATAGCCTGAAAACACTTCAGAGACTCCAAGCTCAGTCTGATAAAGTTCTCTTTTGTTCCACAGAGTGGAAAGCTCTGAGTACAAAGAAAGCAGGGTAGTTTTTCAGTGTGATAGTTGCTGTTAGTCAAAGGAAGCAGAGCTTAATAAATGCTTATTTAAGTGGATGCTTCAGCTGAAGAGAACATCATATGTAATGATTGATGGGATGATCTGAAGTAGCACATTGCTGTCCTGCAGTTAGTTGTTGTTTATCTAGCAGCAAATAGGAGACAAACTTGAGCATAACAGAGCTCCTCAGAATACAACATTGCCTTATCTTACTGAATCTGGAAAAGCTGTATTTAACCAAAGTAAACCTCTCCTTTTTTACAGTGGATGTTAGGGACAGCAGGAGCTTAGAATGGGAGAACTAGCTTTCTCCTGATTATTCCTGTGGTATTTATCTTTGTTAAACAATAACTTTAGTCTATTTTAGAACCCTTTTTAAAAGATATTACCTAGAGCTGTGTTTTGGTGCATTGGTGATTTTTTTACCCCTCTTCAGCCAGGCCAGCACAAGACCTGAGCTGATCTTCTTTCTCCCCTTTTCTTAGTAATATTATTATAATGCTTCACTGGCACTTTGAATTAAAACTGTACAAGCAGAGAAATGAAGTAGCCAGTGAGGAAGTGTGATTTTTGTCTTATGTGATGGTTTCACAACTCCTGTGCTAGCCAGGGAGCCCTTCCACTCTGCCCTCTGGCGCTTCAGAACCTCAGCTGATCTCTGTGTTTCTGAGTTTTGTCCTACAGGTTGCCTGTTAGGTTCCCTGGGGATCTGTTCCCTCCTGTTTCCACCTCTGGATGTGTTTTGTGGTCCTCTGAGACTTGTAGAAGTGGTGAAGGTTCAGTTCTCTGCTGTGATATTTACTTCTCACCTGGCACATAATTCTGTCTGCTGGTTGTCTTTCTGTGTTGTCCAACTCAGATTACTTCTGGTTGTCTTAGCTCTTGAAGTCTTTCTGGTTATTTCATCCAAAGTCCCTTTCTTGCTTATTCTCCAGGTACTTTTCTTGTTTCCAGTGGCTTGCACAACCTGACTTGTTCCATAGGTCTTCAGATATTCCTTAAAGTGCCATTTCTGCTCAGTGTTACACAAGAGACTGGCCACATCTGTCCACTTTTTGGCACACACTTTCATTTGATGGTGCACCTGCCCATCCTGCATCTTAGAGTTTAGATCCTACCTGTGAGAAACTAGCAGCAGTCCTTGGCTCTGGTCTTGGTTTAGGCAGATCAAAGAAATTTAAGTTAACACATACCTTTATGAAGAATCACAGAATGTCAGGGGTTGGAAAGGGTCATCACTTTGACTGTCCCAAGTTGGAATCATTCTGTGCCTCTCTTTGGGAAGTAGCAGACATCACAAATCTTATTTATATCAATAGAGTTTTTCCATATTATGACTCTTCAGCTCTTCATTTGCATGCTTATTGAGCACTGAAATTGTGTGCCATTAGCCACTAAATTGCATTAAATCTTTCTGCTGTTGTGTGCAGGTGAAAGAAGATGGAGAAGAGCTTAGGTGTTTTTTCTGAATTACAAACCTAAAATTCCATTTTTGTTTTGGCAGCAGCATTACTTACAAATTCTGTTAGTGTTTTCTGGAGCAAAGTAATACTGTAGAGAGATGAAGGATCTGTTGTTTCACCTAAGCTTTCTGCTTCACCTTCATCCAGATTAATTGGAAGCATCCCATTTGGGGGGGCAGAAGAGAGAGGAACAAACTGTTTGACATTGTAAGAAGAGTAAATATTGAAGGATAATTATGTTTCCTCAAACTGTGGCAGGATGAAGCCACGGAGTTTGGATTTGGGGGCTAATTGCCAAAGACTTTGCTAAGATGGGAGATTTCTAAACAAATTTTCATAACACAGTCTGTTTACAAGATTCCAAATCTGCACTTGGTTCAGAAGGGATGTTTTGGCTTGTTTTCCTTTGCCAAAATCTCATTTTCCTGAAATCTTGAGCATATCAGTGTGCAACTGTTTACATAGGAATACTAGGCAGGATTCCTTGGAGTGAGACACAAGTTACAGCCCAAGTGTTTGTGCAGGCATCACTTTATTGCATCTTGTGTTTTCTCTGTGGCTCTGGGACACAGACTAAGTTTCCCTTCTGAGGGGATCCAGCCTTGCCTTACTGTGCCCTTCTGTGAGATGAGCCTCTGCTGTTCTGCTTACAACTCACCGAAAGGACTGTGGTGCTCTGCTCTTTGGTTAACTTTGTAGCCCTAGCAGGAAACCACAGAATCATAAAATGTCTGCAGTCCTTTGCTTTGGACTTTGTTTCATAGCAGTGTTTGCCTGTGCAGTGCTGTGGTTTTTGTTAATGCCTCTATTCTTTTCTGGGCATGTGTATTTTAATTTCCTTAATATCATATCTGAAAAGATGTATTTGAGACTTGGATTAGTTTGAAATAATGAGACTTCCTGCTTGTTGATGGAAAAATCACTCTGCAGTTGAGTGAGCAGTGACCCTCTTCTGTTGTTTGGGACTTTTTTGTTAACAGCTGGAAAAAGTCCTAGTCCAGGAATGATACCATAGTGCTAGACACTAAAAACACTATGCAAAGTCACAGTCCTAAAGCCCCTGAACCTAAGTGTGTGGCTTTTTTTTCCTCTTCTGTTTCCACACCAGCCAGGTCATGTCAGGCTGAGATGGTCTTTTACTCCTCTGCAGCCACTCTCCTTGTGTCCTCAGACTGACTGCTTTCTTCTGTTTTTATCATGTGCTCCTTTGACATTCCTAACACTTTCAAAGCACCCCAGTTGTGTTCCCCTCTGAGGTTTGCAGCTGTGCCTCTATGGTGGCTGGAAGACCCCTCTTGCTGTGGTGCACTTTGTCATGGCTCAGGCCATGTAGTGCTGGCTTGTGAAGGCATCCTGCTGCCCCACATCCTTCATTGCTGTCAAGTGCACTGCTTCTCTATCATGTCTGTGTTTTTCTCCTCATTTTCTGTTTTCCCTGCACATCTAAAAAGCTATAATCTTTTTGTTTCAGAGGCCTGTTTTAATTCTTCTGTGTTGCTGTCTGCAAGGCTCTTCAGATGTTCCTGAGAATCCTCTGTGTGCCTTGTTTTCCTCCAAGCTGGATTCTAGATAGTATAGTTCAACAGGCAGCATGAGGGCTAGAAAATCCAGCAGTTTGGAATTATGGCTGACAAGGCTGTAAACCTCCTGCAGCCATATTCTGTCACTCTCATGCAGCAGAAACTTTGTCCTTTGGTTTTGATCTGGACTACAAAGCAAGAGTTTTAATACTGTGCATGATGAGTATGTTACCTCAGGCTGTTTCATATAAAGGCTTTTACAAGTGGACATGAAAAAACATTGTAAAATTGCAGAAAGCATATTTTTGGGTGTGTATATGAGAAATACACAGTGATATGGTTGAAAAGTTTTCTTAGATTCTCTTTCTTCCCCATTACATCCTCCTGTAGGGGTTTACATAGTATGCTCTTAGTCAATACAAAGAAACCTGGTCTTGGTGTGGGCTGTTTACCAGACCAGTAGATGATAGGAGCCTGAGAGGTGTTTCCAGTTTTGTTCTGTTGAGTGGTGTGCTGCCTGTTGGACAATTGAGCTGTGCTCAAGTTTTATAAACTTCTCCAGTAAAATAACAACTTCCAATTATTGAAGAGTATGAAATAAACCTAAATGAGCTTGTTAATATTAATGCTCACTGCACTTGCTGGAATTACTGTGCTTGTTATGGACCTGGGCTAGCATATTCCTAGGAGTAAACAAATGCAGCTGCTGTTTTTCAGGGATAGTTAGGAAAACACCTTGGATTTCTGCAGGTTAGTGTCAGAACTGTTCTCTGAACATTTCATTCCCATGCTTTATTTCTGTCTATGGGCTTCTTATTAACTGCTTAGTTAATCTGTTAAGTTAGCCATTATTAACAGGTTCTGACTGTTGACCTGTACTGCATATTTTTGTATCTGCACCAGGGTTAGAGGAATGAGAGAGTAAAACCATTGGGCAGGCCTTTGAACAGTACCTGTGGATCTTATTCAGAACCCTACCTCTGATACTCTTTTCTTTCTTTTTTTTTTTAAAAAATATCATTTTTTGAGCTGAAGTGATGCATATGCAGTGCCCTTCTGTTCCAAATAGAGATCTTTTGTGTCTGCTCTGGAGCTGTGGCAGATCTAACAGGACAAACCCAATTGTTTTAGTGGCAGGTCCTCTAACTTCTGTTCCATCTGCCTAGGTCTAACTGTATATAATGATCTTTTTTGGTGGGGGGGGGGAAAGCCATGTGAAAAAGTAGTAGAAAGCCTTTGTGGGCAGGAGGAGAGAGGGAGTGAGCATGTGCCTGTGGCTCTGCAAGCATGATGTCATTGTAATTTGCACTGCTAGGGGATGAGCTCATGGGGGAGGGTCTTGCAGATTTACAGCTGTGCCCATTCAGCTCTGGTTTGATTAACATTCTCCAAGTTCCCTCCTTCAACTGAACAACAGGCACTGCATTATGAATTATTTAAAGACCTAGAAGAGCTTCTACTCCATAAAATCAGGCATCAGTGCAAAACAAAACAGTGAACTCTATTTTACTTCCACAGCATTAGAAAATGGCATCTCTGCCATTCCCAAAAGGATAAGCAGGGCTTTTTTTGCCTCCCCCCATTCCTGCTTCTTAGGATTTTTGCACTGCTAGTTTACAGCAAGTTGCTTTTTTGTCTGAGGTACATGTGTAGACCTGATATGCTTACCTAGCTGTGTTTGTCTAGGTACAGTGTAGCAGCAACAAGGCTGTATTATTCCACTCTGTAACTGGGGATTTGTTTCTAATAGGAATTCAAAGATAAAACTTTGAGCATTAGAAGAAACCAAGCATAATCTTATATATGTGGAGGCCACATTTAGACTCATGATTTACTACTTTTACAAAACTAATCCATGAGAAAATATCTGGGAAGTAAATAGGTTTGCCCTTCACTATTTGCAGGAGTTTAGACTCATAGAATTGTCAGAGGTGGAAGAACTTTAAAGATCATCTAGTTCCAACCCCCCTGCCTGGCAGGGACACCTTCCACTAGATTAGGTTGTCCACAGCCTTGTCTTAAAAGCTTCCAGGGATGAGGCTTCCACAGCCTCTCTGGGCAAGCTGTTCCACTGTCTGACCACCCTAACAGTGAAGAACTTCCTCCTAATATCTAATCTAAATCTACTCTCCTCTATTTTGCATCCATATGCAGAAAAAAACCCAATTTGCATTTAATGTTAGGGTTAGGATTTTTCTTTGACAAATTTGAATAATGTCTTTAAAATTCTGCTTCCACTATGAAGGAAGTTGGCCTCCTAAAACAGCTGAACACCCAGCCTGGGTGTATTCACAGCAACATATCATTTTGCAAATGGATCAGAGCATCTTATGTGAAAATCAGATCAAGTACTTGAGACCTGCTTGTGCTGTGCTCTGCCTCCTGCATTGCCCAGGGCTAGAGGTCTTAGTGGATTTGTACACTGCTTTCAGTGGCATTCTCCTCTGAAACTCATTTGACAGATCTTTCCAAACATGAAGGACCTAGGTTGAGATGTTTGGTGCAAGTGGTGAGAGCAGGGTTGTGTCTAGCATCTGGAAGATCCTTTGGGACCTCTCTAAGAAGCATAATGTGGGATAAATGTTCATTCTTTTGGTTTCTTATAGATACCTGATAGCTTCTGTTTCAGTGCAACACCTGCTTTCTGAGATGAGGGCAGGGCAGACTTCTCTGTATTGAAAGCCATAATTCTTGCTACTATCTGTAACAGCTTTTATAGCATTATTCACTCCTGGTGTAAGGTGCCTTAGCCACTTCCTTTAGGTTAATCTGTCTTAGTAACTGCAGTACAGCAAGCAATACAAATGCAGGGAAATCTGAAATTAAGTAGAGAGAGGTTTTGACTTGTGTCACCTGGTTGCTCTAATATCTCTATGTCCCACTATGAGATTTGGGATTGGGATCTGGGGTGAGTCTGGCTTGAGTACCCCAAAAGTGAGCAATCAGCTGAATATTTTGCTGGGGAATAATACTGAAGAGGTTGTTAATGGGGAAGGAACTCAATCCAAAGGCCAAGCTGGTTTTATCAGTAAATTCACCCAAAAGTGGCCTAAGAAAGTAATTTTCTGAAAATCAGTGCAGCTGGTTAGAGTATGGAAATTCATTCTGCACTAGCTGCCCTCTTGCAGGGAAAGGAAGAGTACTCTCTGTATACAGTACTACAGGTAGGTTTCTAATAAACCCCTCGTGCTGCTGAAGGTGTAGGAGGTCTTAGTGTAATTCTGGCAGTCTCTCTAACTTCAACAGATGAAGCAGCAGTATTTTCATCTTCATGAAAATGTTGAGGAAGCATGGTCAGCAGGTAACAGCTCCTCAGCACCTATGAAATGCTGCAGCTGGGAGCCTGCTAGTGTTCCCTGTCCTTCTCTACTCCAGGAAAAGTCTGGAGTAAAGCAAATAGAGTTGCACTTTAAGCAGCCACTTCCTTATAATGAGCTTTATCTGCAACAGACAAATTGAGTATCATGCTAGTTTGTATACTTTCAAATTAATATTCTTTTAATTCCACACTGTGTGTGGGAGTGGTGCCAAAATACCCTCATTGAGAGGTGAATTTCAAAGACCTTCAGCATTAAAATCCAGCATATGTCTCTGAACAAAACTCAGCATTGAATAAACACCTCTTAGTTTCCAGGATTTTACAGCACTTTCTGTGCAGCTGCAGTAATCTTCAAGACAGCAAGCAGCTTGCATTCAGAGAGAAGAGCAAAATTAAGCCTGCTACCCAAATTTAGAAGTGGTGAGATAAACCCACACCTTGGTTTTATTGAAGTAAAGCTTAATTATTTGGCAAAGTTGCCATGAAATGCTGTTGAGGATGCTGCTGGTTTCAGGAGTAACAGTGGAGAGGGGTCTGCTCTGGGTTTCACTGCTGGTGTAGCTGGTGCTGGGCAAGCTGCTTTGCTCCTTTGCCTTTTCCTGTGTAAAATTGGGACTATTTTTCTGTGCTTTTGGGGGGTCTTCTGCAAAGAGCTAAATTATTAGAGGATAGTAAGCTATATTTTAATCATAGTCCTAAAATTAAGCTTGTCAGTCAACAGCGGGTACCATGGTAAAAGTTGTTGATTTCTTGTTCTGAAGAACTTGGGCAGAATGGGGCTTTCCTTTCAGGTGGTGGTGTGAAAGTGCTACATGAAGCTGTCATTGTGGTCAGGATATCTCCTCAGTACGGTGGCCAGCTTACACATCCAGATCAGTTCATCTTACCCCAAAGGAAGCACCAAGTGGGAGGAGGAGTTGGCTAGACATAAGCATGTTACATGCCTTTAGGTATTTGGGATGCCTGTGGGGAGCTCTGGGTGTGACCCAGGAAGTGCCTGGGACTGTACTCTGGGAGCAGCAGGTCCCAGCCAGGAGGGATATCCTAGGGCATCTCCAAGATGCTGGATATGTAAATTTAGAGAAGCCCAATCTTAACCCTGCTGGTAAAGGCAGGTCTCTTTGCTGTGCTCGTTACTGTGACCAGGTTTCTGTTGGCAGTGGTGGGAGTGTCCTCTTGGATATGGAAGCTGAATCCCACCCTCTGTCAACCACTCTCACCCATCCTTTAACTGAAGCTCAGTCTCACCTATTCCAAGGTTTTAGTTTAAAAAAAGCCTCAAAAGCAGAGTTTTAAAAACACATTTATTATTTATAGCATTGGTTTGTAAAACTTCCTGATACTTTAAGGACAGTTTGTTTTAAAACAAAGAAACAAAAAGGCTTCTGTGAGCAAAGTGCTTCATGACAGAAACTCCTGTGTCCTGGCTGTTTTGCACTGACAAGTACCCAGTTTCCTAGGCACTGAGGTTAAAATACAGGGTTCTGTGCAGGGGGACTTGGAGGGAGATGTAATGCTGCTTTCCTGCTAGCCCTGGTAAGGATACAGCATGGGGTTTAGAGATGCAACCAGAAAGCATCCTTCAGCTATGGTAGTTAAGGAAGCATTTGGAAGCTACAAATCAAGTGTGATTGTAAGTGGCTTCTGGGAGAGTGAGAATAATCAGTGCTCTCAACTCTACCCTTTCTGTTCCCAGGAAACTGAATTAATCTAGCTGGAGGCAACATTTTACTACATTGAAAAATTAAACACAGACATGGGTGGCCTAGATTTGTTACCAGAGCCTTCTGAATATTTGTTGTTTTCTCTTGTTTGCTGTGGGTTTTTTTAAGATGCTGGTGACTGTGTGGGAGAAGATGAGTCTGAGGGTGGAAGGGAGGGAAGCCACCACTTGACTTCATATATTAAGACTCAACAGAATGCAGTTTTTAAATTTGGGGTTGGTTTTTGATTTCCTGAGGTGCAAAAAAAAAAAGTAAAATATAGTTTTCATTAGTGGTTCATTCAGTTTTTCTAATCTGAGGATTTCTTACTGCATTTCTTGCAGTGCATTGGTGGTACTTGGTTTTTCAGTTGTTTCACAAGGTTTGGAATAGCCAGTCATGCACAAACCCATTGATTTTTAGCATGTTTGACTTAAAAACAGCACAAGGAAAAGGCATTGCTTGGCTAGAGGACCTAGGTATTTGCAGAAACTTCTTGTTGAGGCTTTTGTGTTCCCTGCTGAGAGTTTTTCCAGTGGAAGATTAATGGAAATCGAATCATGTAGCAACTCACCAGAGCTGTCAGCTGATTTCTGAGTAGAGCAGGTATTTATTTTCTCTTTCCACCAATAATTGTATTCTTGTCACTGTTAGAAATGAATTTTTTAAAGTATTACATAATCAGTTGCTATTGCAGAATAACAAGCTGTGGTTACACTTCCCTTGTCAAAGTCTGTCTGAACTAAGAGAAGAAAAAGACAGCCTTTAACTTCATGAAATATTTCTGGAGTGCAAATGCAGTGTATGTGGGGAAATGTACCCCTTTATCACATCTGCTTTTTGTGTAGTACAGGGGACTATGGGCTACTGAAACAAAATTTCAGCTAGTGAGTTTTCCCAGCAGTCTAACATGGGAAAATACAGTCTTTAGGTGTGCTGAAATCATCCATTCTGTGGATACAGCTTTGCTGTCTTGTGTTCTAAGGCACAGCCTGAAGATGCACTGATAAAGTAGTGAAAACCATAACTTTCATGGGGGGGAGAAGTGGAAAACAGATACTTAATCTAAAGCTTGATTGAAGAGTGCAGTTAACATTCTGGATGCCAAGAAGCTTCTCAAAATATTCATTTTTACAAACTCCTGTTCGTAGAAGGTGAAGCTGAAGAGGGACTCAGATTAAAAGAAGATAAATATTGGCCTCAGATTTTGTCCCTGCAGTTTAGTTTTGGGAACAGACCTTGTTCAGATCACTGCCAGAAATCCCTGCAGAAAGGCTGTCTCTCTCATAGCTGTCTCTCTTCTCCCAGTTTTTGAAGCTGAAAGGGATTTTCCTTTTCAGAGCTGACATTGTCATAACCTGCAGCACACTCATAACGACTTGGAAATGTTAGATATTGGGATTGCAAACATTCTGTGGTGGTAGAGAACCTAAACATCTACTATAGAAACACTGTTGCATGTTGGATTTGGTGATAACACAGCCTCTGCTTGCCAGATAATGCTCTCAGCTGTAAGTTTACTTGGGAAAGTTGTTGTGAAGGCAGCTTTTAAAACCTTGCTTGTTTCTTTGACTTTACTGAGTCTCTGAGTTTTTTTGGTTTTAGTCATGGCAGTTATTAAAAAAATCAGCTGCAAAAGAAACAGTTATTCTTGAGGAATAAAAAATGAGAAGGTGAATCAAAGAAACAAAGGCTAGCCTTACTTTTTTGATTACTGCAAGTAAATTATCCAGAGTCTTGACTGTTCACCTTGGCAACAATACTGCAGCAATGCTGTGCTAGACTTTTGTGCTTCCCTGTGTAGCTCGTGCCCTGGAGGCTAAAATAGGAAACCAGTTTAACTTCTACACATCTGATTGAAGAGTGATGTGTGAGACTCTGCTGATCACATTGTCTGATTGCAACAAGTTTTGTGTTTCTGTTTTTACTGCCTTAAAATTTTCGGGGGGGAGAAATGATCTGAGTTGCTAGGTTTCGTGCCCCAAATTGGCATTGTTCCAGAGAAAAGTATTCCTGGGAACACACAAGCAACATTGTCAGTTTATTTTGCTTTAGAGTTTCATGGAGAATATTGAAAACAAGATACTTTATCACCATATAGTGATTGGAGTGCTTCAAATGTGTTCCTCTAAGTCTGGATACCAAAACAATCTCTGTCTGCAGGGGGTTGACAGCATGTGAATATGTTTAAACAGCTGTAACACACCCAGGTCCATGCTAGAATTGTCTTTTCTCACATCAATAGATCAATAGTTCAGTTTGTCTCAAATGTTGCTTGGGAGTGAGATATGCTGGAGGAAGGTGTGAGTTACAGAAATTGGCTAAAGCTTTATATTTTGGTTTTGTTTGGTTTTTTTAATATATTTGGCTATGTGTTTGTACCCAGCACTATCCATTTGAAAACCTGTGTTTTCTAATTCTGTGGCTAAGGCATGGGTGTAATTTAGGTGTGTGCTTATCTAAAAGCCATGTAATCTGGGACAAACCTTTACAGTTACCAACCAGATCCACTATCAAGGGAGAAGCACAGTAACCAGACCTTTTCAAACCAGTGGGAGTTCTGTGCATCCCAATTCTGGGGTGCTCAGGCTCCTGATGGACCAGTGGGAGCAGTTTTGTCTTTCTCTTCTTGGCTTGGGATCTCTGCTTTGTAGCTCAAACAAGCAGGCAGCAAACAAGCTTGGACATAAGGTGACAGCCTGGATGGAGAGTTGAGCAAAATAAAATGGTCAAGGCTGAAGCCTTTGCTGTTTTCCCCTTCTCTGCAGTTTTGGGGCTTTTGGTTGGGTGTTGTTTGTGTTGGTTTGTTTATTTCTGGTAGGATTTTGCTAGTTTCCAGTACTGCAGTCCCAGAAGTGATGTAATTGGTGTCATATCACCAGGACTCCATGCACTGCTCCTCCTGAGCCAGGTCCAGCAGGGAGGAGTCACACAAACGTCATCCTTGGAGCTATTTAAAGAACAAGGAGAGCCTTTGAAGTACAAAGAGGATGTCAGAGGCAGCAGAGGAACCACAGATGGATGTGTTGTGTAACAGACTTGCTGGTTGGGTGGTTGATGTATCTCTTGTGACAGAGCCTCCCTTCAGCAGACAGTGAGCAGGGAAGAGAGCAGGCATACAGAAACCAGCAGGAGCTGAATCTGCCCTTGAGTTTATTTTCAGTTCTACAAAATGTGGCCTTGGTCACAAAGGCTGAATAAAAATTAGTCCTAAAACGTATGTTATTGTTTTAATAATGTTTTTGCTTGTGAAGTGTGTTTTGGAAGCTGTGATCTTGTAGATACATGCTTCAAAGTCATTTATTGTGCTTTCTATTTTGCTTGTTATGGCTGAATACCTTTTGTTAGCAAATCCTATTTGTGGATCATCTATGGACACAAACATGTTGGACTGATATTTTTTCTGGTGTTAAAAGTTAATGATTCTCTTCTTAAGATAGTTCTTTAACACAAAACAAAATATGCCATCTGATGCATAGTTCTTTACTTATTTATATCAAATTCATGAATTGAAAATTCAGCTATAAGGTCCAACACAGGAGAATAGAAGATGAGATGTAGAACAAACATAAATAATTGTTGACTGGTAGAATGCTGCTTTCCTAACTCTGTGCACATGCAGACCTGTGCTCTCTTTCTTCCCAATTTACTCAAATTTAACTGTGTACCTTATCAAAACATTGGTAAAATTTCTAGCCATTGGAGTTCATGCAGGCTCTGCAACAGGTTGTGTCCTGTATTTTTTCAAGCACAGGAGGAGGCACCACAGCCACTGCTTTCTCTCTCCATGAGTGTTGTTATAATCTGGTTTAGTTGGCCAATTGATGAGTCCTGCAGTTCTTAAAGTCCCACATCAAGCTATCTGAGGTCCTTTTTTTCCATCCTTCCCTATGGAGTAGTGCCTGAAACACAGATTTAATCTATTCTTTTTTTTGGGGGGTGGGTTCCTCTGTGTGCTCTCTCTGAACAATACCTTTCTGATGACACAAACCAAGGAGTGAGTTGAACCTACTGCTGAAGCTGCAGCCACAATGGTCAGGACTGTGAGAGTTAGCATCTTCTCTCCCTGTGGGGGTTGGGGGGTGGAAGTCTCATATATTTTCCAAAATGTTCAAGAGCAGGACAGTNAGTGAGTTGAACCTACTGCTGAAGCTGCAGCCACAATGATCAGGACTATGAGAGTTAGCATCATATCTCATATATTTTCCAAAATGTTCAAGAGCAGGACAGGGTGCTGCAGTGGTCTGGGGTCCTGTTTTTATCAGCAGCTGTTGTTACAGTACTGCTGTAATGCACTTTAGCTCACACTGTTCCCTAGCAGAGCTTGCTTCTGCCAGGAGGAAAACATGACTCTTGGGTGTCTGGGCATTAGTGAAAGAAAGAACTTCAAAAATTGAAGGTGGCACAGCCTACTGAGATAAACTTATGCTTCCTTGCAGTGTGCTGTAAAGATGCTGGCCAGATTTGTTCCTCTGCTAAGATCTGCTCTGCAAACAGCAAAAATCTGTCATGTAGAGGACAGAGCAATTCCTGCTGCCCAGGGGAGCTCTTTGCTTTATGCTCCTCCATAGTCACCCCTGTCAGCCAGACCATACCAGTGGGTTTGGCAGGGTGGAGGGAGGCTTTTAAAGGGAGGAGTAGTTGGAGTGGATTATGCATCCAGGAAAAATTCCCTACCTATATCTTTTCCTTAATGTCAAGTTCTAGAAGGACTTTGTGCTGGAGGTGAAATAAGGCAAAGATTACCCTAAGCAGGCCAGGGGAATTGGTGACCTGCTGAGCTGTGTGAAGGAGAGGAGGAGAATCAAGCTTGTTGTGTGTAAGAAGAGAGAGGTGAATCATGTTATATCTCTCTCTCTTCCTTTCAACTGTTCTGAAAAGCCAGAAGGGGATGGTAGAGAAGAGGCTGCAGTTAGGCTGTGCTGTCAGCCCACTGGGGACTCAGCTGCAGTGCAGTTTTTCTGTCTGTATTGAGATATGCAAAGGGGAAAGAATAAATTCAGTTACCTTCATTTTTCTGAAGGGGGGGGAAAAAAAATCAGAAATTATAGGTAGTCTAAAGACAAAAAGGGTAAATTGTCAAAAGACAGTGATATTCTGCAGATACAGGGTTTAGCTGAAGTGCTCCAGGTTGCACAAAATGTAGTGTATCTACAGGATAGCAATGGGATCTGCCTCTGGAAGCAGTCATGTCTGTATCATACTAAAAACAGCTGTCAGGTGAAGGCTGCTTTCAGATAGTGACTTAGGGAGAAGTAACTCATTTTCCATGAAGGCCACATCTCTCTTGTCCAAAGCAGCTGACATCCTAACTGGGAGCTCCCAGGAAAGCAGTGAGGAAGTGGCTGTGGTTGACCAGTCCTGGAGAGAGGACTTGGTCAAACTGGGTGTTAAGCAGGCACCAGACTTAGACTGCCAGCTTCTTGCAGGCTGAAGCTACTCCTTTTCATCTCTGTTAATAAAGGATTCATGTATTTGTTAATAGCTGTAGTTGTCTTCACCTTTGAAGTTTCATTAAATTGTAGCAGGATTTTTTTTCTCCAAGGAATTCCTAGATGGCTGTAGAAAAAGGCAGGTATGCCAGAGGGAGTCCAGTGTCAAGAAGAAATTGGAGAACAGGAAGACCAGAGAAGAGCATCACAAGACAGAAGACAAAGATGACAGGAGAGAAGTTGAGGAAGAGAGGATATTTGAAATTGTGAAAGTTTTATTAGGCAGTCTGCCTGATGATATGCAAAGCAGGATGCTTCATATTTACAGTTCCCTTTGTCTCTCTTAGCCTGCATTTCTACTGGGTACCATTTTAATACTAAACCACTAACAGTGCTGCTCTGAGACTTCCCTCTGTTCTGAAGAAAGTGGTGCCATTCAGAAGATTGGTGTGAAAAGAATTACTTAAATAATTGTATTAAATCTTCAAATGTCACTGTCTCTGTAAATGCTCTTTACTTGTTATCATGGAGCAGTGCACTTGCTCAGCTGCTTCTAGGTGTGTTATGAAGACAAAGGCAGTAAGCTCTTAGGTCAGCACTAATAGTATGGAAATAGGAAAAAAAAAATATGGAAAATGATGTGAGTTGTCTAGCAGTGAAAAAGAATCCACTCTTCTGTATGGGAATAGGAGGAGAATGGAATTCTGTGATGGAAAATGATGCTATCTTGTCTGTTACCTTTAGTAGATAGAAGTAGAAATAAGGTTAATAGTATCAGCTGATACTTGGACTTTTTTGAACAGTTCTGTAAGACCCTGATCAATTTTTACAGTATGCATGTGTGGTTTAATGAATGCAGCTCCCAGAGGACAGCAGGGAAGGTGCTGAAGATGGTATCTTCAGCATGAAGAAGGCATCTTCCTCACAGTCTATTTTTTGCTGTGATTTCTTCAGGTGACTGTTGCTGTTGTTCATGTAACTCTCAGGATCAGGAGACTTTATGGCAGTGTGAAATGGGATAACATAAGCTTAATGCCAGGCCCACAGTGAGTGGTTTATGCTATGGTAGTTACCACTTCTAATATTTGTTAGAGCAGTATTTTCCTGGGGGGGAAAGAAAAGGGGGGGGGGGGGAACCCACACAAAAAACTCAAATCAAGGCCTGCTGCACTACTTTAAAATCTACAAGAAGGAATTTTCTTCAACCTGAGCCCATAGAACCGTGTTACAGTTTCATAAACAGATCAATACAAATACATTTATTACCAAGGAGAGTATTTCCATCTGTCAGAAGAAACAAGCTGGACCTGGTGGTAGCCAGAAGCTGAGCAGTATATTCTCAGCTTCCCTTTGATACCTGCAGGCCACAGTTCATTTTCTCATAATGAGGTTGAATGTCAGACAGGAAGCCTGAAGATGACACTAGAGTTAAGCCAGATGCATTCTTCTCCTACTGTGTATTATGTCAGTGGTTTGGTTCTTGGAAATGCAAAGCATTCAAGTAATTAAAAATAAACAAGCAAAAAACAATACAACTCCCTGGATTCACAGAACTAACATATTATAGCACAATGAGTGTTTAATGGTAAAAGCATCTTGGCAAAACATTTAGACAGGGAGTACTTATAAATATTCCTGATACCTCCTTTTAGTTTTAATCCATCTAAATTGAGCATCTTTTGTGCTTACATTGGTTTATCCAAAAAACAAGTTTCATAAGACTTCCTAATCCATTTTTATTTTCATAATATCTCCACCCTTTTTATAAAGCTCTGAGATGAATTCATTCAAAATATAATTATCTGTTTTGGTTACCTTTTCCTATAGTGACATTAGAGATCATAGGAAAACTGCTTACAAAGCAATGACTTGCAGGTTGGGTTTGCCCAAACCTCCTACTGTCCTGATAGGACCATAGGTGGTCATTGCTGCCCTGGCTTTTCCAGTGTTCTCTATCACTCAGAAGGTGTTTTAGATATTGCCACTTGCAGATGACTAAATCTAAGTGTTGCCCTGCTCTCAAGTGGCATATTGTCCCCCACCTGCTTGTCTCTGTTGACCTGTATTTTTATGATTTGATATTATTCTGTGCAGTCACCTGAGTTACAGGGCCAGATTCCAACTTCAGGCCAATTTGTTCCACCAGGATTGTTGCATGTATTTTAAAAACATAACCAACATATGAAAACCATGATGTTTTGGTTAGTTTATGTTGCTCTGTAACAGGGCAGTGCTTTCTCTTCCCTCAAAGAATCCCAGAATAGTTAAGGTTGGAAGAAACCTCTGAGATCATCAAGTCCAACCCTTAACCTAACACTGCCAAGTCACCACTCAACCATGTCCCTAAGAACCACATCTACACAGTTTTGAACACCTCAAGGAATGGCAACTCCACCACTTCCCTGGGTAGCCTGTTCCAAAGCTTAATCAATGATGAGAAACCAGAGCTCAGAAATATTTTGAGGGTTTGAATGACTTCCCATGGGCTTTAAAGAGAATTGATTGTGTCTCCATAGTTGTCTTGAGTCAGCACTCACCTGCTGCTGGCTTTGAAGTGCCAGAACTGTTTAGAAGTGAATAAATCTACATTAAATAATGGTGGAAGGGTGCAAAATAAACTGCTTATTTAGATTAAAGTAACCCTGAAGGTCTGATGTAGATACAGTAATGTTGCATAGTGTAAGTGAACAGTGACAACTTGCTTGGTGGTCTTTAGTGTAGTGTGAGGCACTAGTGGTGCCTGGTGTCACTTTCCCTACCGTGGCCAGTGGCACTTCATGCTATTCCAGCAAGCATGGTCATTCCCAACTGCAGTGCTGCTGGATTTGTGTGCAACATCACTTTCCATACTGTGACATGTGTGCCTATGGTGTGTTTCAAAAGCACAACCCTAGGTCTTGTTTTGTGGTAACTTTGAGATGTTTGATGCTTAACAAATAATCCTAGCACAAGTGAAACAAAATAATGCCTCATCTGCCACCACTGCTCATTGCAAGCATTTATCACTTAGAAAATTGCACCCTAAGAGAACATCCTGGGTTGGGCAACAGGGAAACAAATTTAATTGAAGTAGGGCCTTCCACAGGAGGTTATTTTAAAGTCATCATCAGTGGGATTGTTAAGGAAGAGCATCTTCAGTACGGTAGTTAGTGTCAAATAAAGATGTGTAGTAAGAGAGTCTAGTGTCAGGCATCAGTGAATGCTGGCTGCTGTCTAGAATAGACAGCCTAGATGGTTCAAACTCTCTTACTGTCTGGTCAAAGTCATTCTGCTTTACATTGATACCTAAATATCTTTGCTGGAGGGGCAAGGTGTCTTTCTCTGTGTTATCAGGTGATAGCAACCATCCCCACAGTACAGTACTTCTTGGCACCCTTGTTAAGTTTGATGAGCTGGAACCTCTGGGTTTTTTTAGTTGCCATCTTTTTCCCCTGTCAGCAGGGTAGTTTGTGTTGTGTTGAGCAGCACCTCTTGGGTGTTGCAGCAAGCAGCCCAGCCCCTTTCCCTGAAGAGGGCATCAGTGCTCAGAAATGTGACATTTTCTTTCCCTAAAGAGCATCCCATTGAAGTGATCCCATTTATGAAAGGGTGTGGGCTTCTAACAGGCTAAATCAGTAACTAAGGCAAAGGCAGAACAGGGATGAATGTGTTGGATAATATTTGGAGTAATTGTCTGTTGCTTCAGGGTGCTCTTGAGATGTTTGTTCAGACTGAGTTATTTCTTGCATCAGCAAGCAGCCTTTAAATTAGAGGAGGTGGAACAGATCCTCAAGATTTGTGGGTGACCATAAGGGACAACCATTCTCTGCAGGGTTCTGTTATTCCCTTCTGAATTTAATTATTGCTTTACACTCACAATCTATCAAGTGATCACCATTTATTTGATTACCTGGTTTTGAAGCAGCCATTTTCTGTGTCCTAGTCTTACTTCAGTTTCTGTTGTTGCCCAGAGGGCTCTTAGCTGGGTAAAGTCTCCTGATATGTGGCAGCTGTTTGAAAAGTACAAAATATTCGTTGGGTCAGCTTTTTTCAATATGCAGAATAAATTGTTCCTGTAAACTGCAGCTTATCTCCCAGTGTTGAATTTGGCTTGCTTAACTTCCCATTTATGCAGAGCATGTGAAAACTCTAGATCTTATCAGGGGCCAATAATGAGAGCAGTTTTTTTCTTACCTGTCCTCTCCCTCCTCACCTCCTGCACACACTGTAGTCTGTATTTTGTAAATCAGAGAGACCTAGAGTTCAGTCCTGTCCCCATTTGGATAAGTTGGAAATTTCAGTTGCCTTTAAGGAAGGCAGACAAGGTGCTTAAAAAGCAGTGATAAAAAGGCTTTGGTGAAAAAGACATTTTCCATCTGTTTTTCAGGCTTTGCCTTGGGCAAACTTTTTTTGGGTAGTCTTGGAGGGCAAAGCAGCTATTCCTGCCCCTGGACTGCAGAGGGACAGTGGCAGCAGTGTGGCTATACACTGTGTTTACACTAGACAACAGCAATCAGTGATTTGGTTTGTGTTCTTTTGGTTTTATTTTTTCTCTGGTGCAGTTCTGCCAGCACTCCCCAAAGGGATCTGGTGCAGTAGGAGCCTACAGAGCAGCTGGGGTAGCATCACTAGGTTGTACCCTCCTAGGGAGGAGAGGTGCCTAGGGAAGGGGTGATCCCTGTGCTCCCAGGGGTATGTGGCTTCAAAAGCTGCCTGCTGTCCTGGAGCTTGAGGAGGGAGGGATGGCAGAAAAGCCCATGTGTGGGGGAGTATGGCAGCCAGTCTGTGGAAGCAAATACCATGTTTGCTTGGTTATCTAAATGTATAGAACAGTTGTAACCAAACAGATTATTTTCTGTCAAGTTTTAGTGTTTTTAACAGTAATGGCTACAGAAGTGCAAGTTTTTACAAAGTCCTCTTCTTGTGGAGTAGGGGAAAAGTGATGCATTGTCTTGACTGAAGCTAAACTAAAAGGCTTTGAGAAACACAGCTGCATTAGACTGCTTTCTCTTTAGTTCTTCTGTTAAATGTATTCTTTACTCCAGGATGCTGAGAACCACTCTGTGACTATCTCCCATTTGATATGATTAGTTTGCAGAAACTTTCTGTTGTCTTTAAACCATAATGGTCCACATAGAAAGTCAGTGTCTGCATTACTGATGGCTCTTATCAACTTTCCTTGAGTCAGACTTCCAAAGGTCATTTGAATACTTGAATTGCTAAATCTATCAGCATGGCCAGGAGGAGGTGGAGAGCTGTGAGGTGGTCTTCAGTGCACTTTCCTTTTTTCCTTAAGAAGTTGAGGTACATGTGGTTTTTAGAGCCACATGCTTAAACCCAGCTTTGCTTCACGGAGAGCTCTGACTGAGGATGATGTGATAGTTTCTTAACTGAAAATGTGTGTTAAAAGGCTATCAAAAGGATTGAACATGAATGAGGGTAGTAACTAAGTTTAGTTTGAGCTTGGCTATTAGAGAGAAGGACCATTTTAAATGCCAGGCTTGCTAGGTTAGGGTGTTGCGGGGAACAAGTGAAACCATTCTCCCTGATGAGGAAGCAGGGAGATGCAAAGCAGAGAGACATGAGGTAGTAGTAAAAGAGCTGTCCCCAAGGTCCTCTCACATCTGCTGCTCAAGTCTTAGCTGGTTGGTTATAATTCAGCTATTGGCATGTGATTAGATTAACAAAGACTTGGAAGTAAAGAATCCAAAATGGGTCTCAAATGCAGACTCCACTGGCAGAAATATATCTGTCCAGAAGTTAGGAGATGGTATTTGGAGACTGAGATGTGAGATTAGAGGGAAGAAATCATCTTCATAGCTGATGTAGTAGATGATCTTGTAACTGATTTAATTTCATTACACCTAATAATGTTGTAAGTGGCATCTTCAGTCTGCAGAAAATCACCTTAGCAGTGGTGAAATAAATGGTTTGTGAACACTTTGAGTGCACATACTGTGGAACAGCTGTGTGAGGTTCAGCTTTCCAGTGGAGAAAGCTGGAGAAGACTGAGGCAGTCTTAAGGCATCAACTCACATGTGATGCTGACTAAATGCAGATGGCTTAAGTGGTTTCTGTCTTCAGTTCCATGCTTTGCCTCTCTCTCAGGCTGCTGTTGCTGCAGTGGAGCTGGCTGGGTGATACATGAAATATGTGTGTTTACATTTATGAGCCAAAGTGTAAAAACGTGTTTGGGAGGAGAGTCCCATAAACCAGCACTTGTAGCTGCTAACATTTTTGTGGCTGGGAAGTAGGAGGGAGGCATTCCTTGTTTGCTGGATGGAGCTGAGCAGTGGTAAGTAATAAAATGACTGTGATTCCAACCAGGCAGAGAAAAAGTCCAAAGTTTTGTTTGGGCTTTCCATATCAAAAACCTGCTCAATTGCAGCAGGTAGCAAAAAGCATGTCAGTAATTGCAAGGAGTGTGGTTTAGCAGAGCTAGAAGTGACAGGAGTTCTCATGACTCTTCCTGTTCTTTGTCTACCTGTGAAAACTTTCATCTTAGGCACAGATGCCTATGCTGACAGTTACAGGGCATTGTTGACAAAAGGATTTGGAGCAAAGGTTAGCTTTTCAGAGCAGCAGTCTGAGCAGTTGTGCAGAGGGATTAAAAACAGCAATACAGAAGAGCTAGAAGAAGTTAAAACTGTAGACTATTTGGAGGAACTTTGGAATTAGCTCTGGCTCTAGACTGATTTCTTGACACCAACATGGCAAATGCTTGCAAGGAGTGCTGTTAGTATGATTCTGTGGTTCTGCAGAGGCCTGGACAGGAGCACCTTAGTCCTGTAGCCACACACAAAGAATAGCTTTGTTGGAAGGCAGTTGTTAGTGATTCCTCCACAGCTGGATAAAGGAGTAGGGGAGTAGGAATCTTACCTGGCTTTGCATCTCTGTCTCCATTCAAGAAAAAAAAACAGATTAAGTAGACACTTAACTCTAAGGATATGAATGGCTGAAATTTAGGGGTCGGGGGTGGAGAAAAATAGCAAAAAGGAACAGAGTCAAACTTCTGGAGGGTCACAGTAATCCTGATGATTTTGTACAAAGATGTATTCTCTTTTCCTGCTGCTTTTCCTATTTACACTAAACTGGTTTGCTTAAAGTAGCCACTTGATATACTCAGGTTGCCAGAAGACAAAAGCTCTGAGAACTCTGCTCAGTGGCTTGCTTTCATTACTGTGCTGTGCTGGGTTAGGGTTTGGGCTGGTATTAAAAAACCCCACAAAACCAAACCCAAACCAAACCAAAACCTAAAAAAGGTAAATATTTGCTGATATATTATTTCCTGCCTCCCATTCACTGTGTTTCAGAAAATCTTCAGAGGAACTGGACATGGATAAAGTAACAGCAGCCATGGTACTCACCAGTTTATCCACCAGCCCTTTGGTCCGCAGCCCTCCTGTCCGACCCAACGGTAAGCCCTCAGGGCAGTGCCTAGGGAGGGGTGCCAGGGTCATGTACCCTGGATGCATGGGGTACTTCTTGGCTTTGGCACAAGACTCAAGTATAAGTACTTAAAAGAAACAAAAGTCACCTGCATTACAGTCACTTGAAGGCTGTAATCATGAACCAAAACATGGCTTTTTCATATCGTAACATAGTAGCTACAGGAAATGTAGAGGAAATTCCAAGAGGAATTGGAAGAGAAGAGGGGAGCAGGGAGGGGAGGGTTGATCCCATTTATGTTCCATGGTCTTAGAAGTGTGGGGACTGGGCTGCTGCTTACACAATGGGGTGTTTTTATGCATGTTAAGATTAGGGGTTTCCACCAGGATCAACTGAATAAGGAGTTCGAAACAACAGTCAGGGGGGTTGAGTTAAGCTTTTGGTAGTGGGTGGTAGACATTATTTCTTTCTGATGTCATTATTTAGAATTATTGGTAAGAAATGGAAAAGGAATGAAGGAGTGGCTTCTGCAGAGCTCTTAAAGGCAGGTGCTGGCTTGAAAAGACTCCTGTCTCTCACTGAAGTAACAGTTCACTGACAGAGAAGATGTTATTTATTTGCCAACTCCAAAGCTGGGTATTGCACAATACAGTGTCACTGGGAAAAGCTTCCAATGCCTGAGTTGGGGAGAAACTGCACCTAAACCATCCATGCCCATGTGCCTGAGTCCTGTGAGAACCTGAAGCTTCAGGCAGAGCTGCCTGTGGTTATGCTGCTGGACACGCTTGGGCCTCACTTGGTGAGCTGATGACCTACATGCTCCTTTCCAGCCAAAAGCCCTTTAGGGATTGGGAAGAGTGACATGCCAATGTCTAATGCCTGAGAACCTCAGCGTGTCAGAGTAGCTCAAGTTGTGCCTCAGACTGCAAAAGCAGTGCCCTTACTCCCACCCATCATGTTGTAGAGTAACTTGTTAGTTTGAGTGGCTGCTTAGGTATGGCCTAATATCAGTGGAACTGCTGCAGTAAGGAGGCAGTTCCTCCAGTGAGTAGCTGTTCAGTTGAGCCAGCATCTCTGCATCCCACTTCTGAAACCAGATGCCTAATGGTACCCCTGCATGAAGAAAAAGGCTATCATTCCAAGGATCTGTCCCAGCTCTTGTAGAAGCATGTGCACTGGGAGATGATGGGAAGACAGTGTCATTATGGTTGTCTTTGGTGTTCAGTACTGTGATGAGGATCATGGTTTTGCAGATACAGGTAGTGTCCTCAGGCCCAGACTATCTCCCCTTCCCAGGGGATCTCCTGTTGCCCGTGGGGTGGTTTGGTGAGTCACGTTCGAAGTTGAGGATGTATTTGAGTCATGCAATATCTGACTGCTTGTTGTGGTTTATGCTCCCAAACAGGTTATTTTCAAAAGCTAGTCTATCTTTCTATGAAAATACTTCAGGGAAAAAAAAAAAAAGACTGGAAAAAAAACAAAAGAAGGAACTGAAAAATGAGGTGTGGAATATATCATCTGTGTGCAGTGGGACAGATACGGTTGACCCCTCTACATCCAGTGTTCTTGCTTTCCTTTATTAAATGCACAGTTAGTTACCAACATGGCATCTAAGCCTTAGATAAAAGAGCTCCTTAGCCCTAACTCATACTGTTGTAATGATGGCTCTTGTTGTTTTTGACAGAATCCCTAAATGGATCTTGGAAAGAAGGAGGATTTGTGCCTTCTAGTACCAGCAGCAGTGGATACTGGAGCTGGAACGCTCCCAGTGACCAGTCCAATCCATCCACCCCATCTCCACCTCTGTCAGCCGATAGCTTCAAAGCTTTTCGGACACCCTCCCAGCCAGATGATGGCATTGATGAAGCTGAAACAAGCAACCTTCTCTTTGATGAACCTATTCCTAGGAAAAGAAAGGTTAGCCTCATGTTAAATTCTATACCCATGAGTAGGTAGAATGTTGGTAGACTTATCTGCTGTGAGAAGGGAAGGGGTTACCCAAACAGCTCTGCATGTGTATCCTTCTGTGGCATTTAGTGAACATAGGTGCTTAGCCTCCTCACTTTGCCTTGTTCAAGCTAGGGACCTACTGCACACTCACGCTGCTATCAGCACCACATACTTACCGGCAGATGGTGAGATTCTGCAGAGCCTCCTGCTCAGAAAACACTGGAGTGTTTTCCAGAAGGTGTTGCCTCTGGCCATTCAAGGGATTTCTGTCCTACTTTGGCAAATCCTTTGTATGCAGGATGCAACAGGCAGCCTTTACATGTCGTCACAGAAACTGGATATGACCTTAATGTCTCTTGTTCCCTGAAAATGCTGTTGTCTGACAGCACGTCAGATACCTTAAGACTGTGAAGCTCTCTCTGCACAAACATATGGAGTGGAAGAAAGGAGAGAGAGATCAAACCTGATGGCTTTTGATACAGAGTTAGCAGTGGCCAAATTTATCCCCAGTAGGAGTGCAAAAGCAGACTAAATAAAACACAGATTGAAAAAAAGAAGTAATAAAGTCTCAAACTAAGCCCCCAAAAGCACTGTTACACTAGCAAGCAAGCTCCTCTTGATTGAAAAGAAAACAGAGATGGCACTTGTCCAAGTTTCCTTCCCTGTCAACACAACAGGACAGATTTTACAAAGCAAGATGAAAAAGAGCTTTTTGTAAGGAGAAAAACTAGAGAATTTATTCTCCTTAGTGACTTGTTTGTGGCTCAGTCTGAAACAGTTAATTGCTTTATCAACAGCAGGAAGAAGCTTTATTGATTGTTTAAACCTGTTCGGATTTATCCTTTTGCTCCAGAAGCTGCTTATTTGCTGATCCACACTGTTCTGCCCTTGTCCGTGGGAGAGGGCTGCAAAATGTGTGTGTTTCTTGGGAAAAAGGGGAAAAAAATGGAGGAGGGCACTTTTGTTGTAGTAAGTGAAAAGGGCTGACTGTTAAACCAAAGGCAGAGGTAACTTTGGGGCTATGGGACAGGAGGAGTAGGAATGCAGAAGTGTGCTGGTTTGTCTTGTACTTCTCAGTTCAAGTTCAGCTTTCTAGCCTCACTCTCTGCTCAGCTGTGCTGAGACATGGGTTTGCAGCTGCCATCTCTTTTGTTTTCTGAGTTTTCTTGGAGAGCCCTGGGGCTGTTTAGCCTGGGCAAGACAAGACCGAGAGAGAATCTTACCAGTGCTTATAAATAGTTAAAGGATGGGTGCCAAGAGGATGGGCCCAGTCTCTTTTCAGTGGTGCCCAGTGGTAGGACAGGGGGCAGTGGGCACAGATGAGAACACAGGAAGTTCCATCTGAACATAAGGAAGAACTTTTTTCCTTTGAGGGTGATGGAGCACTGGAGCAAGCTGCCCAGAGAGGTTGTGGAGTCTCCTTTCAAAACCCACCTGGGTGTGACTGTGTGCAACCTGCTGTAGGTGACCCTGCTTTAGCAGGGGGTTGGTTGGACTGGATGATCTCCAGAGGTCCCTTCCAACCCCCACCAGTCTGTGATTCTGTGATTTCTATTTATGTGGCCACCACAGATGTAGAACATAATCTGCTCTGATTTGTAGGGATTTTGCTCTCTGTGGCAAATGTGTCTTGTAGATAAATACTAACATTACCTGCCAAAGCTTGGTTTATAAATGAACTAAGTTTCCTGCAGGTTTTTTTTCATTCTGGTCCCAGCATGTGGTACTTTATCTGAGTACAGCTTTGTATGTTTAGAAGCTGAAATAAAAATGTTCAGGTTATTTCTTCTTCTGGGCTGCAAAACTGAGAAGAAATAAATCTGAAATAAGGGTGATCAGTGAACTTACTTTTACTCATTAAAGTTTCTGCCATTTCATGTTTGGAAAATGTCATGTTAGCAACCACTTCCTGTTAAGAAAGTTATTTGCTTAAAAGCTTCCACTAATGTCATTATTCCTCACCAAACCATTTCTGTTCCATTATCTTCTCAAATGAAATACTGGGCTTGACTGGGCAATTTTTGGACTAGTCAAAAATGGAGGCATGGTTTCTGTTCTGTATTTCTACTGAGTGACATTTCATTTAGTTTTGTTAAAATGCCTGGGTTTTTCCAGAGTCCTAGCACTGACAACAAACCCCAAACCACAGTGCAGCTAGGGGATTGGTTTTACCATCCAGCTGGAGATTGATGTTAAACCATTCTGTGTTCATGAAGATGCATATGGTTTTCATGGTGTCATGGGGGTTGGACTAGATGATCTTTTGAGGTCCCTTCCAGCTCCTAACATCCTGTGGTACTGGAAGGATGTAAATGATAAGTATGGTCTTCATCTTGTCACTGTAGCTGGTGGTTGGTTTTAGGTTTTTGATCTGATGATATTAGATTATATTTACTCTTGTGTTCTATTATAAAAAAAAAGAAATGTATCTGTCAGAATTGCTAGCTAGATTGTCTTTAATTTGAGGAGAAAAGAGTTATCTATTTGAATGGTAGTTGTATTATTAGATCAAGAAATTATAGAGGGAATTTATGTGCAATTTATTCCTAGGTTTTCCTACAAACAGTATGACCAGGTACCTCAAATCTTAAATCTCCTGGCATCCATACCTTCAAACAGGAGATGTTAGACTACTGAGGAACTAGAACATGCTACTACAATCCAGTTGTATTCTGAGGAGCCAGCAGCTGAAGGGGTTTTTTTTAAGTGATACTCTAAATCATCATCTTTCTAGCAAATACTGAAACTTAGCATCTACTGGCATGCAGTTCCAGAGAGTCCAAACTGAAGACAGCACCAAGGCAGCTTTTGTTCAGGACACAGAGAAGCCTGTACTTAACTCTTAAGGATGTACATGTATACTTATTTTTATGAATATATTCATTTAATCTTACATGTAGCTATAATTATAGGATAATAATGCATTATTTTGAAGCTCCTCCTCAGTTTTCTTTAATAGTGTGTTCTGGAATAATAGAGAAAATTATTTTTGAGAAGTGCAAATTATTTAGAGAGGGTTTTTTAAAGTAAAATTTATAAAATAGGTTTTATTTGGGAGTAAAATGAGCTTAAAAAACCCAACCCAGCTACAGAGTTCTGCAGCATCTGTGGGGCTTGTTACCACATACTGTGTTTTAAATTAAGCCCAGTTTTCTCCAGAGTCTTCAAAGTATTGAAGATTGGGCTGGTTATAGCCTTGTTTACTGTGCTCTAAATCAGTGATAACTCAGTTTAGGCCAATAAGAAGAACATTAAAATGAGATAATACACATTCTTGTAAAAATGTTGAACAGATACTCTCAGGTAGCTTATCATTCTCCACTCCAAGTAAGGCTCACAGCAGCTTTTGAGTAAAATAAAAGCAGGTTTTAGCAGCTCTTGGGGGAATATTGTCATATCAGAAGCTATGGTTTTTTGGCACAATATTTTTCAAGTGTTGGAAAATTCATAAGCAGAAATATTCATAAGAACTTGCTTTAGGAAGGTCTTAATTTAAGAAGATGCCTTGTATTAAGTGAGAAGCCCTCATCAGTTGTTCTTTGAAAGGCTCCAGAGAAGTGTAGGGATTTATTTCACCTGTCTGGTTAAGCATTGGCACAGGCTCCCAGGGCAGTGGTAGAGTCACCATCCCCAGAGGTACTCAAAAATCAAGTAGATGTGGCAATTTGCAACATCGTTTAATGTGCATGGTAATGTTGGGTGAGTGGTTGGACTTGATGATCTTGGAGGTCTTTTCCAACTTTAATGGTTCTATGATTCTACCACCTTTGTTGGGGAGGCAGAAACTGGAATTTGCAAATGAATAAGCCATGCCAAAGAGCAGAGCAAGGCAGAGTTTTGTCCCAAGCTGCTCCTGCAGCTTTTCCCTGAGATTCTGTTGAGTTCAGTAGGGTGACACTGTTGACAGAGACAATTCCATCATGACTAATTTGGAGTTACAGACTCTAACCCTTCACAGTGTTTTGTAACTGTGTATCAGTGGTTTGGTTCTCTGTATGTCTTCTGTGCAACTAATGTTGCTTTACTCATCATTTTCAGAACTCCATGAAGGTGATGTTCAAATGCCTCTGGAAGAACTGTGGGAAGGTGCTGAGCACAGCTGCAGGGATTCAGAAACACATCCGGACCATTCACCTTGGGTAAGAGAGCAGTCTCTTCAGAGAAGGATTTGGTACAGGAGAGGGAGCAGGCACACCTGACAAGGAAATGAACTGGATTGTCCTTGGCTTTTCTTTCTCAGACCCCTAGGTTTCTGAGGAAATTGTAAAGTAGTGCATCAAGGTGAACAAGAACTTACTCCAGCAGCAAAGGTGCTTTCTTTCCTGAACTTCACTGCACTTCCCTTCGTGTGTGCTATCTGCACATCACATCCAGGCTGACAGCAAGTTTCAGGCTCTTGCATGAACACTTCCCTGCCTTGTTTCATCTCAGATCAGGTGCTTGTGCTAGTTCTGAGGCAAATTAATGCCAACTGAAACCCCAAGCCCTAAGGAACCTAAGAAAAAGAAAGTGAGCTGCAAATCCACATGTATGTTACTGGAATTAGAGGCAAAAGCAGATGAATCTTGTATGGCACAAGCCTGTTTCAGAGCTTTAGTTTGCAACAGAAATCTCCTGTGCAATTTGCTGAGTGACCTAGCTGTCCCCTATGTAGTTACAGTGGAGACTCATAGTCTGCATCTGTGAGGTATGTGGAGGTACATCCCTGTTGTGCAAGTCTCTCTCTTACTTAGTGCTTAAAAACTAAAGTGACCGTGGGGAAGTAGTCTGGTATGTGGAGCTCAGGAGAGTCTTGCAAAGGTCATAGTAGTTGCTGTTGGGCTAAGACTCTGAGGAGTGAAGCTATTGGAATCAGAGGGAAAAAAATCTCTCAGAATGCAGTTCTGTATGTTGCTTTGGCCTGTATATTATGGGGACATCATTTTCATGGCATGGGAGAGGGAGAAGTAAACAGCAGAACTTCCCTGGGATTTGGAGTTTGCTGGAGAGAGGAGTTTTGGTGAGTGACTGTCTGTGGTCTGACAGATGGTATTTCTGGTAGAGCCTTTCAAACCTACTGAACCTGTGCTCTCTCAGTGAGTTCTATTGCATAAGGTGGTGAGAGGACCACAGGTTAGAGGTGTGCAGGCAAGCAGGCTGGCTAGGGGCTGGTTTTGGGGTGCATGCCTGGAAAGGAGAGGCCTGGCCTTCAACCCTGATATGGACATGGAGGCAAGAGGATGCTTAGGGCTCTCCAATTTCCTATATGAAAGGTTCAGGAGAAAATACACATCTATGAGCTGTGAGTTACCGCTCTATAGCATGTGGGTTATGAATGTGGTAAAATAGTGGTTTGTTTTGGACTTCAAGATAACAGGGCAGCCTACTAGGAACTACTGCTTTGGCTGGGTTGCTCCTCTCCTAGCACAAACATGCAGCAAATAGTGCCAGGGATGCAGGGACAATTAAACCTTTCACATCCCCTTCAGTAGGTCTGCTTCTGGAGAGTAGGACCAGAAAGTCCTGCAGTGGCAAGCCAGCCTGTATATGTCTTTCTCTGCCTGTGTCTTAGTGAACTACATGCTGAGATTGTTTTCTAGCAGCTCCTTCTGTTATGCCAAGGAAACACACAGTGAACCACGGCCATAACTGTATTTGGTTTAATTAAGTAACCTTTAGTTACATACTGTTTGCTGTACCATTAGTGAAGCATATCTTGCCCATGTTTGTTATCTTCATCCATCCTTCTGTGGCTGCTCTGTCATTTCAGAAGTCATAGTGCCTTGAGATTCTTGTTAGCTTCAGTAGTCAGGAATGAGAAGCTGGTATTTAAACTGAAGCACTGAAGTTAAACATCTACTCCAAGGTCAAAGAATTTGTCAAGAAAAACACAGGGGAAAGAAAACAAATCTAATTTCTTCTTCTTTTCCCTTCAGATGAGATAACTTTCTTTTCCTCTCCCCCTTCCCTGCAGCCAGAATGAAGTAGGTAGGATTGAAACTGGGAGTAGGAATTTATTGACAATATGAATATATTTGCTCATGCATGTAGAACTTAAAATCTACCTTGGGGTTCTTGCTTTCATGTAATCAGTCCTTCACTCTCTGTCTTGGTGCAGACGTGTAGGAGAGTCTGACTACAGCGACGGAGAGGAGGATTTTTACTACACAGAGATCAGGCTCAACACGGACTCGGTAGCTGATGGCTTAAGCAGTCTTTCCCCAGTCTCTCCATCTTTAGCATCTCCTCCTTCCTTTCCCACCCAAGATGCAATCCGTCCTGAAACTTCCTGTGCCAAAACAGAGACGAAATTGATGACACCTCTGAGCCGCTCAGCTCCTACCAACCTCTACCTCGTACACACGGACCACGCTTACCAGGTAACGCTGGTGCCAGTCAACTCCGCTTATGCTAATGTCAGGGCTGTAGGAAGACATGTCAGGTGACAGTGTCTGAGGTTTAAAGAGCCAAGTCTAGTTTTAAGGGGTTGAAAAACTTCCAGGGCAGCCCAAGGGGTTCATCTCATTTGAGTTTAGATATCCACATCTGAGCTAGTTGTCTGGTTGGTTGTGCTTCTGTCACAGCTGGTGGATTTCGGGGTGCTGTTTATCCATCAGTGCATGCTTCAGGTTGAGGTGAGTTGCTCTGTGTATCTCACTGCCTGCATCAGTAATGCTCCTCTGACAGTAAGGAGGCACCAAAGTGATGTGAGCAGATGCGGTCTCCTGCATGGTAAAAATTCTCTTGCAGTCATCTGAATCCTTCCAGTCTTCATTTCAGCTCTGCTTTTGCTGGATATGTCTGTAGGCAAGTACCCAAGGGGTGCCAGGAACAATTCATTTCCTTCATTTTGTACAGTGTGAGATGTCACTTTTCATGTGTGTGAAGCATGTGAGCAGGGAGAAGGAAAAGGCACATATAGTATCCTCCTACTCATAGAAGCAGTGCTTTGCAAATGGCAAAAATCCAATCAGTTCCAGAAACTGCTGTTCCAAAAACTTTCAACTAAATTTAGACAAAATGCATTAATTTTAGAAGCACACTAAAATTTGGCAGGTTTTGGTCTAGGTAATATATGAGAACAGAAGAGCAGAGGCTTTGAAGCATTGTGGTCCCTGACCTGTGTATGCAGTGGGGACTTGAACTCTGTGATGTTTGTCAGATGCAGAAACTTTTGTATACAGCATCGTGCAGATGAAACCTTTTTGCTGTGTGTCTGGAGCAGAACAACTAAAGGGGCAAAGGGAACCACACAGAGCTCGCAGGCTTCTGTTGGACCCTCATGCATGGCAGAAAGCATAGGTGGAAGATGGCATCTTAGGTCAGAGCTGCATCAGGTAGCACACCAACCTAGGGACTGATAAGCCAGCTAAGGGAAAGAGTTTCTTCTCACTCTAACTTAAGCCCTGCCTCTTACAGAGAGAGGCACCAAGTCTAGAATGCTGAGAAAAGTCTCATTTCATTTGGGATTTGCAGTCCTGACAACCTTCCCTGCAATTTGGAGACTCACTTGATCCTCAGCAGCCTTTGAGTAAAGCACTTGCCTAAGGAAATCCTAGCTCAGATGTTTTAAGTCACTTGAATTGGATTTGAATTGATGTATTCTAGGACATGAGACTGTAAGTGTCTAGAGCAAGTTGAAAAGGAGCCAGAGCTCAGTTTCAGGATTTCATGGATCAGCCAGAAGTGACACAGTCCTCACTGTTCAAGGCTTTCTAGCTGGAAGCAGGAGGGGAGGTCCCTGCTCAAGTAGTCAGGTTGTCCTTGCCAAGGGGGCAGCTTCTGTAGAGTAGGTTGGTGGCATCCTGTCCTAGGGTCCCTCTAGCCCAGCAAAAGCAGCACTCTTAAGGAGGCAAAATGGAAATTCAACTCCTAGCAGAAAGGAGGAATTGAGCCCAGCTTTCACTCATAGCATTTAAGCATTCTTGTGACTAATCTGTTGTGTGAAAGGGAAGAGAAGAGAAGAGAGAGTGATGATAGCATCTTTAATGCCACTATTTCTTGCATTTTGCTTGCTGGAGTCAGCCTTTTGCAGAACTTTAAACACTTTTTTTTACTTCTGATCTTATCTGCATCAAAACAAAAAGTGTTGAATGGGAATGTAGTGATGAAGACAATCTTTTGTATGAATGAGAGCATGAAAATGGAAGTCACTTCATTGTGAGTGAAGAGGCAAAATACACAGCTCAAGGAACTCAGATAACGGAGCCTGAAAAATGTTCATCCCAGGATTCCTGCTAAGAAAGGGGAAAAAATAAGGAACCCAGAGCTGGGTTGCAAGAATCCTAAACAGATCTGTGAATTGCCTTTTCCCATATGACTGGAAAATCACAAATATAATACCTGTAGTAAGAAAGGAGCAAAGGGGAGGTGAGCAGGCAAGTCCAGACTCTCTTCTCTGACCCAATCCTGTGGATGAGGAAAGATTTAGAAGAAGAATTGAAGAAATTGTAGAAAGTACAACCAAGGAGGTGAACTGGAGTGGAGGAACCTCAAAGAAAGATTATGCTAGAACAGTCTTAACAGCTTCCTTGGACATTACAGCTTTGTAAACAACAGAGTAGCAGTAGGGGAGGACAGATACCTCTGGATTCAAGGAGAGCATTTGATCTTAAAGCATATTGGCAGCATTTGATAGGTTAGAGATTAAATTTAGTGTAGCACAGAGAGCTGGCAATTCAGGGAGAACAGCTGTGAGTTAATTTGAAAGGGATATGGAATGTTATTAGTGGAGTTAAATGAGAAGGTGTTTGAAGCCTGATCTCATTTTCATTAAGTCATTTTGGTACTACACAAATACTACAATAAACTTGGCTGATAACAAACCTTGGAGACATCAGCAGAACAGGGACTTACATCTCCTGCTTCTTACATGACCAGGTGATCTTAAGAGTAATAGGTTTTGGATGCAGTGTAATGGCAGAGCATCCAAAGTCCTGCACCTTAGGAACCAATGAGTTTTTTCTGCTATAAACTGAGGCAGTTAGAAAATAATATGAGGAGGAAGCCTTCATTTGTTAGTCAAGCACAGAATGACTGTGAGCCAACTACAATGGAGCTGTGAAGGGGGAAAAGCTTGCTTGGGTAAGAAATACCTAGGAGAGACAGGAATCTTTAATGCTGTTGTACAGGACCCCCAGATAACTTCAGCTGAGATCCTGAGTAGAGTTCTGGTCAACCGAGTTCAAGGGTGATGGGCTTGAAAGAGGCAGACGGAAGGAGATCAGAGTGAAGTGGAAGTTCAGGGAGGACACAAAGGGCCTCTCCAGCCCCAGGTCTGCCAGCTCAGGCAAAGCAGGGATGAGGAGAGGGTGGGATTCCTGCATTGGAATAAAGTGAGTGGAAAAATATTGGGAGGACAAGGATGAGCACATGCTATTTCAGATATAAGAGCAGTGTTGGCACAACTAAATAATTATGAATTATCCAGGATGATGTTTTCATTGGAAATTAGATGGAGGTCTCTGAGCAAAGTGAGATCAGGCTGTAGAAACTCTCCAGTTTGTTGTCATGTTATTACTTATGGAAGAGACTGTCTAAAATGCTAGCCTGTAAAAGGTGACTGTGCTGAATGAGCAAAGATACATGTTGGGGAAACAAATGAGGAAGGTGATTGACTGTCTAAATCTGATCATGTCTGAGGTAGATACTTAGGCACTGAGAAAAAAGAATTGAGCCCTGTGGTATTTCAGGCAGCTGCAAATTATAGCAATTTTGAACTTCTCATATTTCACATTTCATTATGAGACTAGTGCCTATGCCTGTTAAGTTTAGCAACAGAGGAAATACAGGTGAGCTCTTTCAGCATCTTGGAGTTCCCTTGCAGATCTTACTTGAATACCTGAGGATGTAGCTGTGCTGACCTTGGCTTTGAGCTGAGATCCCCATGGGATGCTGAGCAGAGGCAGTGTCTCCTCACTGCCTCCAGTTGTTTCTGGCAGGAATGCTGTGGCCATTGACTCCTCCTGTTTGAACAGGTTATGATGAAGCATGGCTGCTACCATCTGGACTTGCAATGTTTTTCTTGATGCCTTTCAGTGAGGTTTTTATGTTTTATGGATCTCCATGGGCACTTGGCCTGCATGTCTGCGTGGATTCTTCTGGAGCTGTCAGCAGGCTCAGCTGCCCATGGGGCATTGCTGCCATAGACAGGGGAGTCCAGTGCTGTTAGCTTCTTTTCCTTGGAGGAGACTCCAGGGGAGTGCTTCAACATTTGTTTACTCTGAAGATTATCTTCAGTGGGGACTATCAAGTTGTAGTTTGTCATCACTTCTCTTGGCCTGGTGGTTCAGGGAAGTACTGTCTTCCCTGAAGCAGACACAACTTCAGCAGCCTCCAACACAAACACTACTTAAGTGTATTGTATGATTGGGAGGCAACTGAAAGGCAGAAGGAAAGGCTCGTTTTTAATAGCAAATTCTTTAGAAGGTTAAACCCAGGTTAAAACCTGGTTTCTTGTGTTGAAAGCTTAAAATTGAAGAATCAAAGGGAGCCTGTGCTCCTGGTGGCTGCTCAGGCTCCTGCTAGGCAGTGTTAACTGCAAAGGTATGAATTTCCTGCCTCTGTAAATTAAATGAGATTCTGAAAGGGGCAAGGAATAATTCCTGAGAACTCACAGCACAGTAAGACCAGAGGGAAGGCACAAGATGAAAGGTGCTCAATGGTCTGAGCTCAGATTATCAGGTGTTGCACCCCAGGGGAGCACTGGGTGTTACAGCCCAGATGGGAAGAACATAAGAGTTCAAGGAGCCCAGAGGTCTTTCAGATATTTGCTTTAGCTTGGTCTTTCAAGAGCTGTTTTTTTGAATCCCAAGGATAATTTTCAGCTCCATGGTTTTAATAGAAAAGACTTTTAACTGGGGTGATTCCTAACAACATTTATCTGATAAACAAGAAATGGCCAACCCTTGCTGTTGATTGTTAACTCTGTTGTCCAAGAAGCCTCACTGAGCTGTCTTCAGCTGTGGAAACCAGCTGCCATCAGTTGAAATACTGCTGTGTTTATCACTGTGGAACAGGTGATCATTGGTAATGTGCTTTCCTGCTAGCTAGCATTATTTTAAAAGTTATTTGTATATGATGTTTGCTTTTGGGGGGGCTTTTTATCAGATCTAGCTTTTAAGGGTTTTGTGTGGATTCTTGTGAGAGCTGTTGGTTTGAAGAACACCACTGATCTATAAGCATGTCCTTTCTTTAGTGGCTTATCCATCACTATCCCTTTCAGAAGGGTAAAATGCTTGTCACTGTGCAGGGGTTTTTTCCACCTTGAAAGTCTCTTGTAGATGCAGTTTCAATGAGTGAAAGATCCCTTGAAATGCTTTGGAAGAGGAATGATGCTTCTCACTGGAATAATATTTTCTTTTCACACAGGCCACTCCTCCAGTCAACATTCCAGGGGCAGCAAAATTCACTCCCAATGGCAGTAGCTTTAGCATCTCTTGGCAGTCACCTCCAGTTACCTTCACTGGAACTCCAGTAAGTGAATGACAAAAAAAGTAAGAAAGAAAAAAGTTTTTTGGAAGTTTTTGCTTTGTTTCACATTGTTATATAATAGAAGTAAATTTGGGTTACCAAAAAGAACCAAACAGGTGCCTCAGTTTGCCAGCATGGCTCCTTAATTCAGTACAGTTACTCTTCTTTTGCACCAGTGTCTCTGAGCAAAGAAGTGGGTCTATAATACCTGGTTTTTTAACTATATGCTTCTTTCTGTGCCACCAAGAGATTTCTTACAAAACTAGGTGGAAAAATCAGCAACTTTTTAATGAAGATTTATTAGGAGTCAAGTCAACTCTGACCCTTTCTTCAAAAAAGCTAGTGGAAAAGGCTAATTTCATGAAGAGGACTGCAGAAAGGAGATGTCTGCTTAAACACAGACTTCCAGAAGTCCTGAAAGTAATGCAGGAAGAATGTGGATCCTGTAGGGAGTTAAAAACCAGTATGAAGAGTTCAAAGGGACCAGACTTCCAGTGCCTAGCATGGTGAATAGTAAAAGTAGATGTAAATTCCTGTTTATGAGTAGTGCAAAATCTTCTGTGTAATAAATAGAAATCAGTGTAGGTGTGAGGTATTGGAGAGCATTTTTCACTATAAATTGCTATTCTATAATCATAAACCTTCCTGAGATTGTAACATCTCATTTCATCTTGCACTTTATAGGATTTTAAAGTGTGCAGTATGAAGCACATTGCTCATCCAGGGAGCCATACAGCTTTTTCTCCTCCTGCCACAGGCATGGCAATGAGATGCTATTTCCCTCCTTTCTCTTCACCAAGTGAATCTCCAAAGCTCCTTACTGTCAACCTTTGGCAAGTCTTTGGAGATTTTCTGCAGAGGTTGTGGCATCCTGCAGGGCTGCTAAAAAATGAAAGTGGCTGAATCAATTACACTGCACTTTGCCAATGAATATTTATTAAATTCCATCAAGGAACAACTACCAGTGAAAGACATCATGCTGGCAGCAATTTCACCAAGAGTGCCTCGACAGAGTGTGCTATCCATGAAGTTCCTTGAGAATTTGATTTCCCAACAATGGGCTTGATACAGAGTAATTATGAAACTGGCTCCTTTTGTGGAGCAGCAGAAATTGATGCCAGGAGTGTTGGGAATCTAAAAATGTAATTAGTCACATTGTAAATCAGAGACTTGGAGGACAGCATTAGACATGTATGCCTTGAGTTTATTTGTTCAGGCAGCAACATTGATCTGTGGCTGTGGAGTTGAGAGTTCTGAAAAGAATTTAAGAAATGCCCAATCACTTTCTGAGAATGGTGGGGAGCTGCCAATTATTTCAGTACAATTTAAAAATAAACCCAATACCAAAACCTGGGGAAGCAGTGTAGATGGCAGAATTATAAACTGCTCAGGAAATGATATGAATAAGGCTGCCTAGCAAAAAAACCCCAACAGACAAACCAAAAAGCACTGAACAAAAAAACCAACCACCCAAACCTTCTAGGTTTGCACACATTTAACTGTTGTGTCACCAGAGAGATCATTTATGAATTACAAAGGCTTGCCTGCAGTGGAAAAGTATGTGCAGTAAGTGAGGATGCAAATGCAAAGTGATGTTAAATGACTGTATATTAAATGAAAGTTCTGTTTCTTCTGTTTCCAAGTAAATTAGATCCTGCCTCATAAAAACAGAGCTCTGCCAACTCCCACCCTTGGAGCCAGTGTAACTGCTTGTAAGCAAGCTGTAGTAGGGGAGACTTTCTCCTTAGGAGGATTATTTAAGCCCAGACTGGGTGACAGAGCCAGCATACTATAAACTCCTGCAGCTGTTACACATACATGGTCCCTGAGTTTAGATGCACACCTGTAGCACACAATAATAAGTACAAAGCATTACTTTTTGCCTCACCCTTAATATGTATTCAGGCAGGTTTCTAAAGTGGCTTTGGGATGCTCTTTTGGCCTGAACAAAGCACTGAGCAGTAAAGGATTTGCAGAAGTGTGTAGGCATAAAGTTACTTCATGTGTCTAATGATGCTGCAATGGGTCCATTCTGTCCTTGGCCTGTTGGAGAGCTGGTGAATCCTGGTTGTATGTCAGCAGTTGAGTCCACAAGAGAGACAATATTTCAGAACAGCTGTCTGTGGTGGCTTTTTGACCACCTACCTTAGGTGCCATTCATGTGAACATTGAATTTCAATGACACTGAGCACTCCCTGCTTGCTACCCTGGGAACTGGGGTGTTCAGACAGACATCATGACTTGCATTAAGTCCTCACTTCCAGGCAGTCTTTAGGAGAGGAGCACTGAAAGGCCTTTGTGAATGTGAGTGTGCTTATTAGCAAGTTCCTAAGGGCCTCAAAACAAGGTGTATGTACAGCTGGGTCAGGCAGGGTTCAGCATGCAGCTGCTCAGGGGTAGGCACAGCATCTAACTGTAGGCATTTGTCTAGAAGTCTTGTATCCTAAAGGAGGAGAATTAGGGGAACCTCCAGTCTTTATACTTCATGCCTAAGTTAGATTCCCAAGGCAGATGGGAAATACATTTTTCTTACAATTTTACAAGGTAACTTTGCAGATGCAAGAGAAGGCTGAGTGTTGGCACAGCTATGAATCACTGCTAGGTGCAATTCTTTGTGTGAAGCAGAAAGGACAAGTTCATGGTGGCTCTACCACTTGAGATGGAACTAGGAGAAAAAACAAGGCACAGCATGGGGATGTATGAGGAGGACAAATTAAGTAATGCAAATGGAATGAGCAACAGTGGTCTCTTGGTACTGGAGGACTTAACATTAACATAATGACTGGATAGTTCCAGTTTTAGGTACTGTAGGATGAAAGTCTCCTTGATTGCCAGTGTGATCTGCATTGTGTGATACAGATTTCTACTTGCCTGCTCATAAGACCCAGAAAGATTGAACAAGAGAGGAGATCTTTAAGTTTGATAATCTGATGTTTATAGTTCACAAATCTTCTCTGTGACCACAGTTTCCTGCAGGAGATGTAACTGGAAACTACAGGTCCTCACTTCAGGCAAACACTATGGTTTTGCATTAATTCTCTGCATTAGACAACATTTCAAAAGTGAAAAGTTTCCAAGGGCAAGGATTGCCCTTCTCTTCTCATGCCTTCCTCTTAATCTCCTCTGTGTCACCTGCAAGGGAGCACAGCTAGCTGGTATTGTTTAGACCTGCTGCAAGGCATATCCAAAGGAAAAGCTCAGCCTCAGCACAGCTTAGCTGCTACAGTTACAGAGAATGTGAGGGGAGACACAGTCTGCAGGCTGCAATTACTGCTCAAGCCTGTTCTGTGTTGGGAAGCAATCAGGATAATTGATTATAACATAGGAGGCTATTAAAGTACTTCTCTGTTCAGTGATAACCAAGGAATATGTTGAGTATCTGTTGGAGATATAAAAAATTTCTGGTTTTTCAAATGTTTTAAGAACCATTATCAGAATTGACTGGAGATCTCTGGTGGCTGGGAACAAGTGGAAAACCAAGCAGTACGTGGTAAATGCCAAAGGCTGGTCAAGTGTTATTGCTTTGCATTGTCTTCAGTGTTTTGGTCACTCTCAGGTAAAACAAGAGAAGTGGTTGATAAAAGATGAGGAAAAAAGTACTAGATGACAACCTGCCCCTTAGTACTTTGGGATGATAGGACAGAAGAAGCTAGTGTGGTCTCTGGATGCCTAAAATATGACTTAGGGTAAGCAGGCAGAAAGAGAAGAAACCTCTTTCAAGTTTGGGAGATATATTTCATATATCAGTAGTGGTCTGAATTTGTTCAGAATGTGAGCTGGACCTGCAGTTAAATCAGAATTCTCTGTAGTTACCAGCCAAGAGTCAAAGTTGAAAGATGTTAGGACTCCAGAAGAAGTTGTAAGGAATTTTTTGCTACTGTGGAGTAGCTATAAAATAGACATTATATCAAAAATCAAAACACATTCAGTAACTCTATTCCAAAGTCAGTTCAGTTCCCATTCTTCCAGATATTATGGGACATCAAAAAGGAAGAGGTGAAAAGTAAGAGCAATGCAGGGAACTATGACAATTAGCTGCAGTTCCTGGCTGCAGGAGGCAGCAACTCCATGCCCCAGATACTCAAATGAAGCTTGCTACATTCTGCACATAACCACAAATGAGTGTTCATAATGTTTTTCTGGCTTTTTAGATGTCAAGTGGTTGTGGCCTTCACACAGGAGTAACATAAGACCCCAGCAGTAAATGATTTAGGAATTATTTAATGCCAAGCCTTATGCCATGCAGTACTCAAGCAGTGTTGCCAACCCCCAAGCTCACCTAGGAGAGTGATTTGGAAAGTCTGAGAAGGCCAAACTGCACCCTGCACTTGGGAATAGTTGCAAAGGAGGACACTTGCTGAGAAGGTGTACAGTGCAGAATCAAGTCAATAACCCAGTACATCTTGCTAGCAGCCTCCAGCAGAAGGCCTGCCTTGCACTTCCAGTAAAGCCTTGAGGGCCACATTGTAAGTGCCCTGCAGTAAACCTCCTCCTCCATGGCTGTCTCTCCACAAAGAATGCCAGGTCACAGCTGGGAGCAACAGGTGAAATCCATTTACTAGTAGGAGGTTATCAGTGTTGGTCTCAGCACTGACCAGAGTTTAGTTTTCCAGTTGTTTTCACTGCTTAAGTTGGAGAATGTTTTCCTAAGAGCTATTCAGAGTTCCTAAATAAGAATGAATACATCTTCTGTGTTTCCCAAAACCTGTAATGATGCTGATCTGTATTCTGGTTTACTCTGTTAGGATGATGAAGGACAGAGAAACAAACTGGAGCTATTATAAAGTACCTGATGCTAAATGGACATCTTTTCCTAAAGAGACCTACAACTTCCCTATGTTGTATGTCACTAATAACCTTTCCTGGGTATCCTTACCAGCATGCCTCATGAAAGTGTTTCTACTGTATTCATATTGTGTATATTCTTCATAAGCAGCTTTTTTGTCTGTATTGACAGGTCTCACCAACTCATAATCGTCCTGCAGGGAGTGGAGAGCAGAAACAGTCTCACACAGTTCTTTCATCACCGCCTAGAGTAGCATTTGGCTTGAGGTATGGGACCATTAGCTCCTGCTGACAGACCAGCAGCCTCAGAACCTGGAGGGCACTCAGTAAATAAGATGTCAGTGGGCAGAGAAAGAGAGGAAAACACAGCACCAACCATCGTTGCAGTTGTCAGGCAGTTTCTTACTAGAATGCTTCAGAATAAGCATTTTGCACCTATTTGGCTTTTCACTGCCATCAAAGGTAAAGTCTGAGGGAAAAGTGAGTTGTTGCAAAATGAGGAAGGCAGACTGTGAAGCAAAAGTGCAGGCCTTATGCCAGGCACTTCTGGAGTTCAAATGGAGATCTAAATTGTCCCTGTAAAGCAACACTACCCAGATTCCCTGCTCCACCTGAAGCATCCCGAACTCCATTACACGGCTTTGCTTTTTGTCCCTGAAAAGCTGAGCTGTTTTGTGTGTCCCATCACCATTCAGTCAGTGTGGTATTTGATTTCAAGGGAATTGTAAGCAACCATACCTTAGAATAAACTAGATCAAAGCAAAGCTTTTTATACCTTGTCTTCCTAGACATAAGCTACATTCACTTCCATTAAAGCTAGCTGATGGGCTAGCTTTAAAAATGTTCCCAAAGTTATGTTAAAACTTCAGTGTGATGCTAAATTTCTTACAGTATAGAGACCCCTTATTTCTCACAGTGCTAAAAGTGACTGTAACCTAAAGAGAGGCAAATGCTTTTCATTTTCCTGATGACTCTCAGATCACTGCATAGGCTACAGAGCAAACTTAGGATCTTCCCAATTCATGGATTGTGCCCACTAATGAACGTTCAGTAATCAAGAAAAATGTATGGGTATGGGAGAGAGGAATCACCAGGCAATTACTATATGTGCCATGCAGTATGGAATACAGGTATTAAACAATTGTGTCTGTAGAGTTACTTGATTTAAAGACTCCAGGACAGATGGCACTGCAGTAGGGAGTGCTGGGTTACTTACTGTACCATTGCTCCTCGGCTTTGCTGGCTTGCTATGTGCTCAGTTAAAAGTAGTTCCATTTTAACAGTTACTTCATTCTTTTTTTATACTTGGGAACTTGTGAGTTTGGTTATAAGGTGGAAAACATGACAATTGACATAGCTTTAAGACTAGATACTCCCTGCCTTGCTGACTGTGGGAATGACAGAGAAGGAGCACAAGTGACCATGTTGCACATGAAGGCAAGGGTTAAAATGCATTTTCAATCACTTTGTTGTTTTTCACTCAGTGAGCTCAGAGCAAACCATGCAGGAAGGACTGGCAAGCTGAGGAGCTGGTAGCTTTTTCTCTCTTTTACCTACCTGCTGGTAGTCAAGGTCTGCTGCTCAAAGCTATGCAAAATATTTGGACCACAGCTCTACAGCAAAGAGGACTTCTGTCTGGTGTGATCTGGACTGTGCTGTACAACAGCTGTGGCTATCCGTTATGGCCTGGCAGTTAACGTGGCTAAAGTACCATTTATCTAGTCTGGGTTTAGTTGCTGGCTATGGTCAGGGCTGTATGTTCTTGTCGATCCTTGGAGTAGAGGAGCAGGCTCAGCAGCTGCTGCAGAGGCTGTAGAAGCCAAGCAAGGAGAAGGTCTGGTCCCTCGGAGCTGTGGAGTCATGGCCATATGCCTGTCTGCTTCCTCAGCTCCCAGCTGACTCCAAAAAAAGCCCAAATCCATTTGAAATGCCAGGAGATCTGTCTGCTGCACTCTGCTGAGATTGTTGTCCTGATCTTTGGGTGATAATGCAATGAAAGCATCCTGTTAACAAGCTTCCCTTTCTCTCTGACAGGAAGCCTAGAGGGGAGGGGAAAAAGTGCCGGAAGGTCTATGGGATGGAGAACAGAGATATGTGGTGCACTGCCTGCCGGTGGAAGAAAGCCTGCCAAAGGTTCATCGACTAAAGATTGAAATTATGCAGAGGATTTGGGGATGGGGGAGGACAACAGCAGAACCAGATTGCTGCAGCTGCACTGTATCACTTCCCATTTTCCCTTCAGTGATGTGGTGTTGGGGGTTTTGATTTTTTTTGGGGGGGAGGGAGAGGTGGGGAGGTTGTTTTGATTTGGTTTTTTTTTTTAAAGAGCTTTGTATTTCAAAGTGAAGCACTTGTAGCCAAGGAGAAGCACTAATCAAAACCTATGTGGAGCAATAGAGGAAAAGAGAAGAAAAAAAAAAAAAAGGCAAAACCAAGAACATACAACAAAATCTTGTCTTACTAAGTATGGTAACCAGAGCAGCTATTAGTGTTTTTCTGTAAAAGAAAGGAAAAAGTTGGGTTTTTTGCTAACTCTGTGAGCTACTTGCTCCTTAGGATAATTTTTAACCATTTCAGTCTCTGTGCTGTGAACATCTGTATTTGCTAAACTGAACAATTTTTCTTTTCCTGAAAGGAAGATCTCTTTTTGAAAGCTTTCTAATAAACACCTCAAGAGTCATATAAGATACAATACAGTTTCTTCAGCAAAAGCTGTACTAAGACTGGAGACTGCTAAATAATTCTCCTGATACGAATGACAATGATGAGAATATATTTTTGGAAAGGGGATGTGGGGAGTTGGGATTTTCATTTGTTTGTTTCTAGCAGAAAAGCAAAGTCTGAATTTGTAAGAAGGACAAGCAACGCTCCTGGAAGATTCTTAAGCCAGGCGCAGGCCAGTGGAGTGGAACAAAGCAATTTAAGTATCAAATTGGATTTTGATCCTCTAGAGGAAGCAAAGCAGCAGTGGAAAGTCACCAGCAGATACTGGCACAGCAAGAAGTTGAGGGAAAGGAATCCAGTGATGCTTGACTGAAACATGTAAGAATGTAACAGGGGCCCAGTAGCTGCTCTTACTGCTCTCCTGTTTCTGAGGGAGGGTGAACAGTTGGACCTGCATGGCTGTTGCAGCAGAAGGCCTGTAAAGAACTGGTAAATGCAGCCACTTGGGTGATCTGTAACACCTCTTCAGGGATACAATCCAGCCCAGCAGTTCTGCTCTTGCTGCCTTTTCTCTTATTTGACAGACTGTTGTTAAGCTAATGGTTTGCTCGGCTTTTGGTTTCCCCCTATTGGAGTTGCTAAGATCTGTCTGATGCACAAAATTGGTGAAGAAAACAGCCCCTTTCCACAGCATCATCTCAGAGAAAGGAGTACAACAGCAAAGGAGCAATCTGTTTCTGGTAGAAGTCTATTTCTTAACTCAGTTTCGATACACAGGTTTCTCTACTTGCAGTAGTAGGACACCTTGGGGTGCTTGGGTTTCTCTGTCCATTAGAAGGTATACACTGGAATGCAGCAAGCTAGTGTTCTGTCTCAGCCTGTTTGGAGTTACCATTCCTTTATGTTTATTTCAGTGCAGTGTATGGTTAAACAATACTTGCCTAGTAAAGGAAACAAGACACCTTGAAAAAAAAGACAGAAGCAAAATTTTGCCTATTAATATAGTCATGGAGATCCACAAAGTCCTGAGTTCTTTGTTATCATAGCATTTGAAATTAGACCAGTTGTGGGGTTTTTATTATCTAAGTTGGCTTATTTCTCAATGAGATAAGGAGACTCTTTAAGTATCTAAACAGCCTTCTAAAACCTGGTCCAAAGTTCACTTGAAAGCTCTATTAAGCATGCATTGCTGCCTATGCCTGTGTGAAAGCACAAAACAACAGTGGGGTTGTTTGGAATATACCCTCTGAAATCAGTAAAGTAGTCCTGAGAAGTCAGATTTATAACAGGAGCTACCAAAGGTTATCATCTGATTTTCTTTGAACAAGGTAATTGGGCAATCAGATGCCTCATTTGAGCATGCTGTTTCTGCAGTTGTTCACAAATTGTGTCACTTACATGCCCAAATGGCAAGAAATGCTTGCATGCACACAATTACTTGATTTTTTTTTTTGCCTAATTGTGTTCTTTAAGTCATTTAAAAAAATAGAAAAATAGTTTCTGAAATCTAGTAAGACCCTGAAATATAAACACATGTGTGAGTATTTATATATATACATAAATAAAAATACAGTGGGAAATATATATATAAAAAAATTGGGACCACCAGGGAGGAGCAAGATTATTTTCTTTATAAATAGAAAACCCAAGATGCTAAAGGTCAGTGGATATACACAGGCACTGTTTTATCTTCCCTCTTAGGAAAATGTAGGCATGGGGTTTTTTCTTTGTTGTATTTTCTTTAATTTCCTTTGGAAAATACCTCATGGTATTTCAGTCATTTCATCTTCAAACTCTGAGCTTGCTGATGGTGTACTTACTTCAGGAGAACTAGGAAAATTTGGGACTTTTCCAAGATACTCCTGCCAATTTGCCCTCTCATTTTTGCAAGACTAAGTGCAAAGCTTTCCACAATGAATTTGGCTGTTGTTAGCCTGACAGCATTTGCCTAGATATCTGCTGTTCCCCTCTTTTTTTTATGTTTTCCCTTTTTTTTGCTTGGAGGATGTTTTGGCAAATAATGTCTGGGGTTGTAGATTCTTTCTTACTGTCATGGCCTTGGGGGCACCTTTCCTGAGGGCACTTTACAAAGTACTGTCATAAGATTATGCTTTATGAGTTTCTGCAAGGAGGAATGGGTTTGTTGCCAGCCCAGCTTGCCCTCTGGTACAAATTTGATATGGATGTCACAGAGGCACAAAAGTCACAAATCAGCAAACTGGGCTAGAGAGTTGGTGTTAACAAAACAAGAGGACAGAAGATAATTGATAAATCCTGCCAGGACAAAACTAAGTTACCAGTATTTTTAGGCAACCTTTAATCAGTTTATGTTAAATCAGTTTTGCATCTTACGGCTGTGGCATTTTGATTCAAAAGCAGCCCCTCCTCCAGTTGCTGTGTCTCGACCGTGGCCAGCGACAGCAAGATGGCATAGCCCTCTGGCCCTGCAGGAAGCCTTCTCCAGGCCCTTTGTGCTCTGAACTCAGATTACATCGTGTTGTGCCAGTGCTTAGGCACCCACTGAGATCCCCCTCGTGATCCTGCCATGCCTTGGTAAGAACAGAAGTGCCAGCAGAGCCTTGCCTGTGCTGGCAGTACCGCGAGTAACCGGCATAACCTCTTCCATCTTTCAGTCTCTTGCTTCTGTGTTGGTTCAAGCTGCATCACTGTCCTTGCAGCTGGTTTATCTCACTCTTCTGCACCAGCCTCTCTGAAAGAGTTGCATTTCTTTGTTTCCCCAAGGAAGAGCTAGCCTTAGTGCTGTGGTCGTTTATTGACATTGGTAGGCTCCATTTCCCCTGGTTTTGGTTCCTCTGTAGGAGGTAGGTCATTGTCTCTGATCTCTTAGAGAAGTCAGAAGGAACGGCCTGAACACGTTGTGCAGTCTTGCTGTGCTACAAGGATTTGGACATGGGTTCATGATGCCAAGAGCCAGAACTTTCCCCAGAGACAGAAAACTGGCAGGATCTTTCTAGTGTTTGGCTGGTAATAGAGATTGCCAGCACCAGTATGAGTGGAGATCAACTGTATAGATCCCAGATATTTTTCTTTGAGAGTTTTCTTGCTATAAAAAGCTATTTCCCATTTCCTCCTTTACCCCATCCCCCAGAAGACCTGGGAAAAGGAGATAATTTCAGAAGTGGGCAATGTTAATGGCAGTTTTAAAAACATGACTGCTGCAACTGCTCCTAGATGAAGCTGCTGGACATTACAATCTCAGATCATCTCACTCATAGAATGGTTGCCACTCAACGTGCCTGATTCTCTAGTGCCTTGCACAAATGTAACAGGATACGAGATGCAAAGCGAGGAAACACTCTTCCCTTCTGACATACAGGTTTGCACTTCCTTTTAACCAGTACCAGTTGTCACCTGGCAGGTATCTGTTGCCATGTAAGGCAGAGAGGTAAACCCTGCTCCTGTGACTGTGCTGAGCAGAATACCTGCCCTCTGTGGAATCACTCTTTCCAACTCATAAGCCTGCCATGAATGTTAGCTGTCTAATGACCTACGGATTCCTTGCACCCGTTTTCTGTCACTGATACCAATACCACTTTCTTCATTCCTTCTCCCCCTCCTGTTTTAAGATAACTAGGTAGCCAACACAACAGGAGGCAAAGCTTTTGCCAGAAGTTCTTGTAGAACCTGCATGTAAGAACTGATTCCAGATCCATGTCATATCACAGATGTCCTTGTCGCTGACTTGTTTTTGCAGTCATTCTGACTCGGTGAGTTGGGATGGTTTTCTTGTTCTTGCTACAGCCTGGGGCCAGCTGGAGTGGCCCTGCCAGTGAGGACAGTTGCTGTAAATGTGGCAAGACAAGGAGATTTCTTCACCTGCCTGTAGATACGTTGAAACACCATCTCTGAAATGAGACAGGAAGTCAGAAGCTTGCTAGCCATGTGCAGAGACATAAGAGGCTGCCAGTGAGGTTTGTTTCTGTTGCTTCAAACTTCAGTCATCTGTTTGGGAAAGTTGTGCTGTGCCTTTTCATAGAAGTGTTTTGATAAGGAAACGTTTGTAAGGCCTCAGCTTGGTCTTGGATTTACACTTTAGTCAATCTTCCTGTAAGGTGGCAGCACTGGAACTGAGACCTGTACAGAGTATGGGATTTAATCTCTGTCAGGATTTTTTCTGGTAGGTAACTAACTGTGGGCTGTTGCAAGGCATCAAAGTGTAGATTTTGTTCTAGTACAAGTTCAGGAGAGTTTTATGGCATCTTTAGCAGTATAACCAGAAAGTAAGTCAGTCATGAGCAAAAAGTAATCAAGCTGAGGCTTTAAATAGATTCTGTATCTGCTAGACATAAGCAGCCCTGCTGGCATCTGCCTGGGGCTTGTAGGGCTTCAGGATTGCAAAGAAGCCAGTGGACCCCTCTGCTTGAAAGTGTCCATTTTTTTTTCCATCTTAGCCTACAGTGCTTGCACATTGCCCATGCTCTCACTTCTGTCCAAATGCAAGATTAAAGAAAATGCAGAGCTGCCACTTGCAGCCTTTTGAGTTTATTCCTCAGTACAAAGAACACTAGTCACCTTCTTCACATAGGCCATTTTGAACAGCAATCCAGAAAGACCCTGAACAGAGAAATCAGTCTGCTTCTGATGCCACCAAGCAACCCAAAATTTGCTCATGCTCACAGCAAGAATTCCTTTGGCCAGTGAGCTGCTGAAACATAAGGAAATGGATAGCTTTAGTCACAAACCTGTGTTCTGCTTTTTTTTAACACATCTTAACACCCCAGAATTTTTTTCCTTCCGTGTTTGTTTGCCTCTGAATGTGAGATCTCTAATATACCCTTGAGGGAAATTAATTTAGCAAGAGACATAATATTTATTCTACTGAGGAGGCAGTGTTGCAAGGTGTAAGTCAGTCCAAATTCCTGATGTAGTTCAATGCTAAAGAGGGACTTGAACATTTAAAAATGTTTGAATGTTAATGTTTACTATTTGCCAATTCTCTTCCAAAAATTCAGGTTTGACTTTGGAGCCCTCATCTTATTGTTATACTCTGTAGCTATTGGTATATGATGTGTAATGGTCAGATCAAACACAAGTTACTCAAATGTTTGTAAAAATTTGCCTTGGGAAGATAGGAAGGAAAAATAGTTAATCAGGATTTCCTCAGGGAACATAAAAGCTGTAAAGAGAGGGTGGAGGTTTAGCTGAATGGCAGATGACTAAGAAATTGTTTGGGGTTTGTGGTTTTGTTTTCATTTGGTTTGCTTTGTTTTTTCCTATTCTAGGCAAAAAAAAAAAGGCAGTGTGTCTCTACTTGAATTATTCGAAGGAGAAGGAAACACTAATTATTGAAGATGGTCTTACTTAATGCTATAGCTTAGGAAGCTCCATATAGGGGAAAAAAAAGAGGAAGTGAGCTTGAACCATAGCCTAATTGTAATATAAATCTATGCATTTGTATATATCTTTTCAGGATCTACTGTAAATATAAAGGCTTCTTGTTTATAGAGTTGTTTGGTCAGTGTGTACTTTGTCTATGATTGGATTACTTCTTACCAAATTACTTCAGCAAGCAAACAAATAATCATTAGCATGATTCTCCTGAAGATGTTGAATACTCTACTTTGCAAAGTGCTAATTCTGCATGAAATTAAAAGAAAACATGTCACCACCACTTTCCCCCCCTCATATCTGCAAAGATATCAGCTTCAGCAAAGCCAAGCTTTTATGGAACCATGTTACCTAGTACTTTGAAGGAATAGATATGCAGATTCTCAACTTTTTCTTTATTTGTATGCAAAGAAATTACTTCTGGTCTGTAACCATTTTTCCTGCCAACTTTTTTTCTTCCTGTGTCCAAGGACTCTATTCTGCAAATTCCCAAATAGTTATCCTGAAGGGAATCAGTCAGAATCTTCAATATTGGGACAGAAGAAATATACATAGGACATGGCACCAGAATTTTCAGTATTTAACTGGAGTAATTACTTCTTAGAGTGATGCCAACAAATCTTTCAGGGAAGATGTGTATGTGATCTAGAAACTAGCAGTATTTCAAGAATCAAGTACAGGCTCAGATTCATCAGAGCACTTAAGTGTGTGTTTAACTAACTTCATTTGCAGAGTTTGTTGGTGAGACTGTCTGTGTTTCTGAAGTTAGGCACACATGTTGATGCCCTTCTGAAATGAGACCTTGGCAAAAGCAGATACTCTTACAGCTTGGCTTGAAAGATGCACTTTGTAAGGCAATCTTTTTCTGATTTTCTGCCATTTGTCTTGTATTTAGAAGGCTGGACAAATGTAGAGAGAGCATTCTTTGGTTGAAGTAATTTTTGCATTGCAGACAGTGAGAAGACAAGTTTAACTGGACACTTCAGCATGGGAAAGCACTGCTCAGGTTTGGACAAGGTGTCTGTTGGCATCAAGCTCAGCAGAACTTATTTGAGCACATCAGGAAGGGGGGGAAAAAAGGCATCAGAAGCAGGTCATGCTGTATAAATTGATATAGTTCCACTTGTATTCCCTGTACACTCAACACTCCTCCAGGCAATTGAGGCATAGGAGCTCTGAGTATGCAAGGAAATAAATGAAGTTTACTTAAAAACTGTAGGAATACTGTGCTTTTCAGCCACAAATGATGTTGTCTGTGTAATTTTTAGTGTTAAAATAACATAATAGCCTTATTAACAAGGTGCAATACTTACAAAAGGGCTAAGTGCTGGAAACAGGTGGTGTGTGTTTGTACATCATTGCAAAATGTGCACTCCTTTAAAACTGAGTTTTATAGCACTGGGATCTTAGTATGTCTCTGAAATGATAATGTTGGTATCATTTTCTAACCATTTCTTATGCATTATCAACCAGGATTTGGGCTTCCCCAAGAAGCTTCCCCTGGGGCAAGGGGGGAACTGTAAATCACCTAGAATAGTGGTATGTTGTTTTACATGGCACAGGTAACCTGAAACACTTTCACAAAGCTATACAAATTCTGGATTGCTGAAAGAAAGAAATGCCTTGCCCTTGGTTACAGAGACAGTGTAGTCTGAAATACCCCATGAGGTGGTGAAAATGCCTACTTCAGTGGTCAGGCTTTGCTTTGTCTTTTATTACTGTGTTTTAGTTGTTTGTATTCTGATTGTGAGGACATTCCTAAATGACCAGTACTTGCCTTGTAGTTGTATTCTTTTGAAAAGCATTTTTGAAATGGAGAGGTTTCTTCATCAGGCTGTGAAGTCTGACTGAGATCATACAACATGGTCTGCTTCAGCTGATCTGGAGAGTTCATGCAAGCAGAAGGTTATAGAGAAACAGCTTACATGGAGAGTTTGTTGTTCAGTGATGAAAAGGGTTTGCACAATCCAACTAAAAGCTTCAGTCATATCTTTCTTCTCTCCACTTGCATCATAGGGTCAACAGAATACAGGATGCCAAGTATGGAGTATCTTGCTGTCTTACACCTGGCTTTTGTTGCTGTTGAGTAAGGACACATCATTTTCCCATCTCTCTTACTGTTTTTGTTTTTGTCTTATGCTCAGAGCCCAGAATTAGCTGAAAGACAGGAATGATCCCATCTGTTGGACAGAAGGCCTTGTGGTTGTTTCCCTCTTTGCCTGACTTCTAGGAAAGGGCCAGAAGACAAACTCAAGTGTAGAGACATTAGTCGAGAGAGGCTTGAGCCAGTCAGGTAAGAGCTGAAACAAAACTGCTCAGAATTGGATCCCAGTAGGAGGAAACTAGTCTTAAGCAGTCAAATTACAGAAGTTTTTTGGTGGTTTGGGTTCTTTTTATCTCCCAGCCTGATAGAAATTCTTGTTACACAATTAAGTGCAAAATGCAGATAGCATTGTAGCTAGCTGAGCCCTTCAAGTGTTATGGCTCCTCTCAGAAGAGCTGCAGTTATTCCTGTGAATAAGTGCATTGCCTGGGACTACTCCCATGGTACTGGCTGTTTCCTGGGAGTGTGCAATTGTGAAGCTCCCTTTCTGAGTGCTTGAGAAGAGACTTTTGCTGTTAGGCTTTGTGAGAGAGACTGATCCAGACTTAGGCCCATTTGCTTGGCTGTTGGAAGATGCTGGCTGTTTCTAGCATTACCAAAGTGGCAGTACTTTGGATGTGTTGCTTAGTGACAGATTTAAGAGCTCTTAAGCACATGGCATTCAGCCTGTAATCTGTCCTACTGCTAGCAGGCCTGGAGAGAAGAAGAATTCTCAGCATGGGATCCAGGATAGCCAGCCAGTTTTGAAGGGAGTTACCACCATAGTCATGTGTTGTCAGCCAGAGCAGCTGCTCCATTTGTTTTGTGTGGCTTCAGGGAGGTGGTTATCTGCATTCATTCATAACCCACAGTACAGAACACTCTTCTGAAGAGTATTCTTTTTTTTCAGAGATTAAAATACCAACTGTTGGAGACCTTTTCTGTTACAGAAGGTCACTGACTAGATTACAGTACTGTCAGAGCTGAAGTAGAAGTGCTGGCTTCCCTCCTTCCAGAGCCATGCTGCAGCTCACCAGCTAGCTGCTGGGAGGATGCTCCCATCTGGGCTCTCGTGGAGCCCTGTGACCTTAACCAGGTCCTTTTCTCAAGACTTGCTGGAGCCCAGCAAAGAGCCCTAAAGCCAGGCCAATGTGAGTTAGACACCCAGATAAAGGAGGCTCTTTCCAACTGCTTTCTAAGAGAGTGTTTGTTTTATTAATAGTAGATTTTTATAAAGGGGGCATTGTCCCATCACTTTCCAGTGGTGTTTCTGCCATAGCCCCAGTAGCCCTGCAGGAACCAGGCATTATCTTTGACAGTCATGGGGCTTGGGGAATCTCATTTTAGCTCTCTAGGTTTCACCTAACACTGGAGTTCCACAGCAGGTTAAGTTGGCAGAAGCCTGTGCTGTTGGAAGAGCTGTTCTAGCCCCTGACAGAGAGATGTCTGGAGAGAACTATACTGGATGATGCTGGCTTGAACTGCTCATGAAAGTGTAGGGCTACCTAAAATGCCTAAATGCTTGATCAGTATATGGCTTGCTGGGTTTGCACCTCTGCTCTTCCTGTGGCAGGCATGATATTCTACTGCCTTTATCCCACCCTGTACTGGCTGGCAGTCTCACTAAGAGCCTGGGCTTGCACATGCTCCTATGGCAGCTCAGGAGACACCCACCAACAGGGTGGTGGCTTAGCACTACTACAGTACCATTAAAACAGCATTGATTTTGGTATGTAATGGAGTCTAGGGGGGGAAAGAGAGGAGGTAGATCAATAATCCTACATGCAATGATTCTTAAGACTACATCTTAACTGTGCCATGGATTTCCTTAAGCAGATACTGGAGAACTTAAGGGACATGAAAAGCAACCTTACTGAAATTTGCTTCTTCCCTGACTTGAGGGGCATCCTGCAGCCAATCTGATGTAATTCAGGATAATCTCAGGCCATGCAAGGTTTATTGAGGGTTGGCCACAGAAAACCAGGGTATGCTTCTTATCCAGACATGGTGGCAAATAGGAGAGATCTTCAGCTGCTTTGCTGGTGCAGTTTTTCAGTCTTTTTCTGTTATAGCATCAGTGTAATAGCCATGGGAACACTGGGGAGAAGGTGAAGGTTTCTAAGGCCTCTGAAGGAAGGGAACTCAGAATCAATTGCCCTATCTTCTCTAAACTCTGCAAAAAGCAAGTGTGCTTTTTTTTCTCATCTGCTACTCATATTATTTCATATAAAGTGTTTCTATCAGAGAAGGGGGGTGAGTTTAGCACAAATTAAGCAGCTGTAGCAAAACAAAAGCCCAATTCCCAGCTTCTATGAATATGGGATTGCTAATACTCTCTGCTTGGCTAAGGCTGCAGTATTTAGATCCAGGCATCCTTTTGTCTTGCTTCAATCACAAAAGGGAAGGATCTGCCCAGATAGATTGTTCTCCTTTGTTTCCTATCAAATATTGGTTTGAAGAATATAAAGCAAATTGGAGTTAAAACATTTTCCCCCAATTACTATTTTTAGAACCAGAGCATTTCCTCTTTCATTCAGTGTAAAATTACTGACTGGGCTTTCATTTGCTCTGCATTGCACTCTCTATTTTTTTGCACTTGCTAAGCCATGTAGTTTTGAGATACAAAAAAACTAAAGGTTTTGTTAACCTAGTTTTAACTACAAATTAACCGTGAAACTTAAAGATGTCTTTATAAAAGTGCAAGTTCCATAAGATACAGCAAATAAACTATTTAGGCTAGAGACATTTTTAAGGAAACATTGACAAAATAGTACAGCTTCTGAAATGACTTCCCACTTGGTAAATACAACACCTCAGTGGATAGAGCACAGTTTAAAATGGAATGTGAATAAAGAGCAGGCAAGGTTCAAGACATTGGATTTGCTTATATGCAAAATCAGCATTTACATGAGTCTTTAAAGAAAAATAGCCTAATCTAGTTTCAGGAAGCATAAAGCTAATTTAATAAGCCAGGTTAAAGGGAAAAGAACTCACAACTAAGTTGAAATCAGGTTAACTTAACTACCAAAGAGATGTTTTTCACTACACTGATGCAGTGCTGTGTAGGGGCAGTGGGAGAAGCCTCTTGTCCCAGGAGGGGCTGAACTCAGGCCAGTACAAGACACCACTAGAAGCCATATGTGAGTATAGATTTTCCTGCTTTAAACAGTAGCTCTCCAAACTCTGACACTTCCAAGCCCACTTCCAGGTTGACAGTGGTATTTCCATTTAGGTTTTCCTGCCTTCATCCCCTCCACAAGTTTGGGAAATAGCTTCCTAAAGACAATCTTCTTGTTCCTAAATAAGCTAATGAAGAACTCCTCTTCCCTCAGGTTTTGGTGTTAAACTTACTGCCCTAATACTACTGCATCCAAGTTTAGCTTCAGAATTTTTAGATGCCAGTTGAAACTGGCTTTAAACAAAGAACAGCTACTTTAGCCCAGCACAGAATCACTTCAAACCTTGTGGAGTATATTGAGAAATAAAGAGCTTTTTTACTTTTACTTTGTCCAAACTCTTTATTCCAGATCACACCTAGAAGAGCAGAAATCTGCAGTGACTGGACAGCAAAGCACACGGCACTGAAGCAGGGGGAGGGAGAGGGCCAGGAGCTCATCTCCTTGTCAGGGAAAGTCCTTCCTGGGCTCCCCTCTCCCACCATGTGTGTGCACAGACCACACACAGCTCCAAAGCCATTGACATCATAATGTGGCATCTTGGCAAAAGCACTTTATCAGCCAGAGTCCCCAGTTCCTTTTAGACACTGCTGTGTTGTTCCTACATCCATAGTAAAAGCTAACCACTGCTCCAACAGCACAAGTCCAGTCTCACCTTGAGCTGCAGAGGGATCATCTTGCCCTTTTTAATCAAGCTTTGCTTTTGCCTGCAAAAGGTGGCCAGGATCTGAGTATTTCTGCACTCTGGGAAGCTCTTGTGTCCTTTCAGGGTCTGACAGGAGTTCCTGGAGTGTGCCAAGCACAGTGCCAGCAGCATGTGACCTTCGTGCTTGGCCTGGGTGAGCTACCTGTGCTGAAGAGAAAGCATAGATCAGTGTTAACCTAGAGATGCCAGCACAGAGAGAAGTGCTGCAAAGTGCTGCTCAGCTCTTGCAGTTTGGGGGAAAATTAAGCTTCAAACCTGTGCACTAAGAGCAGTGACAGGTCTCCTCCAAGGTGGCAGTCTGGCAGGCAGCACAAGTAACAGTTCTGTTGCGCAGCTAGTTTCTGTATTTTCACATCTGTTCGAAGGAAAGCTTAAAAATGGAAGACTTTGCCATGGAGGTGAAACTCCTTTGCAGTCTGGTTTGATTCTGCCCTCTGGGGGCAGTCTGTGGGCTAGCAGAGCAGGTTTGGAGAAGGTACTTCCACTACCAGTGCCTTGCACATAGCATAAAACTGTTCCTTATTAAAAGCAGATGTTTTTTTCTTTCCTTAAGATGAAAAAAGACACAGAGCAACAAAATGTCACCGTGCAGACCTCTCACTGTCTCCCTGTAGTGCTGGCAGTGGGTGAGAACTCCAGAATTCAGAGAACCTTGGTTATCACTCATCAGAAAGCTTCTACAGTCTGTTACCACTAAAAATGCTTTAGTGCCAGGCTTGGGCTTTCCTTCTCTTAAGAATTTTGCTGTTACTATAGATGAGAAAAAAGTGTTAAAGATATTTGTGTCTGCATCCATTCTGACTGCTGCACCAAGAGCACTTTCAGTAGCTTTGAGATGGGGGGGGAGGCATTCTCAGTACAAGTCATGACACTCCAAACATTCAATATAGTTTTCTTAAATGCAAAACACTGCAGAATTAGAAGGTGTATATTAATGTCTAGAAGGCTGTGAAAATAATGGAGTTAAAATACTGAGCAGCATGCTTGCACTTGAACTTTAAAGAGAGACTGCTGAATTACCAATTGGCCAAGCTCTAGCTCTTGAGTTTTGTTAATGCACTTTTTGCAAATGTCAAGTGATTTGGGTAATTCAGGTAATGAGTAGTTCGGGTTTGGTCACTAGATTTTAGAATGATCAAATCTCAGCCCCTTGCACTTCCACTCTTCGTTGTTTGTATGGAAGAAAATCCTTTCTGCTTTTTCATTTCCTAGTGAATGATGAGTCCACTAGCTACAGGCAATGTTTCTTCACTCAGATTGCAAAATACGCTTAGATAAATTTACTCTCCTCCATGTGAATCCTGATTATCTGATTATTACATTTTTTTCTAGCTTCAAAATGCTTTTGTGCAATTTTCCTAGATAATGGTTGAGTAAAAAATGCAGGGAAGAATCCAAGTCATCTTATAAGTGCATTAACCACTTTTTTCCCTTAGCAAACATTCAGAACATGAAGAAATATATGAAAGGTGAATTGTCAGTAACAAAGTTAATTCCTTGCTGAACTAAGTATTTCTAGAACATCTTCACTAGTAAGAAGCAGTGACCTTTGTTAAAGTTATGTTTAGTAGCAAACCACTGTGGTTTAGGAAGTATCAGGGGTGAGAAAACAGTTTTTCTTCAGAAGGACAAATGGAAAAGAAGGTTAAAATAGGCCACTTAAAGCTAGGTTCTCTCCTTGGTTTTAAGCCCATCTTGCCTGGTACATTACTGTTGTACATTCAGGGATGCTCAGGACTAACAGACATTCCACATGGGAAGCAGCTAGGTCCCAAAGTGTTAACTGAACTAAAAGCAAAAGTGAACAGACTGACAGCATTTTCTGCATACTAGCTCAGCTATTGCCAAAAAAAGCTCAAGAGCACTGCTCACTACTGTACCAGAACTTCAGCATTTTAAAAGAATCCTGTTTTAATCCTAGCTCAGACACCACAGTTAATACATTTCTGTTGCTCTGCTTGTTTGTCTCCCAGGGCTTATAGCTGTTAATAAACTTCAGAAGAGGGTATTCTTAAATGACCATGGTTGAACTGGAATCTCTTGGATTCCTCAAAGTCTATTAAACACAATGACAGAAACAAGGATCTTTGAATGAAAACCTACTTAAAACCATCTCAAAAAAGCAAGAAGAAAAAGCAGCTCATTCTTTCCTTGGGCAATGCCAGTCAGCTGCCATTAACTCTGTGTGCTTACCTGGTCTCCTGGATCTTTGGCAGGTCACATTTTTGTGGAAAGCAGATGGTGATTAAACTACAGAGCAAAGAACCTTCCTTTGATCTTTGTAAATGAATGTATACATACAAACTATGCATTTTCAAACAGCTGCATACTCTACCTTGGATCCATTCAGCTCCAAACTTTTCCCTTAGGTTAGCAACCCCCAAACTTCAGGAGCCTTCTGTCTTTTTTTCTGCTCTCTGAAAACCTGAGATGCAGGAGGGAGGAGGATGGAGCTGCAGGGCCCCAGGAGCAGAGTGGCCAATGGGCTGTGACCAAGGCAGAGACCTGGCAGGCTCTGGGAGGACCAGTTTGGACTCCTAGGCCCTGCATGGCCAAGCAGAGTGACATGGTACCTGTGCTCACTCAGCTGGAGTTGCTGCCGCTCTGGCTCCAGCACCTCTTGCACTTTAACTCATGTCTTGAACTCTGAGGCAGCAGCACAAGACCAGCAGCTGCTGTCTCACCTGGGGTCAGTAGAGTTTGCAGTGACACTAGAACTAGCTATGCCAAGGAGGAGGCCACTGCAAATTGGCCTTGCAGCCACAATTCTCCCCCTCTGGAGAGCCTTTTCAGCCTAGTTTTGTTCTTACCAGCGCTTCTCCACGGTGCTCTGCAGCACAGCACTTGGGCATGGCTGGCTCCTCAGGGGTTGTGGTCTCATGGCTGAGTCTTGCTGCCCTAGATGACACATGGCTCAAAGCAATCCTTCATCCTCTTCATCAACAGGGCTTCAGGGCTGGGGTGTGTAAGAGACAGAGGAGCAGACTTTGGTTGTACTGTGCCATCTGTTGGAAGGGAGTAGGAGAGATGAAAAAGGGATGTCTTTTTTCTAGCTGGTGCAATTAAATGAGGGAAAAGGGTATTGCATGCAATGTTCTTACTTGAATTTTGGGTTGTTGCTGTAGTGTACCTCAGCCCAGTCTGGTCAATGAATGAAGTGTGTTTCTTAAAGTTGACCCTACAGGAGAAAAGAAAAAGAAAAATAGAATTATTAGGATTATTCTTGCTTTACAGTAAAGCAAGCCTGGACTTAACAACAAAGAAAGATTGTGTTTATATGCAAACTATTTAAATATTTGATACCAATATGAAGGCAGTAGTATGCTTGTCTGTCCAGAGATGTGCACTCATCTAGGTTATGGTTAATTGAAAAAATATTTTTGCAGTGTGTTTTTGTATTTGATGGGCTAAGGCCTTTCCTTTTATATTCTTTACAAGAATTAGTGTGGAAATTATGTTTTCCCATTTATTGAGCTGTCTGCCCATGCTTGTTGTCCATTTGCATAAAGAGTAGTTCCACTACTTCAGAGGTTTTGGGGTTGGCTTTTTAAATACTATCCTTAAAAGGAAAAAAAAATGCAGTGTTGTTTTTGTATGTTGTTCAATAGAACATATTCCTTACCAGGATGCCTCCAGTGTGATCCACAGACCCCAGTGGGCAGGTCTTCAGCAGCTACCAGCTGCCACATTTCCCATAGCTCTAAGCATTTCCATCAACAGAGGACCTGTCCCCAGGAGGGTTGTGCAGAGGTGGCTGTAGGGATGCTCAGCACAGAGCAGGAGGCTCTCTGGAGCTGGCAGTGATCTGTTACCAGGACGTGGCCCTAAAACAGCAACAGACAGACACTACTGCATTCCTCTGCAATCCACAACTGTGGCATGGGCCTAGGGCAGCTCCTGCTGCAGTCCTCAATCACAGCTGTGACTGCAACCATCAGCCCTTTGCTGTCACTTACTTGCTATCACAAAGTTAACTTTTTAAAATGAGAAAGAGCTTCCAACTCTGGCACTAATGGGAACACTGAATACTTTTAATATATATATATATATTTGGAAAGTATTTGAAAAGAAAAAGTGGTTTGTCTTTTTTTATACAACTTTTAGCCAAATAGAAGTTTTCTGATTATTACTTGTGTGGCTACCTGTCCACCTGTAAATAAACTCCTCTCTTCAGGTACATGAACCTGAAGGAACAATAACTAAGAGAGACTGTTCACAGCTACGCGCTTCGCTAGCTGCTGAGTCCTTTGTACATAAGAGGTAACTGTTTCAGTGTGGGGTGGGGGTTTTTTATTCATTGTTGTTCCTCTAAAGAAAGAAGAAAACAAAAAAAAACAAACCCTTTTGACTTTGTTTTCTCTTTTCTGAGTTAATACAAAGATTTTTCTAACTTTTTACTGCAGAAATGGATACATGCTGGGTGCTATGTGAACCCGAGTCAAACTGGCCATAGCAGACACACCAGTTAGAATGCACTTTTCCCATGGCATACCATGTATTTTCTCAGAAGGGACTTTCAAAGGACCATCAGATGTTTACATTTCTTCTTGTTGTCCCAAACAGTTTTGAATTTTGGAGTATCTCCCCAGAACAGAGACAGTCATGCTCCATCACCGATGTGACCAATCCTTTAGGTATCTACCCCAGGTTTGTACAAATACCGTTGTAGAGCTAGCTGAACTATTGGCTTTCATACTGTATACTGCTTTGATGTGACAATAAATATGCTGTTGCTTATCTAGTCTAACTTCATTGTAGACCTGTAACTTCCTGTTTATGGTTATGTCATGAATTGCACTGGCTTGAATTCAGCCAAATACTGACTGTTGAGCTGAAATATTCTGACTGTTACGACGTCCACAAAACATTCATTAAATGCACTTGTATCTGACTACTGCAGAGTATCTCAAATTCTTCATCTAATAAAAGCCTTGTGTATAACTTTTGCTGCTTGCTCACATGAACTTTAGTTCTTTCACAGCCATGGATGTCAGCATTGACTTGGCATTGACCTCACTGCAGACAGGACTGAATTCCTCCCGTCCAGTCAGAAGCAGGCATTTAGACACCAGAACATAAGTGCACAGGACAGGACCGTGGCCCTTGAATTTTAACTTTTGGCCTTGTGATATTTAAGTGCAGCCTTGAGCTAGTGACTGTGGCTCCCCCACTTCCAGGCTCATGCTGTAAAACTCTTTTTCCTCATGCATTAAGTTAGCAACACTTTTTCTGCCCTGCTGTTGCCTGACAGTAGAGCAATAGCCTCCCTGTGTGCATCAAGGAACAGTCCTGACATGCAAAGCTGCATTTGAAGAGGCTGTGCCTTTCTGATGGGAAAGCTAATGAAGCTGCTGCTTTAAACGTTCAACTTGGAGAGACATTCCTGAGACAGGAAGTAGTTTCTTTAAAAAAAAAAACCCAAAGTATAAACTGTCCAAGTTCTCAGCTCTCCTTCTAGCTTTGTTAGGGGATATTTAGATTCTCCCTCAGCTAATGCATTCCTACCCACTGCTGCAAAGCCAACTCCAATATAAACAGCAGGGCTATTAAATTTAATGAGTGGTTTAATCACTCTTCTTCTGCATTTTCCTCCCTTCAAGCAACAGTCTCCTCACCACACACATGCACACTGCTCATCCCTCCTCAGTCAAGACGATCTCTAAACGAATCTGTTCTCCAAGCCAGAGGCAAAACAGCTCGGGCAAAGAGGCCCTGCCCTGCTGCCCAGCGATGTGTATCATCACCAACAGTCAGGCTTGTCCAAACAGTCCCTTCCTGGAGCTGTCTGTAATCCCATGGACACCAGGCACTGCCGGTGAGCACAGCCTCCTGGTAGCTTCCGTTGGAGGAGGCTGTTGTCTCCATAGCACCCCCCTCCTGCCAGCTAGGTGCCCAAAGCTCTCTGACTTGTATCATTAGAGTAGGTAACCCTCCAGCCAAGTCCTCCAGGCAGGGATTTGAAGTCAGATAATTAGCAAGGAAGCAGTTTAGTGGCATTTCAGATTAAATCCCACTTATTAAATGCTACTTCAAGAGATGGTAATCTCTGCTGTAATTGATGTTTCTGAAGACAGGCAGGTAGACTGTTAAGAGTTCTCTTTACACAAACAACATCTACAGTTGGACATTAAAGAAAAGGGATTTCATTTTAGCCCCAAATACACCACCTCACTCCTTGCTCTCCGCTCCTGCAAAGGCTTTGTTCCTTTTTGAGCCAGTTCTGAACAGTTGTACAAAGTCACTACTTTAGGTGCATTTGGCTTGGAAATATTTCCAACTCTCATTTACTTCCTATAGAAAATGTTGAGACATAAAAGATCCTTTCTCTGCCTGCATCAATCCTCTAACCTCAAGTCTTTCAGCTAAAAAAAATTCACTAAATTCAAATTTGGGCTTTAAATACTTTTAGCTGCAAGAAACTTTTTGCTGAACTTGGTGCATTTTTGTCCTTTAAATGCTGCCATTGTCTTGTGTCATACCACTACCTTTGAAACCTGTTCTCCAAGTCTCATTATGTTCTAATCTTCTGTGAGGTCCTAGTGGAAACCTGCTGCACCAAAAGCAACCTTTGAGCAATGAAACCAGAGAACAGTACCATTACTTTGTTACCCTTAACCAAATGCTTTATTTCCTGGTTTGCTTCAACTGCCAACTGTTGTCTCCCTCTCCCACAGACTCTTCTATATGATGCTACAAGAAATATTTTAGTTCTAAAAATTGCCATATTGGTTAGAAGATTAAGCTACATTTCTCTTTTAGGCCAAAAAATAAAAAGTAAACAGTGGGAGAGGGAGAGTATTAGGACCTTCCTGAATTACATGGCTCTGCTTTATCCCCAGACAATACCACCATGAACAGATGCAGCTTTTTTTCCTTTTGCAATGTTCAGGGAGAGAGAAGAGTTTTCAAACACCTTTGTTTCCATGCAAGGCAAAGTTCTCATTACTCCTTGGAGTCACTGTAGTACAGCAGCTTGCTCTGGAACAGGACTTGATTGATTTCTTGCCAGGTTGTAAAAACAAAACAAAATTTATGGCTGGGGAGAAAGGGAGGATCCACTACTAGGGACTGGGTTAAACAAGCAAGTTTGTTTTTAACCAACCTCATGGCATAAGGATGCCCAAGTGTCTCCATCTGACCCTGCAGATCACTGGCCCACCAAACTTCAGCATTTTTCAGGCAGATGTGAACATTCCCTTTTGGTTAGAAGCAGACTTGTCCTACCTTCCCAGACTTTTTAACTGCTAACTCTGCAGGTTCATAGGATCATAGAATGGTTAGAGTTGGAAGAGATCCTTAGGGATCATCTAATTCAGCTCCCCCATGCTGCAAGCAGAGACACCTGTAGCTAGATCAGGTTGCTCAGAGCCCTGTCCAACCTGACTTGGAATGGTTCTGGGAGTGGGGCATCCACCACCTCTCTGGGCACCTGTTCCAGTGCTTCCCAACCCTCACTGTGAAAACTTTCCTCCTTATATCCAGTCTAAATCTCCTCTCCTTTAGTTTAAACCTCTTGTCCTAGGTTTTCTAGCTTTCCTACATAACACTGTCACCAACATTTTCCATGTATATGATAACATGTGTGTGAATATAGACTGTGTTTATATCTATGGTTCAAGGCCCCTCTTCACAAAACTAAGTTTTCAAAATAAGAACATGCAGAAAAAAAGGAAAATAACCAGAAACCAGTCCTTTTTTAGGAGGGACGATATTAAAAGATATGTGCTACCAAAACTGTGTTCCATACAGCTGTTACTGAAAGCAACTCAACGAAACCAGCTTTGTTAAAGCGAGTGAGGACTGCATCTTTCTCAGGAGCCCAGAATTTTGTCAAGACCATTCACTGGAAGCGCAACCTTATCCAGTGCTGACCTCCTGTGGCACGGAATGAATCTGCACTCGCCAAACCTCGGTGGTCGGTCAACACCACGGCGAGGTTGCGGAAAAACGGTCCTGCAGCTGCTGAGAAGCGGAGGACACAAAGAGCACATGCCGGAGGGTACAGCACACACACCCCAGCACCCCCACACTCCTTTAAATGTGCATTTTTAACTCCAGACCACACAAAATCCCCGATCCTACACAACACCAAAACATGGCAAACTGAGCAGGTAAAAACTGTTCAAAAACTAGAGCAGGAGTTATCCCAGTTCTTCGGGAAGCTTCAGGAACAGCTTTAGCTGGAAAGTGCTATAGTAACAGAAATCTCATCTTAGATCCTGTATCATTTTATCACCAATACTGGATTATCTCATGTGTACAAGGCATGGAACATCCCTCTCTCATCATCTGTGTATTTGACTAACTAATCTGTGGAAGTCCAGTTCTGCCTCACCTCTGATGTCCATCTTGTTGCCCTGCATCCCAGCAGCATGCTATAACTGGCCCAGTGAGCCATGCATGCTCTACACTTCCATTATTCCCTCCTCTAAGCACTTGTCCATATCACTCAAATCACTTCACCCATTCTATTTGGGCACCAAAGGACCAGAAAATGAGTCAACAAGTGGAAACCCCTAATACTTTTAATGCCATCCCTCAGTGGTGAGCCCATTTAAGGTCACAGGAAGCAGATACTACCAGCTCTGCCAGGAGTGAACTGTCAAAGCCTGAGAGCTGTGACAGGACAAGACTAATCAAACTCTTACCCCACTCTGAAGTCCAGATGCATTAGGCACTCTTGCATTTTGTCACACCTACACCTGTCCCACCAGGCCTGCTTCCCTCCCTCTAGGATACACCTCACCCCCTTTCCAGCCAATGCAGACTATCCCCTACCCTCAAAGCAGGTAGGCTCTCCTCAGTTGTGCCTCTACAAGCATCTGGCAAATGGCAAAAAGGGTGTACAGAGTCCTACTTCAGAAGAGGGAACAGATTCATTCCTGCAGCCTTGCTCTTTTAGCAAGGCCAGCAAAAGCACTACTTCCAAAGCAGGACTTCCCAGGGCACCTGCACTGAGGCTGCTTCATCCTCCCACACAGCTGGAACTGCCGCTCAAGCAGAGTCCTTCTAGCTACAGCTCCTGTGCTCATGGTGATCAAGGCACTCCCAGAAATCACTGCCAGACATGCATTTGACCAGTTTTAGGTCATCACCATACCTTGTAGCCATCTCAGAGCAGAAACTGGCTCTTTGCTTTCACTCCTCTATTCTTAAGTGCTGTAGTGCAGAGATTTCTGTTGGAGACTCAAGTGACATCCTCCTTAGAAGGGGCTGGTTCCTTCCTTCTGGTCACAGACCTCGACCTCTGAAACCAAACAGGATACAGAACAAGGGATGAAAGGAGAAAGGGAAATGGTTTTTACTTCTGCAGCTTTGGTAAAAACAGAAATTTCAAAAATAATCTGCAAAATGCCACTCCCAGGCTGCTGCTTTCTTGGATTCTCTTCTCTTTAAACATTTAGGTTTCCTCCCATAGCAGTGGTCAGGAGCTCTGAACTCGCACCATGTGGCTCCCCATGCAGGGCCACTGACAGAGCTCCTTCCTCTGCCAGCTCTGTTGCTTCCTTAAGCCAGCAGCCAAATAAGAAGTAGAGTCTCTCCCTGAAGATGTCTCAGATGATGATGTATCCTGCACTGCATTGCTAGAAGGCATGTGGGGGGGAGAGGCACACCTGGTGAAAGACCCAGAAAGCTACCAGAGGAAAGCAAGATGAAAGTGGAACGGAAATGAAGTTACTGGGTGATAAAATAATTCTGTTATATAGAAGGAAAGCCAGAAGGATCAAAGGATCTCTTTTATTTGCATTTTATCCTCATTTCTGTTCCTTGCAGTTTCCTTCCTCTGCTGTATAGTATTATCACCTCTATTACAAAACTTCTGGGTTGCTTTAATCTCCTGCTCAGCTCTTCCCGTTGGAGCCGGGGCAGTGCACACCTTCTTGCCATACGAGTGACTCTGTGACTGCTGCATAGACATGGAAAACCAAAGGCATTCTGGGGCCTAATTTCCCCTCTGTGTCTCCAATTTTAAGTCAATTAAGTCTAGGCAAACTGATGTGTCCTCCACAAAAGCCTTTCTGCTAACTCAGGGTAGATTCAGCTCCAAATAGAAATGTTACAAGTGGAAAGCTCCTTCTAACATCTTAATTTTGCATCAAAGTTACAGCTGTAATCTTATACAAGAACACAAGCTGCAGAGAGGGACACCTAATGATGCCCTTTATTGCAAGGCTAAGCTGAGTTCAGTGAGAAGAGAAGCCTGTTACTGGAAGACCCTTGATTCTTCCTCTTTTTTCCACCTTACTGACAAAACCCCACCCTCTCCTGGTGCTCCCTCCCTTCTGCCAGCCTTTCCTGGGACCACAGCTTGCCCTGTCCCTGAAAGCTGGACTTGATGGCAAGGCTGAGATATTACAGAGGAAGGCTGGGACCAAAAGGCCAGGAGAAGGGCCCTGAGATGACAGGGAACAGGGCAGAGTCAGTCAGAAAGTCAACAGGGAAGATGCTCCTTCTCCAAAGGGCAAGGCCATGCTTCCTCCTCTGGTGGGAAACAGGAGGCAAACCAGAGCTGCCCAGCCCAGGCTGGTCCCACCTCTCTGCAGAGGGCAGCTGCTCTTTCCCAGAGCTGACACCAGGCAAGACCAGGTGAAGCTCTAGTCTCTGTTTCCTCTCCTGGCTGGTTTTAGGTCATATATTTTTAGCTGTCCTCCACCCTTTTGAGTGTATGAAACATGCTGACCCTGGATGACAAGAAAGTCTCATCTTCATTCTTCTTCAAAGGAAACACTGAAGGAACAGTCTGGATGGTCTGAAGTAGTCAATTGTATTTCTAAATGCTATCAGGAGTGTCAAAAATATCAAAGCCCACATGATATTTCAGCAGTTTGTAGCATGAATATTGAACCTTTTGATTTTAAAAGGAACACAGACTCATAGAACATGGTGGAAAATGTCTTTGCCTTGTTCACACAGGCTGAATTCCTGTTCAACAGCTACAACAAGNGGGGGGGGGGGGGGGGGGGGAAGCCACTAAAAAGCCACTGAAAGGAGCCATAGGAAGGTGCTAGGAGATCACCTGAAGTGTAACTCTCACCCTGACCTGTGTCAATCTTCCACAAAAATCAAGCTGTTCTTCTCCTTGGCTATAAAGGTCATCTGCTCTTCACATCCTCCAGAGTATCAGTTCCCCTTCCAGATCCACTCTCATTCCTGACATCCACAGTTACAAACTCCTATCCATCCCCAAGCCCATGCTGTCTTCCCTACCACCCTGCCTGTGAAGATGAGAGCTACTGGAGATTTTAAAAGAACAAGAAGTGATCTCATGTTTTCCTTCACCTGAGTTTCACACTAATAAGCACTGAACAATATGTCTGCAGAGAGGAGCAGGACAGAATGGAGCTGGATATTTTGCTCTGGAGACAGCCATGGCTGGTTCTTATGCTGCTCTGCACTCTAGTAAATCCACCAGTAACAATGCAAGATGCAGCACCTCATTTTCTGGTATTCCTGGATCACATCATGATCTTGACCAGCTTTCCACTGCCACCTTCACAGACTCTACTGCAGAAACAAGAAAGGATTTGCAGGCTATTAAGAGAGAGACCTCAAGATCTTGTTGCCTCACACCCTTCACACTTCACTCTCCTCAACACACTGGCAGGTCTCAGATGATGCACCACAGCTTTCTCTTCCTCTTGTGAATCTCAAACCATGGTGAGTTTATCATCTCCTGTGCTCTGCCCTGGTGACTGATTACATTCCCCTCTCACAAATACACTTTACTTGATATACTGTTGGAGGTTCTAACATAAAGAGCAAGAAACTGGATCTTGCTATGCAGAACTGAAAAGCCCTTTGCTAAAATACCTTTGGCAGCAGTGACCATCAACACCCACTCATCACACTGCCTTTCTCAACCTTCTCTTTAGTAAAGTGCACTAGTCAGGCTCCTGAAATAATCACCTTCAGGGCTTATTTTCCATTCTTGTGGTCCTCCTTTGAACTCAAGCCAGCTTGTGCCTTCCCAAAACAGTAAAAACCACAGTAATAAATATATCTGATAGGAGTTCACAGAACATTAGCATCAGCAAGCCAGCAAACAACTACCAAGTGTCAGAGAGCATCACAAGTAGGGAATGTAGAAGGGAGGCCCTTTAAACCCTCCCAAGAGTAGCTGCCCTCCTGGGGAGTGTGGTTGGGCACTGCTGGCATGAACCAACTAACTCTCAGGGCTGGATGCCCTATTCAGACACTTCGGACATTTCCAGTCTGGGAGGGAACTAGGTTGGTTGTTTTGGTGATTGGAGTTTCTCATGATTGCCTTAAAGAAAGGAAGGAAGGAATGGACTCTGCTGGTTTATTTTTGCTGGGTTATCCCATTCTGATTTCCTGGGCTTTAGGAGAGAAGTAATGCTTTCTATGCATTGCTACTGTAGTAACAGCAGGAGCAGTTATCTCAGTAGGCTTTTAAGAGGTGTGACATGGTCAGGCTGCTAGTTCACAACACAAACAAGAAGTTGCTGCAGTTCTGGAGCTACAACATGCAGAGCACTGAAGAAACATTTGTGGAGATGTGCTTTATCAGGTGTGGTGATGGATCTGACATTCACAGATGGGAGATTAGTACACTGGGGGTGGCTTCTGATGTTGCTCCTCTGAGATGTGGGCTCCTGGGTTCTCTGTTCAGCCTTTCATGTGTTAGCAGCACAAAGCAGAAAAGCTCTCAGAGGCTATTCTGGCACTTCAGATCTCCTGGGGTGTCAGAACTTCATAAGCAGCCTCCTGCTGCCAGGAGCCCAGAGCTGCAGTGTACAGGGTGTTCCCTTAGAGCCCTGCTCTCCCAGCATAGGCAGGACTCCAGTTCCCTGAGAGTGGTGTCCTCCCTTGAAGGGGAGAGAAGTGAACCACTAAATACTGAGCTCTGTCTCAGGTTTTGATATTCCCCTTCTGATCTTAAGGTGTGATCTTGGGTCTGTGTGGTGCATGTTCCATCAGGTTTCAGCAGCACACCTAAAGGCTTTTCTTCTTCCATAGCCTGCAGAGTCAAGGCTAAGCTCAGTCTGTTCAGATGATGTTTTCTACCAGATCCACACAGCCTGTGTTTCATCTAGAATGACCTCCTAACTTTTCAGATACACAAAGGCTAGCCACACCATCTTCCTCCTGAACTGCCTTAACCACCCAGCAAACTACATAGCAGGCTCTGGTGGGAAGTGAATTGTGCTCTGCATCTAGATCTATATGCAAAGGGGATAGAGAGAAGCAGGGTGGAACTCTCCCAAGGGGAAGCTAGCCAGAGCATAGGGCCATGACTCCTCCTTGTTACTCCAGGCTACTTCTTGGGGAAGGGAAGAGTGCACTGGCCACTGCAATCCCAAAATTCAGAAAGTATACCCTGGAGTGTGTATTGATCACCTGCTGACTTCAAACACTGTGTCAGAGGACAAACAGGAAGGCTATGGGGGAGAAGGACACATATGGGCTGCAGAGGAAACACTTGGTTACCAAAGCTCTTCATTCAGGCAGACAGTTGAGTTATTAAATTCTCATTGTAGAGGTCACAATGAAATTCAGTGCAGCTGTTGTAAGGTACAAAGACAGGAAAATTAGGAAAGCAGTACCTCTGAGGTAGTCAGCAGTGAGGTTATCTGAGCAGGAACTGATAGTCCTAATGACTTGAGAGAAGATGACAATAGCTTTTATATCATGAAAACTGTCATACTGAAGACTTCTTCAGTTCCACAGGAACACTTCCCTGCACTTGACCTATTTCACACCAAACTGGCTGTGTTCTGTCATTCTGAATGGTGTCCCTCAACCTCAGCCCTTCTTGTGAGGCTTCAGGTTTTTTCTGAGCTGACAGAACTTGTGGCTGTGTCAATTCCTTCTTTCACATCAGAACTGTTCCTCTGCCTGTGCTGCACACAGCAAGAACTCAGTTACTGGAAGGGAAGATCAACATCAGGGGAGAACCAAGTTGGAAATGATGCTTCTGTCTAGCAGAATTATGGTAGAGATTAATCCAGTTTACCATAGTCTTGTTCAGTAAACATTTGAATACTTTTCCTGCCCAAAACTTAGAAGAGTTCAAAGACCTGCATTGAGGTCTGTAATAAGAGGATAATTGTCAAAAATACACTGGTTTACACTTGCTTTGAAACTTGCACCAAAACACTTTAATAGAAAATACAATTATGAGGCAGCTAACTTTTTTTTTCCTAGAACAATAAAATTTGACCTGTGATCAGTTGCCCTAATTCCAGCACAGCTTGCTGGAAGACACTGGAAACAAACTGCATCAGTTTGGTAGTAACCTATTTGTGCCTAAGCTCTTCAAGACCTCTCTCAGAGGTGTAATCTAAGATACCCAAATAATTTTTCCACCCCCTCTGTGGGATGGTTCCTCTTGCCAAGATGTTTTTTTCCATTAACACACTATTCTCTGGCTGGAAGGGAACATTGCACTAGAACTGTGATTGCCTTGAACAGGAGATAGATCCTGAGGTCTACAAAGCAGAGGCACTAATCTACCTGTGAATATAGATCTCCATGTGGAAAAGCTGAAATGAACTGTTTTGAGCTGGAAAATGTCAAAATGAAGCTTTCCACATGAGAATGCATTTCATTTCATGAGGTAGTGGTGGTGGTCATATTTAAACCCAAACTTTTCAAAAGCTGACAAAGATGTGTGGCAACTTTTGATCTGTCTCTGCTAAACCTGATTCAATGTGATGAATTAAGTCTACATGGCAATGCATGCTGTTGGAAGGCAAGTGAAGGTCCAGATTCACAGGATTTGGGTTGATGTCCAAGGCACCCATCTTGTTTGTTGAGGTAATCACAATTATTACCCTGAGAACATTCCTATTCCATTATTTATGCCATCCATATGGGCACAACTCATGCCTTTATGCAAGTCTCTTTGCCCCAGGGAGGTGAGAGAGGAAGCACCCTTTTTGATCCTACTTCTTGAATTGGCCCACTGTAAAGATAAACCTCTGAGTCCATCTACCACATTTCATTATTCCTCAATAGCTGGATGCTACTTTTGGCACAAGTTAAGGTAGGAAATTGAAGAATGGATTTTTGGGACAGCAGCCACAGGAAAAGAACTGACAAAAGATAAGATAGCCTGTGCTCATCATAGAGCTGGGCTTAGATACAGCAGAGATGTTTCATCTTCAGCTGGCAATGATTTCTTCTTCTTTGAACTACTAACATACAGTTGAGGAAATTTGTAACAGGAGAGGCTTCAAAACCAAAGGAATTTTAACACAATATTTCCTAGAGTACCTTAAAGTTATCTGAGAGATGTGATCTGACACTATCTGGCAAAGGAGGGAAAAAGGACTGTGAAGTTGTGCACAGCTAATGATCATCTTGTGTGGAGAAAAAGAAAGAGGAGGAACTTACCAATGTTCATTTGGTTTGGGGGTTTTTGGGTTGTCTTTTGTTTGGTTGTTGCTTGGGGTTTGTTTGTTTTGTTTTTTTTTAAGAGGGGAAGGTGAGGCTGCATCTGGAATATTGTGTCCAGCTCTGGGCCCCTCAGGTTAAGAAGGATAGGGAACTGCTGGAAAGAGTCCAGCACAGAGCCACAAAGATGATGAAGGGGCTGGAACATCTTCCTTCTGAGGAAAGGCTGAGGGAGCTGGGTCTCTTTAGCTTGAAGAGGAGGCTAAGGGGTGACCTCATCTCTGCTTTTAAATATGTGAAGGGTGGGTGTCAGGAGGACTGGGGTCAGGCTCTTCTCTTCTCTTGCCCAGTGACAGGACAAGGGGCAATGGTTGTAAGCTGCAGCATAAGAGGTTCTGTGTGAATACAAGAAAAAAAAGTTTTCCAGTTGAGGTGCCAGAGCACTGGCACAGACTGCCCAGAGAGGCTGGGGAGTCTCCTCCTCTGTAGAGGCTCAAAACCCATCTGGGTGTGTTCCTGTGTGACCTGGTGCAGGGAATCCTGCTGTGGCAGGGGGGTTGGGCTAGATCTTTCAAGGTCCCTTCCTAACATTCTGAGATTCTCTGAAATGTTTGGCTTTTATGGCAACAAGAATGAATGGGGTGAAGGTTTTGACTTTTTAAAGGTCTCCCTGAAACTCTCTAAATCATTGCCACAAAACACACCACCATAAGATAAACAGACAGGTGCTTTGCTGGAAGTGTCTTAAAATGATGTTGCTCTTCCTTCAGCCTTTCTGTACTTTTTATGGTTTAACCCCAGCCAGCAACTAAGCCCCACAGTGTCACTCAGTCATTACCCCCTGGTGGGATGGGGGAGAGAATCACAAGGGTGGTAAAAGTGAGAAAGTTCATGGGTTGAGATAAAGACACTGCAATAGGTAAAGCAAAAACCACACACAAGCAAAGTAAAGCAAGGATTTAACTCACTACCTTCCTACCAGCAGGCAGGTATTCAGCTATCTCCAGTACAGCAGGACCCCATCACATGTAGCAGTTCCTCAGGAAGACAAATGGCATCATTCTCTAACTCCTTTCCTTCTGTCTCCCAGCTTTATATACTGAGCACAACATCCTATGGTATGGACTATTCCTTTGGTTAGTTGGGGTCAGCTGTCCCAACTATGTCCCCTCCCAACCTCTTGTGTACCCTCAGCCTGCTCTCTGGTGGGGTAGTGTGAGGAGCAGAAAAGTTCTTGAGTGTGTAAGAAATGCCCAGCAATAACAATAACATCCCTGTGTAATTAACACCATTTCCAGCACAACTCTAAAACACAGCCCTGCTGTGCCCTCTTCAAAAGAGGCTTGCTCTCCTGCATACTGGTAAGGAAAACCTAGAGCCTTTGAAAGCCAATTTACCAAAGCACAATGGCCAGAGAGGTTCAAGAATGCCACTCTCAGCAAAATGGTGCAGAGCTGTGGCTGCTGGGTGGGAGCTGGGACCACAGTGGCATTACTTCTATTGAAAAATTACTCAAAGTCACTTAGCTCTTCTATTCCTGCCCTCATGTTAAGTCTGTATTGCAAATTACTGCATTGAAGCACCCTGTTTATCACTGAGAGTTGAATACCTAAATCCCAAATGTACCTTTGGAAATTTCAAACTCATCAAAGGAGTGTATGAAGCCAGTGAGTTAGCTGCACAAGCATGGATTAGCATGCCCTAATTCTACACACATCCAACTCAGTGCTCTTCTTCTCTATCATATGCACACATAGAACCTTTTCCTGAGCATCTGTATCTTTTCTTACACTAAAAAAAGACCTGTGCTGTGTTTTAGCCTCTCCAGCTTCTCACTCATTTGTCCTCCTCACTGGTGGGATGGGAAGGAGAAAACACAGCTAGGGCTTAGGTGCCCAAGCTAAGGACAAGCAGGGCTCACTCACCACTCATGGTCACAGGCAAGAGATAGACTAGACATGGGGGAGAGGGAGAAAAACATAAATTAATCTAAACAAGAATCACAATTGAATCCAGGCAGGGTGAGAGTACACACACATACAATACAAAACCCACACACCACCCTTACTCCTCCCCTCTCCTGAGCCATAGCCCCCCCTCCTGCACTACAGAAGGGCAGGGAAATGGGTGGAACAGGACCCCAGTCCATTCTCTTCCAGGGAAAACTCCCTGACTGTCCTTCCCTTGGGCAAGGCAGCACCCCTCTCACACTGAAATGACCCCCCTGGGTCTTCCCTGGCACCTCAGGGGAAGCCCCCCCTCAATGCTCTGGTATGGGTGCCTCCTGCTCCACAAGCCACACACGTTCCCTACCAGCAACTCCTCTGCAGGGCTCCAAAAGCAACTAACAACCTTGTCACACACCAAGAGAAATGGTCACTTGCCACATAAAAACAACTACCCAGAAACCCTCTTAAATACACTCTTCACAACCGTGCTAATGGGCTCAGCCCCACCCAGAGGCAGGACCCAAACCAGAGCTGAAGGAACCTTCCTGAACCTTCTCACCTGAGCATGCTCAGCACAAACCCACGACAATCTGTCCTAAATGTGTAGCAGGTGGGCTTGTTGCTTGATTTTAAATGCTTATCAGCTGCATAGTCCACCTGCTTTTTCTTCAGACAGCTATTTGGGAGGGGTGTAGCTACTGCTCTGATGAAGCTTCAAGTCAGTAAAGTACTTACCCCAGGGAAGGTCTCTGTGACTTTGACTCCCCAGGTATTCCTGTAGCCTTTCAGGAGGAGAGGAGAGAGGAGCAAAACCTTAGGGATTTTGAAGCTGATCTGCTTTAGAAGTGAGGGCTTCCATTTGCTGCCTTGTTTTTAAGGAAGACAGTTTTAAGGTGCACATGGGTCCCTTTGTTCTGTTTCCAAACTTAAGTGTTTTCTGATGTGGGAACCTGTGAATTAGACAAATGAAAAGTGCTAGGAGTTACTTGCCTAGACAGACTTCTTGTCTGAACAAACATCATCCAGGGTTAAATGTCTTGATCTTGTGAAACTGTCAGTAATTGTTTTCAATCTTAACTGACAGGATAGCTCAGGATGAAGGCTGCCTGGCTTTTCCCTGATTCTCTGCTCAGACTATTTGGTAAAAGGCTAGGTGAGGCCTCTACTTTCCTCTGGTCTGTCTTTCATTCCCTGTTTCTGCTCTTATTACCCCAAAGCATTGTTACCTAGCACCAAAGGAACACAACTCATTCCTATGAAATGACTGTGGTAAGTGGAAACTTTGCAAGGAACCTAAACAGGTGACCACAGACATTATTGAGAGACAACTCGGGGAGTCTGGGGAGAAAGGAAGAGAAGCTGGAATTTATTTTGTTGTTTTAGAGCTGCTGTATCACTGAGTATAGTGGTTGAATAGCTGAACAGCATGCTGACAAATTTTATCCTGTTTCTTCCTCCCTTTACTTTGTAGCTCATATTTCACATCCTAGAGGAAACCCACATCTGAGCTACCCAGATATATCTGGTGCAGCTGAAATCCTTGTTCCTTGAATCGCTATTCACTCTATTCACAGTGTTCCCCAAGCACCACATCTATGTGGTTTTTGAACACTTCTAGGGATGGTGATTCCACCACCCCCCTGGGCTGCCTGTGCCAATGCCTGATAACCCTCAAGGTGAAGAAACAATTCCTAATACCCAATCTGAACCTGCCCAGCACAACTTGAGGCCATTTCCTCTTGTCCTATCACTTGTTATGTGGAAGAAGAGACTAAGCCCCACCTTATGTCTGTATTACCACCTGAACAGGTTCAGTGCCTGTCCTCTGACTCTAAGGGCCAGAGGCACTGCCCAGCTTGTGTCCATGTGGCAGCATTCTCCTTCTTTCCTAAAACAAGTCTCCACACTGCCTACTGGGAATGGTTTCTGGCTTGTGCCTGGGCATTGCCTGAGGAATAGTGTCTGCATGAATCAAAGCCATCCCCAAAAGCATGCTATCAGCATGAGCAATCACTCACCAGTCACCACCTGTGACCTGGTTAGCTCATTATTTTTGGAGCACAGTTATTCCAGTAAAAAAGGGAAGTGCTTTGCATGTATTCTTATTAAAGAGAACAAAGTTACAAACTAAGATTTCTCCAGATACAGACTGAGAGGCAAATGTACAACAGTAAAGCAGAGTATGGAGTGCTGAGGGGACACAATGGACAAGTCCTTCCAAAAACATGCATCAATCTGCATTTCAGGAGTTTTTAGACCATGATTTTAGGAACAACTAAAAAAACCCCAAAGTAACCACGCCTGGCAGTCTAACTCTTATTTACTGGGAAATGTAGAAGAAACTCTGGAGGCAATGTTATGTTCCTAAAGAGTCACAGTCAAATTAAAACCAATACAAAACACAGTTGCCTTTCAAACCTGTTTGTCTCCTGGTGTTGTGTGTGACACAAACTGCAAACCAGACACTATTAGCAACATTTTCTTTTTTCTTTTGCTTGGTGTGCTGCCAATCTTCAGGGCTATTTTGGTGGATCTTCCACACAGCAACAGGAAGAGGAAAACATTTTTGAAAGTGTGATTGTAAAACCACAAAATACTGGCTTGGGAACTTGGCCACTTGTCCCTGAAGCTGCCCTTATTTCAAACCAAAAGTAACTCAACAAACATGAAGTAAACTCTCTAGATTCCCCACCCTTCCCAGTTATGGTTTCCTCAGCTACAGACAACCTTCAAATAGTCTTCAGAAAAACTGCCACTGCTAGATGGGCTGTGCTTCTCAGTAAATAAGGAGGTTGTTCCCTTCCCTCTATCCACAATCCTTAACCCTATTCCCTCCTCTCTCTTTTTATTTTTTTTCTCCATAAGACAAACAGAACAAAGGAAACTTCTGCCCTACTAACTTCTGGCTTTGCCAGCACCTGCTCTCCAGGCCTGCTGAAGCGTTATTGATCTCTGCTGGGAGAAGCCATCCTCTCACAGGGCTCACCTGCCGGGTTCTCTCTCTGCCCTCCGGCAAGATTCTCCCCCAGCAAATCAATAATGCATCCTGGAGCCTGCCTCTCCCTAGGGAATGAAGGCTGATCCTGGCTGTTTCTCTCCATCCACCCAGCTCGGCTCACACTGCTTTCAGGGGGAGGAAATGAATGCAGCAGCCCCTGTCTGGCTCCAGGGCTGCTTCAGCAGCGGGCAGGACTCTGGAGGCTCCTACCGGCTCACGGCTGTTTCCTAGACACTGGGACGCTGCTGGCAATCAGCAGCACCCTCCCAGGTGTCCCAGGCAGGCTGAAATGGAGAAACAGCCACCCTGACCAGATCTACAGGGGAAGAAGAGAGGTATTTTTGGATACATACAATCTCTCAAAGGAAATCAGGATATAGTCAACCACAGGGTTAAGAGCTCTGGCCCTTGCTTAGCCCCCTGCACAACTGTGAGAGGATGCAGTCTTTAATGGCATGCCGAGGTCTAGGGAGGACTTTCTTGCTGTAGGCTACTGGCATCACTTGGTGAGCAGAAGAGCCAGTGACCATGAGGAGAGCCCCTAGTCAGCAGTTGGATTTCTTCTCTGCTCTGCCTGTGTTTCTGTGTCCTTACATGTCAAAGGTTGCCTCAACTCTGCTCTGTACAGAGAAGTATTCACTGTTGTTGCTGAGGGGCTCAGATAGCAGACTTACTCAGCAACATTGATGTTGATGTAATAATAATAATGTAGCTGTTGTTACACACTTTTTGGAGGCAAGGGGCAGGTTTCACACCGTTATTACTACTCTAGGTATGAGGGACTCAGGGTGTAGCTGTAGGAAAGTTTTCTCTGATGGCAAAAGAATATTCCCTCACAAGTAATGCACTGACTAAATATGGACAGGTGCTTTTCCTTCTTCCTTTTCCTTCTTCCTTTTCCTTCTTCCTTTTCCTTCTACCTCTTCCCTTTTCCTCTTCGTTTCAAGAGGGTGAGCAGCAGCAGGCTGCAGGGCTCTCTGAGGAGCCTTGGGGGAAAACATCAGGGAAAAGGACAGCTGATAAGGGCAAATCTTTGGTTTTCACCCCAGAGGATCCTCTGTTGGCCAACACACAAGCTCTGCAGACAGGCTGGGAGAGGGTGCAGCCCTGAGGGCTACTTCAGAGCTCCAGTTTCCAAGGCAGCAGTTTTCCCCACCCCCGGGTAGGCTAGCAAAGACAGCTTGCTTTTTCCAAGGGGAGGCTGCTCTTCCCCAAGAGATTTCCACATCCCTGTGGAAAACACATTGGTGGCTTCCCAGCACCTTCTGTGGAGTCAGGCATCAGGAATGGAAAGTATCAGCAAGCACTTAACTGTCTGCTGCACCAGGGAGAGGATCTGTTGTCTGTGTCTTAGCCACTTTTGCAAATGCTGGTTTCTAGGACAGCTCTTTTCCAAGTGTAGACCAATACTGCACTCTAAACCATTCAAGTTCTTGCTAAAATAGGTGTATTCATATAAAAAATGAAAATTCAGTGATTAGTATCTCTTTGCAGGTCCCACTGCTGAGCACTGGGGGGATGATGTTGTAGTCAAATTGGTCTGAAGAATATATCTCCGTTTCTTACACATAAGCAACATTGCAGTCATAAGCCCAGAAATTCCAGTGGCAATGTTAAATCAACTCTGCTCATTTTGCTTGCCATTTTGGTACTGAAATCTGCCATGAAAAGGGAGAGCAAAATGTTCTTATAAACACCAGTGTTGTCAAAATGATATATGACATCATTTAACTTTAAAAAAGTAAAAAATGGAGACCATTAAATATTGGCCTCACCAGTGCACTGCCAGTGTGTGTCTAACTCCTTACATTATGTCATTTCTTATTTCAGGAACCTTATAAGAAATCCACTCTTTCCAAAATGATTCACTCCTCCAACCTGGCACCCAGTTTCAAGTGAGTAGAGCAGAAGAGTAACACATCCTACACATTCCCTGTAAACTTGGTTTAAAAATCAACTTCAAGAATCCAGGGGTGGGCAATGCTCTGCCACAGCTGAACCCTGTACACATATTGCCTTGTGCTGCAGCCCACTCAGCTATGTAATTGTACAAACCTGTTTGATATTTTGCTTATTATGTTGCTGCTAAGAACTCTCACCCAACAAAGACTTTCAGAAAGTTGCTTTCCAAGCACATGTGAAGATTAGAAGCCCCTTAAGGTTCCATTTATGGGCTATTAATTACATTCTTCTTATTATTATTTATGTAATACCCTTCTGTGCTAAATACTTGTGACTCCATATGCTTAAGGAGCTTACTGGATAGATTCCAGAGAGAGGATGATGTGAAGTAGGAGAGGAAAGGAAAAGCCTCCTGCTTCTTAAAGGAATGCAGCAGGTTATGTAGGGCTCATGGAAGAAGTTGTTGTATTTAAGCATACAGAAGGTGGAAAGCAGCAGAAGAATCAGCAGTAGGTGGGTTTCAGGTATATGCAAAGTCAAGTCAGTGAGAAGGAGAAGCTACGCTCACAGTAGGGACTGAAAAGGTACCAACAGTTCCTCTGAAGCACCTTAGCTTTTAAGTGCTCTGATACCTATGCACAGGTTTGGAATCAAAGCCCTGTTCCCTTCTGAAATGCCTAGTGTCAGCCAACTGAACCAGGATCTCTCTGGAATAGCTGTGGGAAGTACTAAGGAGAGAGCCACAAGTTAACCCCAAGCGACTTAGGCTCAGATTCTTAAAGGTAATTAGGTGCCTTTAAATACAAGTTAGACATATAAATCTTTAAGGCTCAGGATCTTACTTAACTCTCAACTGGAGGAAGTCCCCTTAACTGATTCACAGCCATGAACTCTTTCCTGGATTTGGATCCTGTTTTGTCTTTCAGAATCTGAACAGGGCATCATTTTATTATCATGGCAATTAGGCTGGCACTGTGGGGACTCAGAACAGTCTCCAGCAAGCAAGGGCTAGAAATGTGGGTTGGCTAGGAAATGTTCTAATCATTGGTCTCTTATGGGGAAGAAACCCTTGCCTTTGGACAGCACTGAGGGGTTTTAATATAAGGAAGGCTGTGAAAGCAAGGAGAGAAAGGCTTCATTTACCATGCACCTACTTCACAGAAATATTCCTATATTCTGGGAATATATTCTGGAACTTGCTTATTTCCTTTCAGACATAAAAAGCCTTACAACTGCAGTCAGAATAGTTTACACTACATGCAGGAATCCTATAGTATTTTAAATTGTTGAATATTTAATAATACTTGAAATAGTTGAATATTTGTTTTGGGCCCCCAGCACATATTGCATTCCATACCCAGTTCTTGAGGAGTTCTAAAGGGTTCATAGCACACATCTTCTGGGAGTTGCATTATTAGACATACAGTCCTGCATTTGCTGCTGCATGATCTTAAGCTTTTAATAAATGACCTCCTCTCTTTACCTCTCTCAGTCTCTCCCTCTTCAGTCTCTGCTGCCTACTGTCATAAAACTGCAGTTTCTCTCTTTAGGAATCTTGACATTCACTGTTTTACCTTTATTTGGGGTGTTACACTCAATATTTATGAACCCTTTACTGCTAGAATATTACAAGGTAAATAAAGAAGAGCTAAACTTAAAAGCATCAGAGCTCATTTTTGTACAGTGTGAGAAATCCATAGTAATAGCAAAGTTTCTATGATTTAAGATCAGGTGGAAATAGTTTTCTTTCAAGTTCCCTGAAGCATTTAGAGCCTAAATATTGCAGTTTTGCAACATTAAATGAAAAACCAGGTAGAATTAACAGATGAAACTGTTTGTTTCTTTTCAGTTGCTGGTAGAGTAAAAGCCTGCAAAATTTATTTTATTTTTGATATTTCCATTTTGAATAACTTGGAATGGAGCAAACAGAAAAAGCCAGCTCCTAGACAATGATGCATCAAGCTAATTCACTCCCTTTCCCACAAAATCAGTGATGTCAAGAGGGAATCCAAAGCACAGTCCTCTTTCTTGCTGAGCTTCCTGTGGAACATTCTCCTCCCAAGGGACTGTAGCCCTTTGCAACTCCTTTCCTAGTCTCACCTTGCTGCCCCTTCTCCCAGTTTCTTTCTGTCTGAAAAGCCTTTGTGCCCTTCCACAGCTGGCTAGACTACAGTTGTGTGTTTGCACTCACATTATGCACAAGGGAATGGCATAAGGGCCCTGACAATTACTGAGGATCACATCAAGGCCAGGTTACTGCAGCTGAAGAGTCATGAGGTAGTAGTAGGATAATTGTTATATCTTGAGAGCTGTGTAGGACAGTCACAAACACTCCCACACAGTAGTTGCTGTACAGGGAGTGTTTGCTGTGGTGCTACAGGGGCTGCTGGAATTAATTAAAGGAACTCAGGGGCTGTTAAAACAGACTCAGCTCTTGATGTGTGCGGATCTGTAAGAATAGAAGCAGAGAAAAGAGCTGCCAAGGTAAGTCACTTCTGCATCCCTTCCCCTGTCTGTGCCTTTGAGAGGTGGCACAGCTCAGCATTTGGTGTCTTGTTATCCAAGCTAGCAGATGTAGTATAACTCTAAAGGGTTTTCATGCCAGGAAGTGGTAGGTGGAGACATCCTAAGGGTTGGAGCAAAGCTAAGACACATCTGCCAGGGGAACTTGGGTGGGTGGGAGGAGGAGGCAAGAACATGCCTGGCAAGAGAGAGCCTTCATAGGGATGAACACAGCTGAGAGACAGTGATGGAGAGAGTGTAACTGAGCAGCAGTGGCTGGGGTGGGGTTTGTTCAGCACTCTGTTTAAGGCCAGATGTGGAAGACAACTCCCTCTGTTGTGTCCTAAAGAAGTGAAATGGGACATGTGCAAATCTCCTGTCTTACTCCTTCCCACCTTTCTCTCTTCAAGGGGAAGAGGAAACTTTATGGAAGGAGGACATTATTTCCTTAAAGCCAAAACAACCTTTTCACTCCTCCCAGTATTCCTTTCACAGTGTTTATTGACTGTGCTATTGTTACCAGCAAAAACGTCTGAGGAACTCCAGTCTCTGCTGGAGCAGAAAAACATTTCTCTAAAGCTGAAACTCAGCTTAGAGATGGAAAGTGAGTGTCAGATGATATGCATGGAAATTCTAGCTGTGCTGCCTTCTTTATAGGGTCCAACACAGTATTTGTTCTTGAAACCAGCTCTAGGGGATCATCATTAGGAGGCCTGCTGACACCTTCCAAGGACCCGGTTGGCTGGAGCAGCTGCTGCCCACAGGGGTACAGGAAAGATTTTTAGGGTGTAGGCCAGTCAGAGGCCATGCTTCCACTAAATCTGACTGCTTACCAACTTCTGGGAGGGAAAAAAACCCTCACTGGTAATTAGGTCCTGATTTTATTGGGAGATCTTGCAACAGTAATTGAGAGGTCTGCCTGTGGGCTAAAACAGCTCCTGGAAAGTTACGAGTAAGAACTTGACACAAAGCACCAGGATGGGAGAAAAATCCCAATTCCAGACAGGAACTGTAGGTTTGCACCTAACTGATGCTGTCAGTTCTGTCCCAGAGCTCACAAACTTGTGTCACAAGTAACATAGAAGTAAAGGTGGCTTTGCTGGAGCTGGAAGGCAAGGGCATGTCAGCTACAGGCTCAAAGGTGTTTTTTTAAACCATGCAAGCGTAACAATCTTTGACCCTGATTGTAAGAGGTTCCTAAAGCCTGTTACCAGCAAAAGGCCAACAGAGAGCAAAAGCAGATTAGACTGTTGTTAAGGCTTTTTTTTTTTTCTTAAACAAGGTAGACATATGGTTTGGTCTTTTTTTGTTCTGGTAAGAGTAACAAATTTTTGTCATATGAAGATATCCTCTAAGACTTCAGAAGAACAGTTTGTATGGAAAACAACAACAATAACCAACCAAAAATCTGCCTTTAATTTTGTCTCTGCACACAGACAGGCTTTCCCAAATCAACTGGAGCAAATAACATAAAGAAGCTAGGGAAACAAGTCTGCCTCCTGGAACTGAAGACATCATTTCTATATCCTTTTGCAAAGACAAAACTGAAAGCATGGGAACTTCAAAACGCTGAAACAAATGTGTTCATCTAGAAAAGCATACTTAAGTCTCTTCTAGGGGAAAAAAATGATTCATCTGCCTTACAGTAGGAACAGAGGATGATTTCCTTTAAGACACCATGGAGAAATCCTTATTTGGAAACTGTGTGCAGTTCCCTGTATTTGGGAGAATCTGTTCGCTTTTTCCTAAGGGTGTGTTCCTCACTGAGAGAACAGCCTAGATCTTAAAGGCAGAGGACTTTCTTCCCACTAGGAATGCAGCCTACCAAATTGCTTCAGCTGCTTCACTGGCCAAATGAACATTTGCCTTTCTTTTGAATATTGAATTTAGTTCACAGAATCACAGTACAGATTGAATTACTTGCTTGTTGGTACATTCTCTTTGGAGGTCCTAAGCTTAAAACAGATAGTATAGTTTCAGCCATTATCTGAACCAACAGGTGGCTTGATTAGGAAAATACAAGACCTAGCAGTAGATGAGAAATTATGCAGCTGGAATAAATAGTTTCCACATAAAAGTCTGTATTTACCATGGCTCCAAGAGTGTTTTGTAAAGCCACTGCACAGGATTTTGTAGAAGGGGGGTTTTATGCCTGGCAGCAAACTAGAAAACGTCAAAGTGACTGGGAAAATTCCTTAGGATTTATGTTTTGAGTTAATGCTTAATCAGACTTTACAAAAGCCAACCAGTCTGATAGAGTGGTGAGATAGGAGTCAGGTCAGGCACAAAATCCCTATTATAACATTGATAACAACATTATAGCACCATAACAAGTAGCTTTGTTTTAAAAGTAGACTGTGCAATGTGCTCTGGGTTGAAATATACCCCAGGTAATTAGATCTTCCTGCAGAACTTGTTTCTAGAGGGCTAATATTCCTGTCTGCTCTGCAGCCAAACACCCTAAAAATTCAGAGAAAAGCTGTAAAGCTGTAGAAGACAGATCAGAACTCCAGGAAGATGGGGAAAAAATAAGCTTGCATTTTTCATTATCTCATTAACCTTTAGGTAGTTCTCACTTCCCCATTTCTGCAGTACCAGAGTACAGCTCCATCTCACTGCTCACCAAAAAGTGGTTGGGGTCAAATATGAAACAACTATATGACTTTGCCTGAACTGCATTGAATATTGTTATGTTTGAGCATTATATTTTCTACTTGTGTGGCTGTGGCATTCCTTGGAGGGAATCTCCATGCCCCAGAGCCAGGTGGGGGAACCTGGGCAGATGCTGCCATTTGCAAGGGCAGAGAGAAGTCACACAGGTAAGCAACCGGATTTCTATTTCTAGTACGACAGTCATGGTCAGATGTCCTCTCAAGATCTAAAGAGCTTACTGGACAGAAGAAGAGAAGTTACAGTTCTTCATCCTGTTCTGGTACCATTTTACCTGCATAAAGGAAGCTATAGGCCTTACTTCCACATTCTACTTGTGGTCAGTATCTGTATGTAAGAAAGACACAATATGGAGGCTGCATGTGGGCTGCACGATCTGCATCCAGCCTGGTTTCTCCCAGCAAAACAAAGAGCCCCTCCTGGGCCAGCTGGGGACTATGCTCTACTGTCAGTCCCCCTGAGGGCTGAAGGGGAAATTAGTCATCTACAGTGGAGGAGTAGGAAGGAAAAGATGATAAACAAAACAATAAAAGGCACATGCTTTTCTTTTTGTTTGTCTTTACTACTAAACTGAACTTTCTCCTGGTGGAAGTAATGCAGCAACCAAGGATTTCAAAGGGAAGAGAGGCATGAAATCATTGTTGTAGGTGACCTTAGCTCTTGCTTCCCTTCTTTTCAGTGGAGTATTGCAACTTCTTCTTTTTCCTGTCTGCACATCAGATCAAGTAAACCAAAGAGTGTCTGTACTGCTGCAGAGAAACGTGAGAAAGCAGCTACAGCCTTATGTTACCTGGAGCCCTGTGCTACAGACCCACCCCATCATTTGGCAGCCAGGCAGAGTAGGGCTGTACCCACCCATGCTAGGGGCACAGTTCTGCCATCATAACTCTCTAGTTGAAATATAAATGTTTCCTAGATTCCTCTTTATGATAGCATGAAGATCTCTGAACCTTTGCAGTATCTGCCACTTCAGTAGCCTGCTGCTTACACTAGGCAAGTCTCTTCATTACTAGTTCTTCCAATATCACACCCTTCCTCCCAGATTTGGCCCTTTAAACCACTTGTGTTTTTCTTTGTTTTTAATTGCTATTATTTTCCTTCTGAAGAAACTGCATACATGACTCCAGTGCAAAAATCTCACAAGGCAAATCAATCTCTTGGTTCTTATGAGTTTGTAGTTTTGGCAGTATTGGTGATTTCCAAAAAGATCAGAGACTCTCAAGTCTTTAATATACAACTGTTAATGAGATTCTGCTGCAATTAAATCTAAATAAAGATTTGCTGTCTAAGCTATTTAGTTCTGTTAAGACTGTTCAGCCATCAAACAAACCTGCTTTGTTGTTACAGTCAAAGAGCTCACATTGTGAAGATTCAGTAAAGCCATCTAGGACCATTTTTTCAGCTTTACACCTGAAAAAGAAATCTGAACTTGTACTGTTCACTGACCTTTGATCAAATCAATGTGAGCCTAAATAGACAGTACTTCTCATAAAATAAGGGCTGTATTAGGTTTGTGTGGCCAAGTTTTGGTAGCAGGGGGCTACAGAGGTGGCTTCTGTGAGAAGCTGCTAGAAGCTTCCCCTATGTCCACTAAAACCAACGTCAGCCAGCTCCAAGACAGACCTGCTGCTGACCAAGGCCAAGCCAGTCAGCAACAGTGGCAGTGCCTCTCTCAGAACATATTTTAAAAGGGGAAAATAAAAAAACACCCAGAGGAAGCCTGTACTGGAGCAGGCTCCTGGCAGAACCTGTGGACCCACAGAGAAAGAATCCACAGTGGAGCAGGTTTGCTGGCAGGACTTGTGACCCCAGGGGAAAAGTCTGTTCCTTAGAGAACTACACCCTGTCAAAGGGATCCATGCTGGAGCAGTTCATGAGGGCCTGTAGCAAGAACTCACATTGGAGTAGTTTGTAGAGGACAACCTCCCATGGGAGGCCCCTCGTGAACATGAAGAGTTCTCCCCCTGATGAAGAACTGGCAAGGACAAGCTGTGATGAACTGACTGGAGCCCCCATTCCTCATCCTCTTGTGCTGTTGGGGTGAGGAGGTAGAGAAATCAGGAGCGATGTTGAGCGCAGGAAGAAGGCAGAAGTGGGGGCAACATGTTTTTAAGATTGGGATTTGTTTCTCATTATCCTACTGTTATTTGACTGGTAATAATGTCTCCCCCCCCCCTCCCCCCAGTCTGTTTTGCCCATGACAGTAATTGCTGAGTGATCTCCCTGTCCTTATCTCCACCCATCAGCCTTTTCTCACGTTTTCTCTCCTCTATCCAGCTGAGGAGGTGAGTGATAGAGTTAGCGCAGGTGAGCACCTGGCATCCAGCCAGGGACAACCCACCACATTGTTTTCCAAATTTTACAGCACTTCTAGCAGAAGTCATGTTTTAGAAAGCTGTAATGTGAAGTGGGAAATTAAGGCTGTAACAACAACATACTGTCATAATGCTCCTCAGGCCCTCCAGGAATAACCTCTTTTCAGTTCTTCAGAGCACATCCTTGTGGGTGTGGTCCATTCACTTGGTCCCAGTTAGCAGTGTTAATTATTTGTCAGTTTGGGCCACTAATTCATTTGGATATCTGCTTAGCAGTGTCCTTAGTGTTCATACAATCACCATCTTTAGCCTAACAAACCATCTTGAGATCAAAATATCACAAGCCAGCACTAACCCAAGGAACAAATGTAAAGAAATCATATGACATTTACAACAACTTTTGGCAAAGTTGGCTTTAACAGCTCCTGTGAGCATGACAGCATATAGGAAACAAGTATATTTGCTTGTTAGCTGTCACCACTTTACCCCTAGTCTTGCACCATGGGTTTCTTTCCCCCTAAAACCTTAAGGCCACTGTTGGAGTTTAGATTATCTAAGAATTTCACCTTTTATTTTCTTTGCCACTGATAATTCCAATGGTTGCAAAGAAAAAGAAGAAATAGTATTCCATAAACTGTTGGTATTTAAGAAGAAAAAGCAGTGCTTAGGAGTTTTCATAGCCTAGAGAGGCCTGACTTAACTGTGACTGTTCAGTACTGCACATGGCTACATAAGCTTTGTGATAGCAGAGAAGACACAGAGGAAGTTTACTGGCAAATTTTACAACAGTTTGCAGTGTAGAAAAACATATTACCAGGATTTCAGGAGAAGTTTTGCTTGGCATTTGAAGTCACTGCAGTGAGATGCACTAACCTGTGACAGATTCCTAGGACTACTGATTTTTGCCTCAGTCTGTTTTACATTAGCTTGTCCTTTCCTGACTCCAGTAATGATTTGTATATTTAGTTTGTGGCAGATGTGCCAAGCTTGAGGATTAAAAAAAAAGGAAGAACTTCTTCCCTACACACCCCCTAGTCAGGTGCCCCCGCACTGTGGTTATTTATTTCTGGCAACATTCAGGTTATTTTATTTGCTCTCTGGTTTCTGAGCTTGGGAATGGACCTGACTTAGATTTTCCAAGCACCATGCAAGTTGTAGGGCTTTTTTATTCCTTTTTTCTCCCCTTTAGAAAGGTTCTGTTCTATTGCAACCACTCTTCTCCTGCAACTCAAATCTTAAGAAGGAAACTCTATTACTAAATGAGCTGGCACCTCCTTGTTGTGTATTGCTTCAGACAGAGCATTCAAAAGCAGTATGCAGTGATCTGTTTGTTGCAAGATGGGAACAGTAGGTATGCATATTCATTGTTGTATCAAAATACTACGTTCTAGCCAGAAGTAAGAAAATTGCAGCATGATCTCTGGAAAAAAACCCAAACCAGTACTTTTCTGTGACCAAGCCAACAATTTCTGAAGTCCTTTATGAAGAGAGCAGGGCCAAAAGGCTACCAGCATCCAACCAAAGCCCACCACTCATGCAGAACAAGTCTTGAAGGTGGCAGTTTTCAATTCTAAATAATTACAGCTCTCACTTGTATTAAACCTCTGAAGTGTGACTCCATGGCTCACTGATATGTGCCCTTTTTCCCCTTGAGATGTAGGTGCTCTGGTGGCTGCTCTCTCCTGCACTGCACCCTCCTCCCCAGGCAGATTGACAAGGCAGTACAATCACCTCCAGTCCCTCCAGCCTGACTGGCCTCATTTCTTCAGAAACTGTTACAGTTTCTGCTCTTACAGTTCTGGCTACAAAGCTATTCTTCTGTAAAGAATTTGAGAGTAAAACCTTTCATCCAACTGTACACAGCAAATTCCACTCCCTCAAACAAATTAGCCTAGGAGAATTAATTCCCTCCCTTTTCCTGAGGTGTAAATGGGAAAAATAAGTTGCAAACTATCACAGTCAAGAGAAAGATTTTCCCTTAGTCTGATTCCAGTCACATTTATTTTCTATTTCAAATACAATCTTGTGTGCCTGTGGAAGTTTCACTACTTTGATTGCTCTGCTATGGTCCAGAATAGGACTTTATATCTCCTAACTTCATTTTGTGACACTGACCTGTATATTGGCCCAATTTTCATTTGGTGCCAAATACTCAGAGCCTAAAAAAGAAGGTGAAGCTCAAAACCAAGTGAAAGGAGTGAAGCCTATGTTATATTTGCCACCTGCATGACTGAAGCTCAAAAGAATTGTTGCAGAAAGCTCTGTGCCATGCAAGTCGCAGATTACAGCTCTACTAGACCTGTTTTAAGGCACGCAATGTAGATGAAACTTCTGCAGGCACAGAACCCAAAGCATTAAACCATTTCAAACACATCAGAAGAGAAAGTTTGGAGATGTAACTACCATTGCTAAATCAGCTCTTGCTTTCCATTTGCCACAGTGATCTAATTCCATACAATTTCAAGTATTGTTTGTCCTCCTCCAGGATAAAGCCAGGTTACACTTATGCTGTAGAGCCATAACATTAGGCATACAAGCCCACATGCTTCTTGGCATTTAAAGCAGGACTATCATTTCCTGTGCTTGAGGAAAGTAATGTGTGCCTGTGTCTGCATACAGAAACATGAAAACCACACAAAAAATATTGAGCATTGACTACAAAAGTACTTATGACTAGCCTGAATTTGGCCAACCTTCTTAAGCCTCCCAGCCCCAATACTAAAAATCTTCATAAAAATCAATAGCCACAAGCAACATACCATCCTTAACCTTGCAATCCAGACAGAGAATATGCTAGAAATGGCTCATGGGGGGGAAGTGATGGTACTCAGGAGTCCAGTAAATTGGTTGTAGGAGGAGCCAGGCTGGTGGTATAGGTGGGTCTTGTCCCAATTCAGCAGTGTTAGCTACAACCAGCGTGGCTGATCCACTCCTTCCTGTAGGGTATCGGTAGCCTTGATGCTCCACAGGCCTGAGCTACACCATGTGTTGGCCTCTACACAGGAAATGTTTCAACTACCTCTGAGTTGCATGGATCAAAACCAATAAAAGATTTACCAAAGATATTTTCCTCTGTTACTTTTTCTGGGTAAAAACTTTTTCTCCAGCTTATTCATCTACCTTTTCTAGGGAACATGAACTAGAGCATGTTAAACCAAGGTGGTCAGATAGAAAAGTTTTCTTGGGAAGTAGCTGCCAGTTTTAACATTGTATGTCATATTTGTGAGAGTTTTGAGACACAGCATTTAGAAAAATCCATGGAGATGCAGATATCCTCCAGGAAAATATCAGTCAGTTAAATTACTTAGAGGTAAAAAAAGGAAAAGTTTTAGCACACTGCAACGCTGAAGTACTAAAAATATTTAACACCTCTGAGTAAATAGTGAAAGCAGAGGATTTTGCAGATGAGTGAAAAATGAGAAAGGAAAAATTATTCTAAAATACAGCAACACAGCACATTAACTTAAATGTCTGTAAATGTAGTTAAGAACTAGATGCAAAAATAATAGGGCTTCTTTAGAAACAGAAGCAATAAATCTAGGTCTCTGTGATAACACAAGGGGGATAACAGGAAAAGCTGCTGCATGCAAAGCTGCCTCCTACCTTTTAGTCTCCTCTTTTTAGTGCTAAAAGGGTTTACCTAGGCTGACACATACACACAGACATGTACAGTAACCTGTTTACACTGACTGCATGCTGAAGTTACCATCTTGTTAACTGAGGCACAATATCTGTGCCTGCTTCTAAACCACTGCAATAAAATGGAGCGAGCCTAAAGCATCACTGAATGTCACTTAGCATCCCCTGATTAACCTTCTTAAAACTCCTATAATATTTGTGAATAAATTGTATTAAACCTCTGCCTGGTGGTTGGACTGAGTAAGTCTCATTGCACTGCATTTTGCCAACTGCATGGGTAACAGCAGCAGTGAATTCTGGAAGCCATGACTTCTACACATGCACGTTCACCGAAGAAGCCAGAATACAAACCACAGTTACTCAAGTCTCTATGTGCTAGGCAGGATGAGTTAGCACAGCCATGCCTACTGCTGCTGCTGAGCAGTCCTGTCTTTGTAAAGTCAAGCATACACTCCAGTGTTGACTCAAGGCACCATCAAACTGCTTCTGTGGTATCTTAAGAGGGTACAGTAGAAGAGGTTGCTTTAAGCTCATGTCTGCAAAAGTTCCTGGCTGCCTGTCCCCAGAACAAGCAAAGCAGAATGAACTATGTATTCCTGTCTGAGCTGATCTCATTCCTGGCTCTTTATACGAGCTTAACCTGTTGAGAAGGGTGAGCTGATGCCAGTCATTAGGAGGTGGCTGCAGCATAGCCATGAATCTGTTGCAGCCTCATGTACTCTATGCTTGCTTAGGCAATAAAAATTCTCTGCTGACCTTAGCTATGTCCACTATCACCTTGGTGTGGTTCAAGAGGACTCATCTGCTATCTCAAAGCCCCTCAGCATAGGCTGAGCAGTTTGTGCCAGAGCCAGGATTAGAGCTGGGAGGCTCCTGATTGCTAGCCTGATATTGCTGATTCCTGGAGTGGGTCCAGCATTGTGGCTGTAGATCCTGGAACCTCAAAAGATGCCCAGTAATTTCACCGTGAGGCAGATAAGGACTCGATCTCTAAAAGCTCCTTGTAATCTCTTGGTTTTAAAGTTTGGTATTTTTACTGCAGAACATACTAATAACACCAATGTCAATGTACATTAGAAACCTCAAGGTTTTCCCTTTCAACACAGCTACTCTACAGTTGGAAAATGGAAACTGATAAGCCAATGATTCCAGTCCTGGCTACCTAAAAGCTAAGACCCTAAAAAGGGTGAAGATGTAAGCCTTTAGGCTGATTCCTGACTTCTCTTGCCCATAATGCCACTGATTTCTAAATCTCATTTTGACAAAAGACTATTAACTTTTATAAAGTTTAAGCCTTTAAGCCTTCTTCAAAAGCAAGTTTCTAGCTTATCATCAGAATAAAGATTACCCTTTGACATAAAGACATGATCATTAGCAGACAACAGCAGAGCACACAAGTGGCAGACTATTTGAAACTCACTTTTGTATTACCTAATTTAGAAATCAGACTATAAAACTGAAACCAAAGCTCTGATGGCAGATAATATGACCAGCCCTTTAAAAAAGTTATACATCAGAAGCTCCAATAAGAATGTCTACTTTTATTTTATGCACGTGGTCAACACATGCACTGAGAAAACAGTGCCCTTCATCAAGGTTTGGAGACAGCCACAGCCCTCTGTCACTGTTGATATATCTTTGTAACAACATGATTAGGAAAACACCAGTATTCCACATACAAATATTTCAGTTTATGTTGCTTTTTTATGGTACTGTAGCTAAAACAGAGAAGTGTGCTTGTAAGTTTCAAGCCTTGCTCCAATAACTACAGCATTGTGAAATGCTGAGAGAGGGAGATCTTGTTTTCCTTTTACCAGCAGTTGGCTGGTCATAAATAAAGCATGAGAAAAACAAAGAAAGTAAAATTGTGCCAGCCCTCCAAACACCTGAAAGTTCATTTAGCTGTCAGAAAGATTTTCCCAGCAAGGGGAAATTGCTTGTGTAAAGTAAGGTGCAAAGCAATAGATATTGGCAGCATTCAGTTTGCCAGTTGTCTTATCTGGTTTTGTTCAACTCTACTGTATACAACTTTTTAGTGTTAGAAGCTGCATACTGGATGAGTTCAAGTGACAGTAAAAATGAACATGTCCTTAGAAAGTCTACAGTTTTTCCTGTGGTAGGGAGTCAAATACATTATGATCAGAGATACATTGGATAGCTAAGCACTTCTAAAGAATAATACTGTTCCCTAAGATACCTTGAGTCTGAAGTTGGGGTAACCTCCATTGTTGTGAAAGAGGCTTCCTGTTGCAGTATGAACTGCTCAGGAACAGTATTGCCCCTCAAAAAAACCCCAACTCAAAACTGAGGAACTTTTTGTACTGACTAACTCAGCCCTTTCTGCATCTGTGATATGTCTATTGGTCTTAATGCATTTTAGCTTTACATCAATTCCTCCATTTAGTTTATTCAACATGAGCAGGAAATACCCAACATAAAAGATGTTTGTAATAACCTATTGTTTGTTATATGTACCTTGCAGGGCCTGGTTCTGCAAAGCAGCAGTCAAACAAAACTAAAAGAAGTGTGCAAAGAACCCTCCATTGCCCTGAAGAAAAAAAAAGCAGAGTTCTTAGAAGTTAAGTTTGCATAAAGACCCTTGATCCTCTGGACAGGTAACTGAAAATTCAGATAAACAAAATCAAAATCCATACCTACAAGGCCCAACAGAAAGACCACTTCAGGACTCAATAGTTAACATCTTTTTTCCCTGTGAGGTCATGGGATTTGTTTTCTGATAATGGGACAAAAATGAAACTCGGGAAGAAATCCGAATTCCACTAAGAAACAGTTTTAGTTCTTAGTCTAAAGAACCTAAAAAACAGTGACATTTGGCAGAGTCTTGGCTAGGTCAGTGGGATTACCTGCTGGTGAGCCTTGACTGCCTTCCTGCCTCCAAAACACAGAAGCTGTAATAGCAACTTCAACTAGAAAAGGAACAAAGAGCAAAAATTACCTATATTTTTACAGTTCTAATTTGGTCTTCAAGGACTGTGCTGTTCCATAGGGCACTTTCTAGAAGTGCACGAGACTGAGCACGTGGAACCTTCTTCAGTAAGCATTTTAGGAGCAGGTAGGACAGACTTGACAAGAAATTAATGGCTAAATATAATTTTACAGCTACATGTACTTTTATAGTTTCCTGAAAGTTAAACTTTGTACAGACTTGCCTTAACTACCTAATTATAAAACAATTCATAATGCCAACCAGCTATCAGATGACATTATCTGTGTATGTCAGCACCACTTGCTTTTGCTGAGCTTGTGCTTAACTCATGACTCCTTTGAATTATTTTGCTTTATGAATCTAGCAAAGGTGAATAATACAGCTTCTCCCACGAGAGATATTCTGATATCTTCTGCATGTTACAGTGTTAAGAATCTAATCATAAGAAGCAGCAGCCACTTCTAAAGAAATTCTGATCTAAAGAATTGGAGGCCAATCTGAAGAGTTCCTTGGCAGATGTAGCACTGTCTTGGCTTTCTGGGGTGCTGTTTGCCATGGCTGACTCATACAGATGGGGAAGTTGCTGTACCACATTGTTTTGTGAAATGAAGAATAGATAAACCTTACTCTTTGGCCCAAGTAACTAACAAAAACCTGGAGTCCTGCGGATTTCTGAAGACAACTGTCAATTGGTTTTTCCATGCATGCAAGCAAAAAGCAGCACAGATTTAGGGTAGCACTGGTTTCAGGCCTTTTTGCCATGTCTTTCTATGACCCTATAAAAGCAGATCTGTAGAGCTGTTCAGATTGTACATATTTCAAGGAAGTTTTCCCTTAAATTATCTCTACTTTGGTCCCACAGACAGTGAGGTATTCATGGTTGAAGCATATCAGGAGTGCTCCTGAAGTATGTCTTCAAGGTCAGTTTCACCCAAAAAGAATTCAATGGAACCTTCAGAGAGCCCTGCAATATAAACTAACAAAGGGTAAGTGGGGATGAGGGAGAGTTCTGCTTCAAAAGCAACCTGCTCATCCTAACTAGCATTACTTCATTTTTGACTCTTTGTACTGGAAAGTGATCCCTTTTCTTTAGATAAACAGAGATAAACAGAGTGGTGTGAACTTTTAATGGGAGCTTCATCATTTCTCCCAGCACCAGTCTCAGGGGGTCACTTTTTTGTCAGTGACAGATGAGACCTAAGAGAACTAAATTACCTTTGCTTCATCATCCCTTTGGGTGTAATTAATATGCACATAGGGTGGAAGATACTCAAGAATAGTAACAAAAATGCCCAATCTTAGGGGCTTTTTTATTGTTGTTTTTAAAAAAACTGAGCAATGTAATGAATTGCACTTCCCTGTTGCCACAAGGTGAAGAAATTGGATCCAAATCTGAAAGTTTTACAGTTTGACTAATTCACAAAGTATTATTTCAGAACAATGCATGATTCAGGTTTATAATTGGGGGTGTGTGCACACACACACACACACACACACACATAAAGCAAGGAAGATGAATGTCCTGATTTGGGTTAGAACAGAACTAATTCTGTTCAATGACTTCACTTTTCAGCTAAAGCTCCTGTAAGTAACTGCACTTTCTGAGAATAGCAGCATGTTTTTACAGACACTGCCTGTTTCTGGCAGTGATAAGGCCTAATGTTTAGATTTACTACCAGGGATTGGTATGCAAAGCAAGGTCACTGCTAAACCTTGTCTCACGTTGGGGGTGCAGAATAAAAGCTTGCACCTTCAGGGAGGAGCAGACAGGACAGGTGACCCTGAAGTGACCAACTGAAGTATTCCATCCCATATACACCACATTCTATATAAAACTGAGAGTCAGATCCTTTTCCTCTCTCATCCTCTTCTTCTTCAATGGCTGTCATCTGAGGAAAACTGTCTGTTCTGTCATTGACCCTGATCCCTAACTTCCTGCATCCAGTACCAAGATCTAGCCCCTGAGCCTGGCTCCCATCTGCTGCTGAGGCCTTCTGCCATAGTATCAGTGGGGACAGTGACATAGTTACCATCAAGGGGGGGTTGGTATTAGGTTTTGTACATATTTCTATATATTTAATTTATCATTATTATTATCATTAAAGTAGCTTTAGTTTTCTTTTCCAATTCATAAGTCTCTCTCTCTCACCCCCTTTTCCCTTCCCATGGGAGGGAAGAAGAGGGGGTAATAAGGAGCATCTGTCATTGGGTAGGTGGTCAGCCCAATCCTGACTGACCCTTGACAATGAAAAACCTCAAAAACCATCACAAAGGAAAAGAACTTGCCACTGATGAAAAATGCCTACACAACAGAATGGCAAAAGATTGTGGACAGCTAACAAAAGAAACTGGTCTTTACAGTCTCAAGTACTGCAAGCCAGAAGGCAACTCTTCAAGTCATTTTTTCCAAAGCAAGTTAATTCAGCCTAAGCCTGAGGAGCAATAAGAAGAGGGGTGAGAAGAGGACTAAAAAAAGGGGTCACAATTGGTTTACAGTTGGCTGGAAAACCAACAAAAAAACCCCCAACCTGGTCACAAGTATGTGAGAAACTGGGCATGGATAAATGTTCAGAAAATCCTTTTTATTCTGGAAAAGAGATGCTTGAGTACAGTAATTTCTAAACAAGCTAGACCAGAGTAGAAGCAGACTTGTCCTTTGCATAGGATCTGTGCCGAGTCCCTCATTATTTCTTTCAAATCTTAATGATCTGACAAGGCTGATTTGTACTTTATACTTAGATTGTTTAACAACAGTAGTAGCAAACTGATAAAGCTTAGGAGTAAAGTAGCTTATTAGCACTGGCAGCTTAGCCAGAAAACATCATAAAAAGGATTTAAAACAGAAATTGAATCTCTGCCTCTTACTTTTTAGCTGGGAACAGCAGAAGACACAGAATAGCAACAAATCAATGCATCAGCCACCAACTCTGCTAAAGCTGACAAGAAGCAAGAGTACTATAGACTTGACATAAAAATCTGTCAATATTGAGCCTGTTATTCCTATTATCCACATAACCTGTGATCTCTATTAAAAGGTAGCAGAGAGCTTGGTATCAAACTTGAAAAGCTGAACATATTTAGTAAAGTTGGTCATGAGAGGCAATATATCTGAAGCCTCAACAACTGTCACACTCTTCCCTACACCATTTAAAGGGGGCAAATCAAACAAAAGCCAGCTCAAAAGAAGAAGCATCTTCATGGACAGAAAGTGAGACACCTCAGGTACTTCTATTTTGTCCATCAAGAGATGATGCTAAGGAGAAAACCACACACTGAAGAGGATGAGCACTGCTGCTTGGCAGAGAGCAAACAAGGACACAAGCAAGCTTTCAGAAAAGCTTTGCAAGTCACAAGGCTGACTGGCAATATTTGTACACTAGTACCTTGAGCTTTTGCCATACCTTGATTTCTTCCACTTGTCCAAAAGGTCTGCTACACTCCTTTAATAGAACTGCATTTTGTACCATGTTTTATTCATAATTACAGTTGTGCCTAAAAGCACACACTTTGGCATGGAACCACCACAGACTGCTTCGAGGCAAAGCTGATATTAATGTAACACTTAATGCATTAATGAGATATTGCTTTGGCCTTCCTGAACATAGAGAGGTCAAAACAAAATCACAAAATTGTTGAGGTTGGAAAAAACCTTTCAGATGGAATCCAACTATTAACCCAGCACAGCCAAATAAACCATTAAACAGCACCACATCTCTTATACCTCCAGGAACAGGGACTCCACCACTTTCCTGGGCACTTTGTGCCAGTGCTTTACAACCCTTTTGGTGAAGAATTTTTTCTTCATATCCAATGTAATTGGAGCCATTTTTTGGGAAGAAGTTAAGTAAAATGTAAAAGATACCAGGCTTCAAACTATGTGCTGAAGCTAAATATGGTATCGAGGAGTTTGATGTTTCATTTGGTACAGGAAAAACAGCTGAGAGAGGTGGAGAGCAGCTGCATTTCAAAGTAAAATTCTGAGCTAGCCTCCCTGCAGGAACAAAGAAAGGCAACCTGAGCTAAAGCTTGCTCATCTGAGGTAACAACTGCGAGATGAAAGACAGAGCCCTTGTTACATGTGAAAAGGTACTGCATGTTTTATCTTTGATCTACGCACTGCACTCAACACTGACTACACAGAGGGTGTCAAATAGTGGATTCTCAACTGCTCACATGGAAGCAGCTTTAAAAAAAAAAAAAAGAAACCTTAAGTTGGGAATTTAAAGTCAGTTTGAAATTCTGACCTTCACATGGCAACTACAGGTTGCAGACTTAATGCTACAACACATTACCAAAGCTGTTACATATTGTTTAAAAAGGATGCAGTGTAAGCTCGGGCTTGAAATAATCTAAGCGCCCTAGCACAAAAGTTCAAATTCCAGCAGGGCTGACTCAGTCCTTCCGCCTTCCAAAGTACATAAATCTAATTCCATGAAGTTTGACTGTGAAAGGAATTCTTGAAAGCAGGGGTCCTCCTCCCTGCTGTGCCCAAGCCGAAGGTTCCCTCCCCTATGATATTTTCTGTTGTTTCCTGCCATTCTTCATCTGTGACTGGCAGACTCTGTGGGGTCCAGCCATCAGGTTGTTACTTGTTGAAATTAAACATGTTGCTTTGAGAGCCTGATATCAAGTTACAGAAATACAAATAAGTTGCAGCAATTCAGTTAGTGCAATCTAGTTCCAAACAGTGGTTACATTAAACCCCCCCAACTATATTTCACCTGAGAAGTTTTCAGAGTGGCATCAAATCCAAAAGTAAACACTAGTATTTGTTTGCTTACAAATACTTAATAAAGTATGCTAGCTATCTTCAGGATACACCAAATTTGCAGGCAATTCACAGTCGGTTGTTTGCCCTATGTCCATGATATTTACTGTAACTGTTCTACCTTCAGTAGGTGGGGGGAAAGCCTATCAGCTTCATTAACATCAGAAAAAGCAAGGCAGCACCAGAAAAACCCAACCAGCTAGCCCAGCAGAAGATACTTATGATTTTTTTCCATTGTCTAATTCTTAGTTAGGATTACATTGAGGAAAATCAAGTGTGTTTTGCAGCTATCAGCTCACATTCAGCCAACAGTTCTCTCTAATTCCATTAGGCTTTTTCCTACAGAACTCTGTTCCTGAGGTCTTGTATCTTCAGTGAGGAAGGAAGCCCACAGACCTAAAGGGACAGAGCAAGGATGTAGAGAGCCAGCAAACAGAAGTAGAGAAAAGAGAAGTACAAACTCAATGGAAGCAGTTCCAGCCTGTGAATAGAAAGAGTAGCTGGTGCAAGGTAAACAGGTAGAGGTGTTTCTTAGAGAGCAGTTTAAGATTTTTAGCTTGTGATGATAAAGAAATGAGTCATCATCCATCACAATGAATATACTCTAAAGTTAAATCATTTGATGTGGTAACTTAAAACCACATTCAGCTTTAGATTCTTTCCTAAACCTACATCAGAGGAGGAACCTCCAATAATTCTCATAAAACACCACAGATTTACACAGGTACTCCAGTACTCAAGGCTCTTGAAAAGCATTTTTCTCAGTACTTCAGGAGAGCTTTATGAAGTGTCCCAGCAAAAAGGAAAGAGAGACAACAATGTAACTGGGGAAAGACATATATGGAACAAAATAACCTTCCTGAGATTACCCAGCAGGTCATGGCACAAATGGACAAGTAAAGGGCTGTCAAACCACACCACTGCAATAGCTAATACAGCATTGTAAATACTAACAACCACAGCTAACACCTGTGTAACACTATAATGAGGTTGTACTTTTATTAACTTAAATGGTGTACTGACTAGTGGTCTCTTTAGACTATTCTTCAAGTTTCAAAACTAAAATGTCTCAGAGGAAGGTGGAAAGTCCAAGGGAAGATCTGCTTCCAGTGAGAATATAGGTGCCTTTTACAGATTAACAGGTTTTTTTTTCCCCCCTACAACTGTTCAGTGGCCACTGTGCCCCTTTCTACATCTTCCAGATAGTAAAACACATCATTTAAGGAGGAATCCAGAGGAGAATAATACCTCAACAGAAAGGGTTATTGACAACTTCTTTGTGAACATTACATATTCACACCTTGCTGTTCCCAGAAAGTGACTCAGTCCTCTAAAGTTGTAAATGATATTAGAGGTATGACAGCAAAGATGACTTTGAGGCTACAACTCCAGCAGTTTTGAAACAATATAAACATGGCAATGGTAATTTCTGCAAAGACAGAATAATGTTCCATATCCCACACAGTTTATAAACATCTTGACATATCAAGACTCAGTAAGGTTTAAAAGCAAGCATCCTCCTAAATTCCAGTTACTCAGAGGTTAAAGAGAAACCTTCCCACTCCCTGCTCTTTCCCCATGACCTTGATTTCTGAGAAAGACAACAAAAATGCACAGAAATATTAATATTATATCCTAAGACCTTGGTAGTCAAGATTTTTAAGTGGATGGAAAGAACAGCTGGCAGAAAGATGGTATGACAATGTTCAAAGAGCACATACAGGTCACCCACCATATCAGCCTTCCCTAGGAAAGGGTTATTTTAAGTAACTTTAAATTACTTTTACTTAATTAACTTCAACTTACTTTAAAAGGATCTTGCAATTCAAGTAATGCTTCAGAAATGTACTTCCTACATTTCAGCAGTGAGAAACCCAGTAAGAAAAACATTCTCAGGTAGGATTTATTTTGTGACACTTCTTCACTGATAACATTTTGCAATCCATACCCAGAACAAGGACCTTAAGGCTTGTTTGAACAAGATGTAACCCAGGAAGACAGTATCTCAGGAGAATGCAGCACACACTGACTGATCAAAGCAACCCTTCCAAGCTACAGACATTTTATGAGTTAACAGGAGAGGGATAGAGGGATGCAGTTACCATTTCCTACCCAGTTGACAGTTTTGGCATTTGGTATCAAGAACATCTCTGAATGAATAGAACTAGTGCTGTGCCCCCACTGTATGAGCTTGGGAAAGGAACTTATTGAAGTGCTACAACTGCTTATATGCTCAAAACCCACCTCTTCATTTGATTTGAAAATTATTTGGGCTGTTGCTCAGCATAAGTTTGGCTATCTCTTAACAGTTAATCCTGTAGATGTTTTCAAGTTAAAGGGCTAGAAAGAGGCTGACTGTTTAAAGGATAGACCTAACAACAAGCTTTTAAGGGAAGCATTTCAAGAGTTAAAGGTTTTACAGCAGCACCAACTCAACCATGCTGCAAAGATAAGCATCTTTTCCTGTCCTTGATGAATGCAACCAGACTTCTGGTCCATTAAGAAAGCTGCTAGAGACCATTAGCTTTCCTCACTACCCTCCTACAGACTTTGCAGTTCATCTTCTACAACCACTTGCTGTCCCAGTGTTAATTCTGATCTAATTAGATTGGTGCTGAACTTTAATATATTTCTCTTCCTGCTGCTCCTTTCCAGCTACAAAGTTAACACTATTCTGTGAAATCCAAAGCTCTTTTCCTAACATACTTAGACAAAACATAATAGTTTACATACATTTATCAGGAAAATATCACACTACTATATAGTACTTAATTAACAATCTGAAAATATATTCCAAGTCTTAAAAGACTTCTGAGAACCAGAATTCAGATAATTTTAAAAGCAATGCAGAAGTTTGGTCAATAGCCTACAAGTGATTTTCCAGGCTCTCCCAACACCAGCCCTGTTGCCCCCCACAAGGCAATTTTCTTATGTGCTTTACCTACATAGCAAGCAGCTCTGTGCAGAGCCAGCTATAACCAGAGGCCTTAGTTTCAGAAGCCCCTAGTATCCAAGTCAAGATGTACAAGTAGACATAACTATGCAGGATACAGAACCTAAAGTCTTCCCTACAGGGCAAAGAGAACATTCTGAAGCTTTCAAATCCTTGAAAGAACTGACAAAGGGCTGATTTCTTTTTTAACTGAAGGAACCTGCTCATACATAACCTGCAAAAAATAACCACTCATTTAGGAGGTTAACAGAAGCCAAAGAACCAGTTCAAACACATCCAATACTATTGAGTCAAGCAGCTTTTGAGAAACCCATGCAAAAGCACTTATCCCAAACATCTCAGCTTGGTGGGGCTGGGGAGAGGGAACAAAACACCAAGGCAAATGTTTTGGGTGCACAGAGAACAACTGTATTTCCAAGGGGACTCAATACTTCTGGTATGCATTAGACTGTCTTGAAGGAGCTCTGAAAATAAACTTATTTTCTATCATTTCTACACTATGTCAGAAGCAGAAGTTAAGTCATTAGCAGCAAATGATTTTATGTTATCACTCAGCCATCCAAAGAAATCTCTCTGGATCTGTCTGTGGAGGGTGAGGAGGCAGGGCACAGATAAAAATAGAATGAACTAGTTATTTTTTGAATTTCTTTGCAGGATTGGTGTACACAGTATTAGAAGTTTTGAAATTATGTTTACAACCCAATATGTTAGCAAGAAATTACTTCAGTCTGTATTCTGAAGTGACTGAATCCAAATCAATTCAGGTTAGCAAAATATTATTCATAGCTTATTTTAAGTATTTGCTTCAAATTACAAGAATGTTAAATACAAAGTACTTGTTAAGCCAATTTTATTTTCCAGTTAAAGTCATATGACTTTCCACTGCATGTTAACCTTTCTTCACATAAGAGTATTTAAAAAAAAGCCCCTAGTGAACTATATGTGGGATCTTCAGCATCTCAAAGGGTTCAGCTCAGCAATGCTCCTGCCCCTGGATTTCAAACCTCTATTTTTTTTATATTATACAAGATTTACTGTATTACAAGTTTGTTAAAGGATACTATATGAAAACCAGCTAACTTCTTTATCCATTGTGTCCATACTTAACCATTACCATAGTGTTTAGTGAAACACAGTAATGTGCTACCAAACCATATAAAAGGCAAATCTCAGTTCTAAGGAACAAACATTTATCACATGAAAAATAAATAACAGAAGAGGGATGCCAACAGAAGGGTACATGGTAAAATACCTAGAGAAAACTGCTCAATGGTACTATCTCTGCAAAGCCAGAACCACATGCTGAAGACACTGAATAAACTCAGAAGTGGACTTCTTGCATAGCTTCCCCATCAGAAGGTTGTTATCAAATAGTTCTAAATACAGTGAATTGTCTGAAACATCCAGGTAGCAAACCATAGGAACTACAGCAACTCAAATCCAAAAGCCTTTTTCTGATCACATTTCATTCAACATTTTTCTCCCTTTTCCCTTTCATTTGGCACAAGTTTTTCAGGCTGCTGGTGGTGTCCTCATCTTGCTTTAGTTTCTCTTATTGGTGTCCAAAGCCATTTAAATACAATGAAGTACAAAGGAACAGCCAATAAGGTACAGTGCAAAGTGAATTTTTCCTGTGTGGAGACAGCAGACTGCAGAAATATTTTAGAATAGGTGGGAGACTTGTGCTACAGGGTGGCAAGAACTGGAAAAGTCAAGTGAAACAAAACTTAAAGCAAGCAAACCACAGAGCTTGGCCTCATTAAAGAAAATCCTCTTAAAAGCCTGACCAACTTAAAGCTAGGCAAAGGAAGCATCTTCTGCTAACAGCATTACTGCTGTGACTGACATGCCAGTGCCCTGGCCCCAAACTTCTCTTCACCTGATAATGCTTTATCATTTCAGAAGGGAGAGGGACATGTAGCAATACCTGAGAACTGGGCATCTGCAGAAGTATACTCATCTCAAAAGTAACTCTGTGTACTCTGGGGACAGTAATTTCTAAGTAACTCTTCCTTCTTAGGGTGCATCACTGTGTTGACAATCAAGCATCATTTCTGGCTTTTGAAACTGCTTTCACCTCAGAAAGTTATTTTACTAGATCTGTTTACAAACTGAACTATGAAAATATTTGTTACACAACTGAAGAAGCCTTTTTTTCTGGCAGGATGCATCTGGCATTACAGTTGTAAAATGCTTGCTATTGCTTTGTACTAACAGTGGTGTGAGACAAACATTTTACATTGCCTGCCTTTCATCACACCTACTTTGACAGCAACTTCTAATCAAATTTACTTATTGGTTTGATTTGGCTCTGCATCACAGTTCCCTGCCAGAAACTGCTCTGTATGTTTACTCCTAACAGCCACCAACTTTATTTCTAAGAATACACTGCTTCAAGAGCAACAAAAACCTCACAGAAATGGGGAACCCCAACATACAGACCTATGTGTTTGTTTCTACAACATACATGACTCTTTTCATAAAAACTACTTGTGTGGCACTGCCTCAAATAAGCAAATCTCAAGACATTTGGTTTGAGAAGAGCCAGTGAAAGGCTGGGTGTCTTTTGAGATGGAAGACTGCTTAATGGCATTAGCCTTTCTTCTTTTACAAAGGGAAAAAAAACCCCAAACAAAAACCCAGTGAACCCCACACCCCAAAAAGAAAACCACAAGGATAAAACCCAAGCCCAAACTCAAACTCCCTGCCATGTCACTACAGCATAGCTCCAGCATTTCCTAAGGGAAAGAGAATTTCTAGTGCAAACTGAAATCTCTTCCTGCTTTATAACAGTAAAAAACCTTGAGCTGTGCCATTTAAGGTAATTCTTAAGAAACTTCTATTGATTGAGAGGTCCCCAATCAAAGCAACATATTTAAAATAACTTCTGAACAAACAGCTCAGACAATCCAGACTGCAGATAGCATCCAAACAAATTCTTCTGGGTCTCCAACACAAGAACAGTGGATCTGCACTCAACGATTCCACACCATCTGCTAGTAGTATCACACTTCAGCAGTCATCCCTCTCCCTCCAATCCTACCTAGGGCAATTCCATGCAACTTCTAAAAGCAAGCAGTTAAGTATTACCATGGAAATTCTGATTGTCACAATGCAACAGAATACTAAGGCCAGTGAATAATAACTGAGTATTTATAAATAACACTAATTTCTATTAAAGCCTGCTTTTCCAAATATAACCAGAACAAAAGCACAACAATTCTGTAGTGTACCAAGTGTATATTTCAATTTACTGTATGCAGTCTAACAACAAATTTGGTCATAATTTACCAGATATACATAAATGATTTAAGTAGTAAAAGAAGATTCAGTTCCAAGAGGTTAAGTTCATACCTTGAGGGGGAAAAAAACCCAAATCAAAACAAAACAAAAGGAAAATACATTGAGAATGTAGAGCCAGGTCCAGTTTCTAAGCATTAAGTGAGCAGTATTCTAATAAAGCAGATTTAGGTGAATTTCAGAGATTATATATATTTATATATATAGACAGATCTACCAATTGTAAACTATGGTTTTAAAGGGGATAAATGGGATGGAAAAATCTTTATGCTATACTTACATATTCACAAAGCAGAACATTAATGTTTAAAATACTTTTTCATTCATATTATCTTTGCCCAACTAATTTCTACTTTGGACCCCACCAGAATTACACATTACCCATTTCAGTCTAGAACAATGAGAATAAGATGTATTCTTCAGTGTAAAAAAAAAAAAAAGGCACCCCACCCTCCCCACTCTCCCAAAACAACCTCTGTCAGGTTTACAATAATGTGGAAACTACCAATGAAACAAGTGGATGATAAAAAAAAGCATTTTAATTCCCATATAACTGTAGTTCAAACTTATCTCAGCTTCAATCAGCAAAAACAATGTCTTACCATTATGTTACTGTTCTACTGATGCAAAAGGACAAGAGGAAAGCTTGTCTCTTTAGATACATACCAACTTTGATCAGATGGAGCACCATTAAGATTCTGGCCGTCAAAGCATAGTTCAGTTATCCACACAACTAGCATAATTTAGTTACCTGATATAACATAGGAAAAAATATACTCATTTTAAAATGAAACAAAGCTGAAAAATATGGTGACCCTCAATTGTTTTTTATACAGTACTGTCACACTGGCCTAGCTACCTGTGCTGATAAATGCTCTGCATATTTACTCATTGTGACACAATAGTACAGCAGATGTATTGTTCCAATGATTGCACAAACAGAGGAGGTCAAGGTGAAGGTGTAAGGCCCTCCCCTCCCTATGAAAAAGGTCTGAAATCATTGGTACAACACTACAAGCTTAGGAAAAAAAATCCACATGGCTAAAAAAGTTCAAGTTTTGATGCCTCCTAGAAAATTTGAAATAAAGATTGTAAGGACTATCATCCTGAAAAGTAAACAACTCAAAGAGCATTCTTTAGCTTTGGACATTTTGGTTTTGTTTTAGAAAACAAGAAATCCAGCAAATCCAACGAGTTCAATGTAATTGGTTTGTATTAAACACTAGCAACGACCCAGTAAGTACAAAAGAATAAAAAATAGTTTTGTGTTCATTTTAATGACGAACGATGGGCACAAGAGCCTAGTGTCCAAGTCACATCACAAACTAGCCAAAAAACTGGACAAGTAAGAAATTATCAACCAAAAAGTTCTTTAATATGACACTTCCTTCATTCCTTGTGGTTTTATTCTGTGGGACTGAGGTAATACACCAGGGGGCCTTACAAGAGGGAGGAAACATTATTACATTAGATACCTTTGAGCGTGACTCTCTTTTGATTAAGTGGCAGAAGAGTTGCCCATGCTCTGAGCAGTCTATTATTTTCATTATTGGTCATTTCTTCTGCAAGATCTTTTTGGAACTGAGGAATCAGTAACTTCCTTAGGGAAATTCAAAACTGTGAAGAAACAGACACTAAATTAATGTCTTTAACTTCTCCAGTGCTTATCACCTACGCTATCTGCCAGGATAGAGCCAAAAGTTTTAAAACCTAATTTCAATATGGTGTTGGCATTATCTGTGATGCATATTTAAATGATTGGCTTTCACCTATCAAGAGTATGGGAGAGGTAAGGTTTGTATGGCAAAGACATGCTTGTGGGAAACAAGAGCTGCTAGCCCAAATTAGCTTCACTGGTGCACTGAAAGTACAAGTGGATTTGGGAAAGCTGTCTTTGTTTTTCCATACCAAGTAGCAATTTTATTCATTCATGTTTGCAGACACATGAATGTGTAACATAAGTACAGTTACTACTATGTCTGAATAGGACCCAAGTAGCTATATCCTATAAATAATAAAAAATACATTTTTCTTTTGATAACTGACTGTAGATGTGAGGACTCTGTATAATTCAACCAAATGGTTGTATGCTGTACAGTCCTGTGCAAATATCATAAAAAATTAATAATCCTTTTTTTGCTATAAGGCTTAGACCCTACATTTTTCACAGCAACGTTAACTACCATCCAGCCTGTACCATATTTCGCAAGCCTTCAGTCCAAACAGTCCAAGAGTCAATCCATGCAGTGTCCACTGGTGGCACCCTGAAGTCATATGCTCTGTCAGTCATCTAAAGGCATACAAACTTCCCCAGATTCATCCCATCGAGACTGCTCATTCTGTTCTTCTGCATCCTCACCAAGCTCCTCATCACCTTCTCCCACTTCGTTTTCCTCGTATTCTTCATCCCTAGGGAAATCTGTGTCCTGCACCTGGTCTGCTCCCTCTTGTCCTCCAGGCTGAGATTTATCTGCACAGTCTACACACACTCCGTAACGTCGTGAGCCGTGTCTGATTCCAACGCTGGCTGCTAACATGAAAATCTTCTTGCACACCATACATTTATACTTCTTATCCTTTTTATGCACCTACAGGAGAGAAATAGGAAGAGCTGAAAATATGTCTATCAGGTTGCATTTGCATATAGTACTAGATATCTAGTTATAGTTATTAATACAAAAGTTCATTGTTTTAACTCTTCCAGAAGATACCACGCTGTTCTGAGAAAGAAAGTACTGCCAGAGATCCATTTGGACTGCATCAGCTATTGCCCACAAACTACTTGCTTCCTGTTCAGCAAGTAGCTCAATAGCTGCTTGTTCTATTAGCAGGTGAATGGTCATTTTATGACTACTCACTGTACAGAACGAGACTCTGAAAGGCAATGAGAATAGTTTAAGCACTTAGGCTGCACACAGGATTATACCTCATCTAGAAAATTGCTTTTATAATTTTAAAGTCCTTGAAACATTAAGAACAAGCAGGCACTACTAAATTCTTTGTAAATTCAAAGAGCAAGATCCTTCTTCCAGGACGTCTTCCTCCTGACACAACCAAACCCAACACCTTTGATGAATTTTTTGTCCTGTATGTAGAGTGAGTCTCTGTGTCAAATTGTAAGACTGTGTTGATTAACTTGACTGAAGATAAGTTTTAATTTGGAATTTGGGAGTATCTTTCTTATATTAGTAAGCAAATCAGCAACTGTGTACAATAGTTATCATCCTGGCAATGTTAAATTGCAGATTTCTTCTCTCTCATGTCCCCACAATTACAACTATGTGCTTAAATATTTAATTTGAGGTCACATTGAAAAAGTTGCTATTTTACATTAAAAAAAAATTGTTTCATCACCCAGATGAGGAGAAAAAACCCAAGGTCAAGATACAAATAGTTATTTAGTCCCCCTGTATAATCTGTACAGTTGATATTATGTGCTTTTTCCTCAGTCTCTAGCCTTGTTATGATAATGTTTCACACAAAGCAGAATGTTTGAGGTGTCTGTTGAATGGGAGAGGGGATTTAAAAAACAAACAGACAGATATTCTGACTGCATCAGAGAGAGAAGGCTTCTGTTAAAACACAGGGACTTAGTCCATAGCTATTTTCATCCTGTCTGACTTCATCACCTCTCCTGAACAGAAGAATAAAAATCTTCCAAGACCTGATCAGATACTGTAGGACAGAAACCTGAAGTCCCACTCCTGGCAGACTGAAGCTCCACTTCCTGGTAGACTACCACCCACTGTTGCTATCTTTTCTGAGGAGTCTCAGAGGAAGTAGAGTAGCTGCTGAGACTTGTTACATGGTATTACCACCAATAAGATGATAATGACAATCTCTGCCCAGCCACAGAGCTGCACCATGCCATCACCACTTCCATCACTGTAGTCACCTACAAACACTACAGAACAAAATGCCCTGTATCATAGGTACTCCTGTCCTTTCAGGCATCTCAGCCTTCACCAGGTGACATGGGAGGAGGAAGACAGGCAGCAGTAGCAGGGTAGAAAGATGTGTCTCTAAGATGAGATAAGTCCATAACAGAAGAAAGACACTGGTTCTAAAATTTTAAGAGCTATCACCATATGCCTTTCCTACCCAGAAAGCAGTTTAAGAATGTGGTGGGTTTGTACTAGGCATGGTCAAAGAAGAAGGTTCAGGAAAGTTCCCCCAAAGGTCTTTTCCCTCTGCGTATCTTAAGGTTGGCAGCTGCTGTTAGAGGCCCACAGAGGAGTCGCTGGCAGGGAGCTCACCATGTGGCCTGTGGAGCAGGAGAAGCCCACTCTGGAGCATGGAGGATTCCCCTAAAGAGATGCTAGGACTTCAGGGAAGACCTGTGGGGATCCTTCCCTGGGGGAGGGGAAGGAGAGTCCAGGATTTTTCCCTTGATGAGGATGCACTGGTACCACTGTGGACTGGACTGGGGTCCTTTTCAACCGATTTCCCTGTTCCTCTGCAGTGCAGGAGGTGAGGGGTTCTACCTCAAGAGTGAGGTACAGGAGAGGGGAGGGATGGAATGTTAAGAGTGGTGTGTGGGTTTTGTATTGTAGGCATGTGCTCTCACTCTACTTGGATTTGATTGTGATTGTTTAAATTTTGTTTATCCCTCTTTCCCCATGTCTGGTCTGTCTTTTGCCCATGACCATTAGTGGTGAATGAGCCCTGCCTGCGCTTAGCTTGGGCCCTCAAGCCCTAGCTGTGTTTTTTCCTTCCCATGCCACCAGTAGGGAGGAGAAATGAGCAAGCGGCTGCATGGCTTCGCCAGCTGGGGAGGCTGAACCACAAAAAAAATACTTAAAATTACTACAGTGGTCTGACAAAAATACCTTCCAGAACTGTATCCTAATATGACTCTGGTTATTATTTACTTTTAATAATATTACTGGCTAACATGAAGCCCATTTCATGATACCACAAGCTAGAAATGGAAGGTAGGAAGACTTCACCAAAAACTCTTTCTCTGCATCCACATTAACACTTGGAAGCTCACGATCACTTTTTCTACTCAATGAGGAACAAAAAGCCAACTGCTAGGAGGCTACAGAGACCTAAGGAACACCTTCATTAGGAGCAAGGTGGTCCATTCATTCTCAAAGGACTGAAGAAAGCTACCAAAATGGAGAAGTGCAATTTACCCTATTCCATGTACTGACCTATTCTGAGTATCTGCAAAACATGCTGCAAAATGAAATGTTATTACTTTCTCTTTACCAATTTGATCTTCCTTTGATTACTCCCTTAAAACACACCTTGGATTTTATGCAGGAAATATTATAATGAAATCTTAATTTCCTGAAAGACTAAATGAAAAGTACCTGCAACATTCCAAAGACAGATAACACACTCTCTGGATCCTCAGCTAAACAGTGCTCAAGTCAAATCCTGAGTCACACAACATGCACAGGACAGAGTGTAAGCTCCACTGGTGATTATGGCATTGGTAGAATGGAAATCGGGACTTTTACTTGCTGCAGCTCAGATATTTTTCATTCTTTCCTACATCTTAAAGCAGATACTATCCTCTAGCTTTGTCTATTGATGAAATAAGTATTCCAGAATTACCCAAGGACTTCGTGCAACTGCTGATTACCAGGGTGTCCTCACAGAAAACGGTGATGCAGAATTATAGAACAAGATGTGCTATTCTATTTCAGTAACACGAAGGCAAAATTCCTTTTCATTATCTACAGAATACTTAGATATACTCTCTCTCATCACATCATTTTCAAAATCACCTTGAAATTATCTCTAGCAGAATTCCAGCAACTGTCTTAATAGATCATTTCCATTACGAATGTAAGAGGTATCAAAGACATTTATCTTCATCCATTTCAGACTAAGGTAAAACAATTTACATGATGGCAAATCAGAAACATCTGAAAAAAAACCCAAACCCCACTGCTGCATGTGTGTACATACATATACACACACACTTGAAGTTACCTACCAAGGAATGTCTCTTTACATGCTCTCTTCGAGTAAACAGCTTCCCACAGATGTCACAGCTGAAAGATCTCACGCCTGTGTGAATGAGCAAGTGTCTCTTTAGTGTTCTTCTGTATTTGGCTACATAATTACAGTGGGGACACTTCAACTTGTTCATGATTAAAGCAGAGGAATCGCCTACAAGATAATAAGCCATCAGAAGAAAAGATGAAACACACACACACAAACTATTTCAGTATGTTCTGCCTAGTGCACAAAAATAAACAGGTGCCAAAACAAAGCACCCACATGACTTTTCATCAGCTAAACCAAGACAATGCTTGCCTACAAAACCACAAATACTGGCACGTTCTGCATGTATGGTCTTGCTAGAAAAATACTTGTTACCAAGGACTTTTTGCTACACAAGTACAGATCAATACTTTGAAAACAAGTCTTATTTCACAAAGCAGAGTAAGTTAGCTGCTCCTGAGCAGTATTCCATTTTCTAGAGGTCACCCATAGCAGAAAATACTTTGTTCTGGATTAGAAACACTCCAGCTTTGCCATGTTTAGATGGTTACAGTCTCTTTTCCCAATGCCCTTTTTAGAATTATCTGCAGGAACTGCCTGCCAAGATCTGACTCTACAAATAAATAAAAAAATAAAGTATAACTAAGCAAGAACAAATATTGACAAAAGGAGTAGGACAGTAGGAGGTAGCATACTTCTGAAATAGCTAAAAAGGGCAGTTATTGGTTCAAATCTTAGCTATTCTCTACCCAAAGTCTATTTTGGTCTAACAGTAGGAAAAAGTAAGCAGCAGGAAAAAAATCTTGGAAGTAGCAGTATCCCACTTCTTCCTTATGATGGAAGAGAGTTATTTACATAACCTTGGACCAAGGATAACACAACTTGCTCAAAGGATATGTGCAAAATAGCTGCTGATCACCTTGTGAAACAGAAAAGCACAGGATGGTGTGACAGCTGTGAAGGCAGCCACACACGAATAGAAGGATTATTTTGAGAATAGAGTATTGACACAACTTACTACAGATGAGATAATTTATGAACATGATCATAATCATCTAGAAGCACCCAAAAAGCACTGGCTAAGGCTACATGATTTCTGATGTTCATGCTGGCAGAAAGAAAGCAAAATTAATTGTGTTACGTTTATGGGCCTGCATGCCTATACCTAAGATGCCTCCTCCCAGCTTTAAAAGTCATCATAACATAGAAGTTAAATCCTGCTAATATTCAGAAGTTTTCCTTGGTATATTGGAGCACTTCATGTAAGCTGCATGTTAACTTTATGTCACTCAATGGCTTACATGAATAAAAAACCCCAGTTCAAAACAATGTCTTAAATTACAGTTGTTTATACCTCACCAGGAGAAGGACAGACAGGCAGACTTTAGAGCTGGAAGATACAGGAATTTAATGGTTAAGAACAGGCAGGCCTAGGACTTGAGCTCTAACCTCTTGCCTACTAGTGAATTTCACCTTCTGGTGACCCAATTTCTTCCACTGTAAAAAACATAATATTTAAAGCAAATTATAAACCACATCCCAGTAATAGCTCAAAGTTACAGACAAGAGGTAGGCATTACTATGATCCAGTGGTTATGATCCTCTTTTTACTGATGACTTCATGTATTTTAAGGATCCAGTAATAACTATTTTAGATGTGGTGGGGGTTTTGGTATGTTTTCAAACAGAAAAATAATTGCAGATAATTGCTGGCTTGAACTACATAGAAAGGCACATAAGCAGTGAAACAGTAGGTTATGTAACACAGGTTTGACTGAAGAGGGCTTTAGTTATGGCTCCACTGAACTAAAAACCTTTACTGCAATGAAGATTTTATTTTTTATACTGAGAAGCATGCTCTGAGATCTACTTTTAACATTTTATTTAACTTTGTATCATCATCTAAGTGTTCAATACCTATCTGTAGTTAGTTTACTAAAGGAAAAAATAAAAAGCTATCTTAAAGACCTCAAGTATCTTCATACTTAGGCACAACACAAAAGCTGATGGAAATCAAATTCTGTTTTTATTTTTCCACACATTTGAAGTAATTTTTCTCCCTCAAGGAACTCCTCCTGTTTACACTATCCAGAAAGGCAAATGATATGGAAGATGACTACAGAAACACTTACTCTTATAAATAAACCTTTAAAAAAATTAATCAGATATCACCAGCAATGACACAGCAGATAAAGAACACCCATCAGAGGCAAAAGACAACCTCCTCTCCATCAGATATACTTGCCATTTTCCCAAGCTTCTTTTGGCCAGGATTCTGGCAGCAGCCCGTACTTGAAGTCACTTGAAGTACCCGGCAGCAGTCCATACTTGAAGTCACTTGAAGTACCCGGCAGAAGTCCATACTTGAAGTCACTTGAAGTACCTGGCAGAAGTCCATACTTGAAGTCACTTGAAGAACCTATTACAGACAGTCTTACTTTAGCTTTCCAAGTTCTAATCCATCACATCATTTAACAAAATATACATCCTTTTAAAACTGTGACCAAAAAAAAAAGTTCCAAACCTTCAAACAGTAACTATAATCTTTTTTTCACCTATCTTCAATACTGAAGCAAAGAAACAACTGGATTCCTAATTTCAATGAAGTCAGACCTTTGAACTATTCTCCATGGCACCATTTCTTCTCCCAATCCTGAGAAAAAATTCAGACTTTTTCATACTACAGGAATTTTTATGGTAAGGATATTTATTCTCTCACTATCATCATGACAGGGCTAAAAAGTTCTCCACTGGATTTTCTTTGCAGCTGCTTTGTGCAGTGACTTCATGTGGTCTACCACAGGCCATCTAGTTGGTATAAAAGTAAACATTTTCTGCTGGAGGTGTGGTTTTCTTTATTGCCTTAAAATATCTCAATAGTATGCAAAGTGCTTTAAAACCTTTTATTTATATAAAGTATCCTACAGCTATATCTAAATCCTTTTTTGAATAATCATCACTCTATAACCACATCAATTCAAGAGACCATAATTACTTGGAATATACCAGCTTAAAAGACTAGTTTGCATATTTACCTTTGGTATTTAGACAAGCTCCTCATGCAGTTTGCATGGGCTTTCTAGCTTCCCCTCCCCTTAAAAGGAAAAACAAATAATTCAGAAGCCAACAGTGCCTTGAAAAGACCCTTGCTTGCTTCATTCTATACTTTTGTGATAAGTAAGAATTGTATGAGTGAATATGGAATCACGACTGCACAGCACAGAGGAGAAAATTTGTACACAAGAAAGCTGCACTAGGCTTTTGACAAAATCTATTTGTGGGGCAAAGACTCTTCTGGCAAGAGTTAAAAAAAAAAAAAATCCATCTTCCCCACAGCCCCAAAGAGAGGAGTGTGTTGGAAAACATGAACTCAGAAATCCACTGCTTTCCTCACAGGCAGACAGCTGTTAAATACACCAAGGGCAGTGGAAACTGGCAGATTTCCTTTTGTTTGGTTGGTGCTCAGGTCCTCATGCTGGATTCCCAATGTCACTGTTGTGAAAGTCTTGCCAAGGGCTTCCTTCACAGCAAACAGGTACATTATTCCTTTCAAGCCGAAGAATTCACATCTTAATAGTCCAAAGACCTTCTCCTTTGACCCTATACTGCTCATTCTGAGGACTTTTGTGGGAGAGGAAATTCTCTTAATGTAAATCAGACCTTCGAGCAGGTAGTGGTAAGCTGCATACTGAAACAAGTTATAGTTTTACTGGACCAAAGTACAGACAACAAATCCTCACAGCACTAGACAAACACAGTAGTTTCATTTACTGCTCAGGCAGTGTTACAGTTGGCAGCAGAGGTTTCGTTTGCAACATAAAACAGTTCAAAAGGAAATCAACTAACAAATAGGAAGCATACAGTTCTATTCTATCCTTTAGAGAAAGGCAAATGATAAGCAATGCTGGATTACGACTACCAAAGCAGGTATTCCATCAAAGCATTTAAAAAGCAGAACTTGAGTGGAGGAAGGAAGTGAAATGCCAGTATTTTAGCTCATCCACCTAGCTAACATGGTATAGAAAGAAGAAGGAGGAGAATGGAATAAATCTCCCTCTCCTTTAAGAAAAAGTAGCATGGAAAATATTTTTAATTGCTGATTCTGATAGCTACTGTTGTGTCCAAAAGAGGAGAGAGCTCCTTACACCAACTTGGAGCTACGGACTTCAGCAATGGCATCTCAGAGCAGTTAAAGGAATACAACACAGATACCCTATAGACATGCCAACTACACATTCCTTTGAGGTGAGCAGTGAAATTTCTTTCTGTAATACACGAGAAAGGATTAGTGAGGAATCAGTTCTGAGCAAGAGCAAAGATTCCTTCATCTCAAGGCTAAAAGCCTCCAAACTAAAGCTGACTCCAAAACCTAGCAGAGAGGAAAAAAACCTTCCATAATTTGTTTTAAAATGTTTGACTTTTTCTATATAGGTTTTTCCTCTCTAAGAGAGCTGTCCTGTCTTTAGTTGACTAGTGGAAGATCAACGATCACAAGATTTTAATCACTTTTCCCCCTTCCCATATGGGAGCAGTATCAGCGAGATCAACAGAACAAGCATTCACTGCTCACAGAGTTAATGTATGTGCTGTGTACAGGCAACATTCCATGGCTTCCTTCAAAGGAAGTATGTATCAAAAAACTGACTATAAGTAAGAGTTGTACCAAGCTGAGCACATTTTTAACACTGTAACTTCTGGATCTAACAGAACACAAACTGAATTTCATTAAGAACATTCACGCTCACAGCTGGTACTGAAGCTTGAGGGAAGTTAGGAGCTCAATTCCCTGTGGAAATCTAGATCTTAGCTTAAGGCTTGGAAAAGAGCCAAACAGACTTAAAAGCTGTAGTCTAATGTAGATAATAGTTCCTAAATCTTTCTACTTTCTATTTGAAGAGGAGATCTGCTAGAACATGAAAGTACACCGGCACAGATAGCACAAGAGATAAGAGGCTGCTACAGGCACTTCAGTCTCTGCACAGTACAGGACTAAGTAGATCATAATTAAACCTAATGCTTTCCTTAGAATAATTTGTTGACCTAGAAAATTGCTTTCTAGATTAAGCACACACACACTAATATGTTCAAAACAAAACAACAAAAAAGGCATTTTTCATGTCTAATGGCTCATCCATACAGGAAAGACATGAATTATACGTGTACTGGGAACTGAAGCACAATTCCTAGCCTCTGCTTGTTTCCCCAGGTGGGCACGTAGCCTACAGTCATATAAGATTCTGACTGTAGCTGAGCCAAGTGCAAGATATTATGGACTGTGGGGCTTTTAACCTCTTCTCCCACCCAGACCACTGACCCCTGAAATCTCCTGGCAAAACTGCAGATATAGTCACCATCTAACTTGTTCTGTCAACTTAAGCTCTCATTAGTTTGATAGGAGACACATGCAGCTGTACAGGTAGGCTAGGGGTGGAGTGTTAAAGAGGGAAATACAGATAGCAGTGAGAAACATCTTTTAAAAAATTAGAAAAATAACTAATCAAAAGCAATAATGTTCTGTATCTCCAAAGCAGGTCACCTGACTAAACTTTCCTCTGATTTAAGGATACATGTTAAGTTAACAATTCAAATGTCAGCCTCCAAAATCTGCTCATTCTTCACCCTACGTGCAGAAGAGGTTTCTGTTGGTTACCTGATCCTAACAACAAAAACAAACAAAACCCCCACAAGCCCCAAATAATAAACCAGAACACAAATAAACTGATTAACTGTCAGCACTAAAATTCTCAAGATGTCAATTTGAGAAGCTATAGAGACAGTCCAAAATACAATGAAGTGCTTGGGTAGGCTTTTTACACATCTAACAAAGACTTTACAGAAGGATTTTGTGTTCTACCTTGCTGCTTCTTAGAAAAAAGGATAACCAGAAGTCAGACACACTGATTTTCAGGTCTGAAGGCAAAAGGCAGGGAAGTGCCAGCAAAAAGAGAACACACCTGAGCAGAAACATCTGCAAACAGAAATATGCTGGTTTATTGGGAAGAAAGAGACATGAATGAGTAGGGGAGCTTAATGAGAAGCTAAACCATAGAAGCCATTGAACACATCATTACAGAAAGGGATATGGATGTAGGATGTGCTGAGGGGGAACACAAAAAGCTACACATTACATACAGTTGCCTGTAATTAACTTCTGGTTCCTTTATACATATTAACACTAAAAACAGCATCAAAAGAAGAGAAAAATACTACTTTTTTTGCAACAGATTTTCTGGTGTTGACTGCTCATTCAGATCAACTAAAAAAACCTAGAAAGTAGACATGGTAAGTGATTAGGTCATAGGTTTCAAGGCCTGTTAAAAAAGAGCAGTGGTAATCAACTGATACAATCTAGATTGCTATTAGGGAGCTAGACTTGGTGCTTATGTTAGGTAACATGGCAGAAAAAAAACCAGCACAGCCATAACTGATACTGGAAGGCAAGGGAAAGAAAATATATTGTACTCCATTTGTTCCCAGAGCATTACTCACATCTTTAACCTTGCCCCTGAAAGAGGATCAAAGTGTATTACTTCTCAACTGCTTCTTGCAACATACAGCTCAGACAAGACATTTTGTCAATGCAACCTTACTCATACTCTAGGCACTGCTTCTAATGGCTCTTAATTTTTACTATTTCCCATTCATGAACAACATGGTTTATTGCCTTCACTATGGAAGATCTATCACCAACTAACCCTGCCAGATGACCATCAACTGATGGATGGATATATCATCCACTTGCTTTTTCAACCTACTCCCTGAGAAAGGGGAGCCATCCACATTAGAAAGCTATTTTGCTGATCTCTTCCCACAAAGGCTACATCTGTGAAACAAGACAGCAAGAGCTTTCCTCATCCAGACCAGTTATTTGTGGGGAGTTACTGTTCTCAGGGAGCTGTTATTCTCAGATTGTATTATCACAGAATTAAACAAAAACTTAGGGCTGAAGGGACCTCTGAAGGTCACCTAGTTCAACTGCCTGCTCACAGCAGAACTCACTGAACTGTATATTGCTTTGGACCTTGCCAAATTTTAAACAAGGAGAAGGATGGGAGATTCCATAAACCCTCTATGCAATTTGTTCCAACACAACTGCTCTCATAGTTAACAGTTTCCTTCATATACAACTGCAATGTCCTTAGCTGCAACTTGTGACAACCAATTCTTGGCCTTTCACTGTGCACCTGTGAAGAGTATTGGGGTTCATGTTCTCCATAATCCCCTTAAGGTTGTAGAAGACAGCAGGTAGATCCCTCAGCCTTCTCCATACTAAATAAATTCCGTTCCTCAGCCTCTCCTTCAGCAACATATTCTCCATCCCCCCAACCACCTCACTGCCTATCCACTGGACTTCCTCCAGCTTGCCAGCATCTTTCTTGTACTGCCTGCCCTAAATTGGGCACAGGATTTCAGATTTGGTCTCAACAGTCCTGAGTACAGGGGTATTATTATCACTTCCCTCAGTCTCCTGGCTATGTTCTTGCTAATACCACCACTATTAGGCTAACCTTCATTGCTCATAGGAGGCACTACTGACTTATGTTCAGCTTGCTGTCCACAAAGAACCCCTAGATTTTTAACACAGTGTGACTACACAGCCACTCAGGGCACAGCTTGTAGTGATGCACAGGCTTGATATGGGTCTTCATTTGTGTTTATTGTTATGCAAAGACATATGCAGAGATACCATTTTTATGCAGAGACTGTTTTGACCCAAACAACTTTCTATGCTAAAACAACTGAAAAGAAATGCTAAGACCTTCACTGTGCATTAAGCTTCTCTAGATGCAGACAGCTTTAGAAGCAATAGCATAAATGACCAAAGCCCTTCTGTCAAGCAGGCACCTTGGTACCATTCATTCCAGAGTTACAAAGCTCTCTGCAAAGCTTAACTTTGTCCAGGAAGCACCTTTGAAGAAAGCCAAGGTACAAGACAGAGACACAAATCTGTAAAAATACTGAAAAGAAAAAAACCCACAACCCTTCCAACCAAACCCACAAACAAATAACCAACCAACAAACAAGAAAACCCAAAACCAACAAAAAAAAACAAAACAGAAATTGCCTCGGGAACTCTGCATAAGATCTGGGAGTACATGACAAACCAAGTTTGGAGTCATGCTCACAAAGTAACACACAGCATTACATTCTAAAGAGAGATCAATTCAAGCCACAAGCAAGCAAACATGTAAAAGACTGGGGCCTATACACAGATCATAATTTTCATACACACCACCTGACCATGAAAGACAACTGCTGCTAAACAAAAGGGGTTTTTTTCTGGCTTTAAAAACCATGTTTTCAAAAAACAACCCCTCAAGCCCACCCCTCCCTAAGCCCTGGGAATACCCAGAACTTACTGAAGTTCTGCAATTGTGCCTGCATTTCTACAGTAAAAATGGCAACTCTGATCTTGCTAACTCCCCTCTCCACTGTTTCCAGTAGGACAGGATGGAGCTCATAACTAACAAAGCTGCACCAATGAAGGCTAGCAGTTAAAGTGAAATTCCCTGCTAAAGCTGTATTCCTACCAACTGCAAGTAGTCCTCTAGCACTGCAATGAGATTTAGGGTAAATGCATAGTATAAGCTTGCTATACTGTAGTATCCCACATTTAGAAATAGAAGCTTTCAACACTATCAACACATTTCTGTTCAGATATATTTATTGATACCTGCCACAAAATGGCACAAGGAAGACAATCTGCCTGCCTCCCTCCTCCACCCCAGAAAACCTCCTAGTTCTTTACACAAGAATTCCAGAACATACACAGAGAATAAATGGTTGAGCAGCAAACCTAGCAACTGAACAAAACAACTCAGCCAGGACAGAGAAGCTGAAGGTAACACCTTTTAGTCAAGCTACATGTCACTTAAAACCTATCCTACTCAGCTACCAACACTGAGGATGACCTATCCCTTCCCCTCAAATTTTAACAAGCCAACCCCAAATCACACAATTCACTAAAGAGCAGTTGATCAATTTATACTTCCAGAAACTCTTCCATGACAGTCACTCTAGCATAAGTGCTCTCACAGGGAGTTATGGTGGTGTAGCTGAATAGAATAGGCCTTCCAATACAGAAAACCTACAGCTTAAATAAGAAACCTAACATAGTTTTTCTGTACCATACCTCAGTGGAGGCATAAAGGATATTTTTAGAAGTCCCTTTAGCTTCATAAATATCATATGGGAATGGACAGGCATGTGAAGATAAGCATTTAGGGGGTAAGTGGGCTCTGGATAAAAACAAGATTTTACTTTACAGGCTAATTACTATCTGAAAAGAAGCTTTTTAAAGGAAGTTGTGTTCTAATCTTTGTGATAGTTTAAAAAAAGTTCCACACTATTCTGAAAATCAACTACAATCCAAAAGGATTTGAAACACCTTCACTGCTCAGCATATAATAAAATTAATCACTTTTGGCTGAGCTATATCTTTGAGATGCAGGAGGAAAGGTAGCTGAAGAAATAGCACAGCTAAACTCTGTGGCTGGACACAGCATCATTTAGTCTGAAAATCATGGTCACACAACCCAGGAGTAGCTTCATAAATCTACTGGGATGTTACACACAGCTCCTTAAGAATCAGCTCTGGAAAGCATAAGCAGTAGATGACAGTTGTGTTCTGAAGCCTGAGGAGCCTGTACCCCAAAATACAGACTCAACTGTAAAACAAATTCCAGAAGCAATAAAAATTTTAGTGAAAACTATGAACAGCCATTAAGAATATGATGCATTAGAATCACTGAGCTTTTATGATAAACTGGTAACTAGGAGATGCAGGCTGATTGCACTGGTATTTTCACCATCGTAAATGGTTAACTGTAGGATGCACCACAGCTGTAAACACTGAAGACTCTTTTTAGCTGATTATCAACTAGCAAGGAAAATAGTAAGATAGGCAGTGACATTCATTGTGAAGAAACACAACTGTTTCCATTAATACAGCTAAAACTGGAGAAGGCTTGAAAGCTTCAGTAAGAGTAAGTAAATAAAGTAAGACAGTACATGCAATTTAAAATCCACCTCAACTTCATGGAGTTTTTTTGCAGCTCAAAGTGCTACTTTTACAGGGAAGGTGTTAAAAGAAACACAGGGTGAGAGGAAGGAGAAGCTGACATAGCCTTAAGGATACCTGTAGAAAAACTCACATTTGGCAAGGACCCATTTACCATGTTGGCTTTACTGGGACAAGAGGGATAGCAGAAAATTCAGAAAGCTTTTATTGTGGATTATCTAATACTTATCTAGCAGCACCCAACTGGAAAGTCCATTTGCTATGGAATTCAAGGTAGTGGCTTTAGGGGTAAATTTTTGCAGTGAGAGGCATGTTCTTAAAAAGGCTTCCCTTCAACCATATCTATGGTATTTCTTTCCCCCTCACAGAAACACCAGACAACTCACAACCATAATCAAGGACACAGCAACTCACTTTGCATGTAATGGGACATCTCATAACCAACACCAGCTGTGGTTATCCCCATCAGGCACATAAAGAGTAATAGCAGAAGCTCGTTCTTTCCATTTTAGAAACCAAAGGGACAATGCACTCTTTAGCTTTCATCATAAGAACTTAATATTACTTCTTTTTCTTCTCTCAGCATTGTCTTGTATTTATTCCAGGAGACATTTTCTTTGCATTTTTAGCTCCCAGTGTCTACTATTTTTGGTAGTTTTTCATCTCCACAAGAGCTTTAATCCACAACTAAAAAGTTACCCTGTAACTCACAAGTTACTCTACAACTCATTCTTGTCATTCTTCCAATTCCTCACTCCTCCCTCTTCCACCTTTTCTTGGGCATAGAGGGAGCAAGTGAAAGAAAACTAACAGTGGAATCTACCTGCAGAGCAAAGAAAAAGCTAGCTAGCAGCAGAGGAAAAAACACTAAATGCTGAAGCACTGACAGTGGGCAAAAGTAAGCTGTACCAAGCCCTACTTCCAATCTCTCTTCCTTTTCCAAACAAGGTGTGTGCACATAAGGACTTTGGGTTTATTATAGAAATATTAGAGTTGATTGGAAGAAATTTCTAACATTGACAGAAAATGCAATTATTTCCTTGGGAGCTCCTACCTTGTGCTCTGAAAATACCAAGGAGATCATTAGTTGATGCTGTTTTGCACTTAAACAAAATAACCTTCCCCTTGCAATCACAGAGCATTCAATGGCTTTGGAGAAACACCACAGCACAAATTCAGTGTGCCCCTAGACTCTAATACAGCTCTTTTCATCAAATGTATGTATGGGTGGATTTTGGATGTGTTTTGTTCAAAAAACAAGACAGAATGTATTTTGTAACTCAACTCCTTAGCACAAGTTACTGGAAACTTTGGTGCTTCTGTCCAAAAGAACACTCAACAAGGATAAAGTTCTTTAATCATTACTGCACTGGGCACATCCTCTATTACTTCTTCAAGAAAGCTCCACAGCACATATTCAAATGCTGCAAAATGCAAACCAGTATTTACTGCTGCTGTTGGAGATACCATTTAGTTGACATTTTCTGTGGCATTTCCAACAGTAAAAGAGGTTGAGCTTCTAACCCATACAAATCAGGAATAGAAAACACATGCTAAATTGTGTCAAATTTGATGTCTGTGCAATTAATATACAGGTCTTCAGCTTCTGCTAAACTCTGCTGCTCTTTATCATGCTGCTGCAACTAAGTATGTAAGCAAGTAGCACAGCCAAGAATAGGCAGATTTTTTGAGTGGGTGCTGTGGACCCAACATCTCCACAATACACATCTAAAGGTGCTTTACTTAAGGCTAGATCTAACTTGGTGCTGTGGACCTAAGGCTTGTTAGCAGTTGGCACACAATAGACATGCTTCTGAAACACAGCTTCTATCTGCATTTCAGCCAGGAGACACCCTGTGCACCCTAAGAAAGCTTAAGCAGCAAGAAAAGATCAGAAAGTTCATTTTACAAGTGCACACTCACAAGCTGAACTGCAAATATAAAGCAGACATACCCACCAAGTTCAGAGATGAAGATTAGAGACAAGCAAACCCCCTGAAGCATTTACAGAATTAACAGGAGCTCCTCAGCACAGCTGCTTCTTTAGAGCTGCTCTCCTGTTGTGCCACACTACTTGCTAACTATATGGACCTCTCTTGCACTGGCTGCTCCTGCTCATGGGCCAAATGTCCAGTCCATAGCTCCAGTTTGCACCACTTTCCACTGTCACACGTTACTGTGGTGTTCGTGCATATGTATCAGTAGGTCACAGCACAGGGTCACCACATGCCCTCTGCTGGACTGCTGCTCTTTCACCTCTTGCCTCCTTGCACCTCAGCAGCGACCAGTCACATGGATATGCATTTGCAACACTGCAGATAGAAGCACTGCAAAGCCCTAGGAGAAGTGGCCAGGAGAATCCTTTCCAGAAGAATGGATTTATTTTAGCCTTGGTTTTAAAAGAGTTTGGGGGTACAAGAAACTAAAGGCCACCCTTCCTTCCATCAAAATAAATATAGGTAAAGAACTCAGCTTGCTTTCAAATCTCTGGTTTTGTCACTGGAACACAAAAATATCAGGAAATATTCTATACCCGCAGGTGTGAGTGCTGATTTTTTTTGTTTACTTCCCTCTTAATGCTACCCCTTGAACCTAGGAAACAGAGGATAACCACAGTCCCTTGAAGTCTGAAGGAGGCACACATTTTTAAATGCTTTGGAAAACAGACACATTTGAAGAACTTTGTTCCAGCTATGTCTCAAACCCACCTTTAATTTTACTCCTAAATTAGGGTAAGTTTTCAAAACTGCCAATTCATCTTTTATGACACAAGTAAATGACAGTACTGCAAATACATACTTCAACTACTTATACAGAATAACAACAACAGTACTACCCTGAACTTAATTACATTGCTCCAAATCCCAATCACACTGAACAGTCTGCTTAAAACTTTTTGTGTGACCATGTTTTTAGCAAACAGATATTTAATCTTATTCTAGCATTTACATTAACTATATACCCTTAAGGGAAAAAAAGCCTATGAATTTAGCCACTCTCAGGATTTGTTTAAAGAATAGTTCAATACAAAGATATTCCCTTTACTGTATGTCACTTGTAGCTTCCAAGATACCCCTACAGCAAAGAGGAGCAGCAAATTGACTTCTGTTTGTGGATAACAATCAGGTGAGGATAATTACCAGAAAAATCTTTTGCTAGTGTAGGGAAGGAAGTTGTGAAGGCCCTTTCTTTCTCTCTGTGCAAACAGCTAACATCATTAGCTAGCAGTTATGACTCCTTGATTTTGTGCCTAATAGCGTCTACACATTAAATGTAAATGTAAGAATTTTAGTTTCTACCACCTGGTGAGGATCCCCAGCTCAAGCATCAAATGCAAACAGCATATTACATACTGCACAGCACAGCACTGTCACTCCCTTCTTTAGCTGAAGTTCACAGAATCACAAAGGATGGAAGAGACCTCTCTAAGATCATCAAGTCCAACCATACCTATCACTAAGGTACAACTAAACCATGTCCCTAAGTACCACATCTAAACATTTCTTAAACACTTCAAGGTACGGTGACTCCACCACCTCCCTGGACAGCCTATTCTAAGACTTCACAACCCTTTCAGTAAAGAATTTCTCCTTATATCCAATTTAAACCTCCCCTGCTTCAACTTGAAGCCATTTCCTCTCATCCTCTCACTGTTAACCCTGGAGACCTACCCCCACCTCACTACAACCTCCTTCCAGGTAGTTGTAGAGAGAGGTAAGGTCTCCCCTGAGTCTCCTCCAAACTGAACAACCCCAGTTCCCTCAGCCACTCCTTGTAAGACTTTTGCTCCAGACACCTCACTAGCCTCATTACCCTTCTAAGATACACTGCTGTGCCCCAAGCTGGAGAACCAGATCACTGATTTAGTAACCTGCTCAGTGTGCTGACTTTGCTGAAGATCCTATCCAACATCCTTTTGTAAATGTTACAGTGTCATGTACTTATTCCGTAAGTTAGTTTTCAAATGACGTGACTGACATTAAGCAATATTTACCTGCTTCTTCTTTAATAAATGACAAATCATCTTCTGGATATGGGACTGATGGTTGCAACCCAGAGCAATCTTCTGAGTTCTCTTCAGTATTAGGTGGTATATTATAAATAAATCTCTTTGCAGTTTGGTTTTTCCTTCTTGCTTTTCCAGGCTCTTGAACCGATTGTCCCTGTGCGCCCATGTCATTCCATACGAACACTTTCCCCTCACCTTGAGACTCGTTTTCAGCCATTTCAGGCGAGCTGTCCTGGACCCAACTGCAGTCATTCATTTGGTAGCTCTCCATCTGGCTCTCATCGATAGAGTAACCATCGTTCTCAGTTTTTATGCTACTTGCCAGGTTGGTGAGGTTTCGTGTTGCCCAGAAGCTGGCAACTTTCTGATCCCTTGGAGACAAACCATCCCTACTAACAGATCTTCTGTTGTAATCCACCACAACGGTCTCTGGAGCTTCTGATTTTATGCTTATGTTTAAGGCATCTTTAATGAAGTTGCGGCAGGACTGGACAACCTCCGTCATCTGAAGGTAGCTGGCCACTGACATCACTTCAATGGCATTTTGGCTGGTAAGCACAAGATTACCAGAATATAAGAAGTCCAAGATGACAGAAAAACCTTGAACGGCAACGACATCTAAATAAGTAACAGTGGTTTGGTTACGGCTTTCTTTGTTTGTAAAGCAATACAGAGTCTTGAAGAAGCGGCTGCCTGCAACCAGGATGTTCTTGTGAGCTCGGAAGACCCTGCCACTCACCACAATATTAACATCACAAAGAATGCCTTTCTTCCTCTGCTCGTTGAGCTCTTGCAGGAGCTGATAGCAGTAAGAGTTCTCATTTGGCCTGCTGTTAAAATCACAGTATCCTTCATTATTCAGTTCTGACGGTAACTCTGCCTCCTGCAATTAAAAAAACCCACAACCATAATTAGTTCTTAATGAATGCTCTCCTTCGTCCTCCAGCACTATAATAAGGACAAGAAAATAAATATATAATTAAAAGTAGTTCTGAAAACTTAAGAATCACAATCTTATTCTGCACCCGAATTTGAAACAACAGAATGAGTAGAATTGCCTTGAGGGCAAAGGAAGTGAAACGTAGTTAAGTGTGGAAAGTACTTGCTTTTCTTAACCCACATAAAAAAAAAGGTTAAAGACACAGAAGTCTCCTTCTGAAGATTTAACTAGATGGCTTTCACATACCCAGCCCTTTTTTCCTCCCTAGAAATCTCCACTTAAACAGGTTAAGTAGAACCCTGAAAACTTATTCAACACTTTCTCATGCCTGGAGATGAAGATGTAAAGATTAGGTCTGTATCTCCCAATCCATCTTGTACATTTTAAAGAAAACATGTTAGTGAAGCAACCATAATAGCAGACAATTTCCTAAGCAGTTCTACAAATTAGGCATTTCTTCTTTATTTTCTAATTGTGGCAGGCTTAGGGTTAAATAGCTGTATTACATGACAAGTGGAGAGAATATTGCAGGGGACCAGACAGATCTTCCATTATGTCATTTAAATAAGGGTTTCTTGAATCAAGCTTCACCAACACTTTGCAGCAGCAACCTTTCTTTAACTGGCACATACTTACTATACAGACAGTATGTGCTCACTTGTCTCCCTACAACTTTAAGATGTGACCTCAAACATGGCTTGAAAATTCTGCTAAAAGGAGTAGGAGACAATCCAACATCAAGAAACTAGTTGTTATCAGAGATTAGTTCAGACAGTGAGAAGCTGATAAGTAACATTTGAGCATTTAGAAAACTTTAACTAATGTATAGACTATGATTCAGAGCTGCCACAAAGCAGCAGCTGGAATAAAGCAGAAAACACCAATAAAATAAAAATTGGCATATTTGAGACCACACTTAAATATTGACTGACACACACTGCCATCAAGAGCAGAAACAATGACAGTCTGTTATATACCAGATCTCAAAGACTCTTTTTCCTTAACAAACAAGAGAGTTCAAAACTAGCTGGGCTCCAGTATGGTTTGGGATGAGAGAAAAAAAAATAATCAGATTTTGCAAATTATATCATTATTTTCTCCTCTTTTTCAGTAAAACTCCCCACAGATTTGGGCACTACAGCTCTGCTGAAGCTCAACTGCCTCAACATTGCAGGTCAAAATCAGCATTAACCAGGTAATGTTAATGCTGCCATGAGCCCACCACCTACGCTGGGGCTAAATATATGTTGTAGAAAAGTACTACCCTTTATTTGGGACCATGGCAGAAACCAGCTAATTAAAAAAAAGTCACTTTACACCACACAGGAATTAGTACATTAAATGCGTACTCTCCTCAAGTTATAATCCCAGTGTGCATCACTGGGATGACAACTGAGACTGTAACTAAATCCTCTAAAATGGTATTTACACCTATAAGCAGCAAACAATGTCCAGCATAACCAAAATAGAAACTGTCAAATTTTAGCATCTCCTGCAGAGAAATTTAACTTTGCCATCATATTCAAGTTGCTTCTACCCTTCTCAGAAAAAGATTTCAGTGAAAAGGATAGAAAAAAAAGCAATTAGGCTTTTATGTAAAAACAAGCAGCACCTTTGTCCAACCTTGGCTTGATTTTTTCTGGATAGTCTGTGACATACCCATGTACTCCCTCAGATCAGAGCTCTGATACAGAACCTATGTCCCAAATGTGTGACAGCTAAGTCTATCATTCTTTAAGTTCTCAGTGGATTTTGGAGCTGGACTAGCTTCCTGTCACTCCAGCAACAGAGCATTGCCTAGTTTCAAAACACCAAATACACTGACTTTGGATCAAATACCCTATCAAAGTCAATCATCAGTGACTTGTACCTCACACAGTAAGTGTTAGGTAGATGCTATGATAACTGTCAATCTCTGAGAATACATTAAAACACTACAGAAAATTAATAACCACATAAATATAATCTGCAACAGTTATTTCATTTTTATAAATGTCTGCTTAAAGACTAGAGCTAGAGAACATTTTGGCTGAGCATGTGTATTTATCCCATCAAGCTGATAAAAAAAGAAATCAAGATTTACAACATATTTTCTTGGTTTCCTAAGAAAACAACAAGCCACCATGGTAAAAAGATCACAAATGTGCTACAGAAACATAAGACTGAAGTCTTCATTATGAGGAGACAGAAGGCTGAATGAAAGTAAGAGACATTATGCAACTAATGTCCAAGCTACATATGGAGGAGTGTGCTGGGGGAAGAGATCAATATTACAGCTGTACAGAAATGGGTGCATAAAGCTTTTTTAATTTAACTGTAATATTGGAAACATTTGTTTAACTGCTGATGTTGAAATAGCTAATCCTAATGCCACACCTCAAATAAATGAAAGCCCTAACATGAGCAGTTATCAGGCCTATGTACATCTAGTGTGACAAGCAGAATTAACATTTACTACCAGAAAAATGAAAAATTAATAACCCTTGGAGAGTTCTAAACAGCTCTCCTTTGTACAGAACAATTACAATGCAGTTCAATAGGATATAAGGTGCAGAAAATCATTACAGAAAATTTAACATATATTTTCAAGCTTTTGTTACTTATGTTGTGCTCATGGCTCACTACCACGAGGGTACTGTTCTTCTGATGAAAACCACAAACCAATGGTATTTGATAGATGTTAATTGTATTTTCAGTATACAGACCAAATACTGCCATCACCTAAGTTATCTCAACACCAAACCACCTTATCCTTTAATAAGAACTGATAAGAAATGTAGAATAAAAATCAGGACCATTTCATTTTTATTTGTGGAATCTACTCTGTAGGTGAGATTAAGCAGCAGTCTAACAGAACAGACAGTGCTCAAGGAAACTAACACTGTGCTCAGTTTCAGTTAGACTCATGTAACTACATCCAAAGATAAATGACTATTTCATAAAATTCACTAATCAAACCTGCCTAAAAGCTAACAGGAGCAAAACCAGATGATCAAAAACTGCTACTAGAAACTTTTCTTTCTCCTCCTTGCCACCAGCATTCACCTACTGTCACCTCGGAGCAAGAAATGGGGACCAGGGGAGAAGAAAGAAAACAACATTCAAATAAAAATGATTTAAAAAACCCCACAACACCACACAACAAATCCAAAACATCCTAACCATAGATTCCATCTCAGCTGGATGTATCAGAAAAGTAGTTATGCCACATTTCTGTAACCCCTTCCCCACTACTACTTCTTACTCTACAGCAGCTCCCTATGTCCCCAAATTAATTCTTATCCTGAAAAATGGATCCTCTAACAAAAGTGAACTATCACAAACTTAAGGATGTGCAGCTACAGAGGACAGTGATCTCAAAACACAGTCCTAGGAGCTGCACACATGATGCTCCACTGCCATTTTCCATGCCACTGCATCACTCACAGAAAACTCAGCAAGTTAAAACTATTCCAGTAAGTGCCTAAGATCTAATCAAGTGGCTTGAGGTCTGGTAAAAGCACTACATAAAAATAAAGTAAATGATAGTCCTTACTCTGAAGGCCTGACTTCCTCCTCAACTTTTTTGCTCTGCTAAGAGTAATTCCAGAAGCTAACTCAGAACACTATAGCTCTTACATCTGAAGCACAACTTCTATTCATCACTGTTCACATAAAGCAAACAATTACAGTTCACATGGAAAAAATAAGACATCAAAGGCCTTCCTCCTTTTGGAGAGCTTCTGCTTTAAACTAACATGCCTGTTAGGCTGTAGAAGGCTTTTCTGGCAGTATTTCCAAAGCTCAGCTTCAAACTATGTCCAGAGAAAAAATATTTTAAGAAGCTGCTTTGAGAGGAGGAACCCCCCAGCAGCCAATAAGCCTGCATCCTACAGATCCAAACTGACCACACAATTAAAATCTTTTGCAGTGATTTCCTGGTAGATGTCTATTTCTTAAGACTTTCTGCAGCACAACAGTCTGTTTATTAAGAAAACAAAGGTAGTTTCAAGCTGCTTCTATCTTTCCTTAAACTGTAACATGGAGACAGATTATTTTTAAAAACAGAATAAAAAAAGAGTCAAAATTTTTGTCTTAGAAAGAAGCATCGACTGACAGCTCAAAATCCTTCAATTACAGCAGCTGCAACCACTTGTGATATATTTTGGCATTCCAAATTAAATGTATCCCAAAAATAAACTGAAATCATCACTCATTTCTTCATAAGTACAACCACCAACAGACCTACAGAAATTTCCATTGCTTTACTGTCTTTACACCTACAATTTCCTCCTCACACTTGAACGGTGGCACTATGCCATATGTTTATTAGCAGCTGCTAAACATGCCCTGCAGTTGAAGCTTGTCAAGTCGAGGATAGGTGTGTGTTGTCTCCAAGACAAAGGCTGAAAGATCTCTCCCAAGTTCCATTAAATCTAAATGGTTTCCCTGCCTCATTATGTATGTTGGCAATACAGTCAGGTATAAATTACCTCCTTTTGTTCCAAGTAGCTGGTATCACGGGGTTAAGTTAAAAAAAGAGGCTACTGTTTTGGTATTAATTTAAACATATGGACCAAGAGAAATTCAAGTTCTAAGGTTAAAAGTGTGAACAGCTATGGAAAATAAACATAAAAGTGGAAAGAAAACACATTTTTAACAGGATTTTTGATAAAAGCAAGGGTAACCCAAAAATGCACAACAAAAACCACTATACTGACTCTTGAAAAGCTGCAATTCCCTCCCTTGTGAGAAGTTTAACTGAAATGTAATTGGACAGGGACACATACAGCACTGTTTTCCACTTGGAAATACCCATCTCTGTACAGCTACTTTACAGAAGCTTAATTTGTCCCAACCTTACCTTTAATACAGTACAAAAGAATCACTGAGTCATCTCCTTTATCCTATTGTTTCATTTATTGTTACAGTTCCTACAAATATTTTTCCTTAAAACTATCAGCCATGCAGAGGCTCATTTTTTATAAAGATGCCCATGACAATGAAAGGTTAATCTTCAAATAAATACTTACATTAACTTTTGGGCTACTGTGATATGCAAGCCAATATTCTGTCTGCCCTTCCAGCATTTAATAGCCTAACAACAAACTGCACATACTAAGACAAAATTAACAGCTAGGAAGTTTAGTAGCAAAAACTACTCCGAATACATTTCACCTAAGCACAGCTTAATGGGACCCAGAAACTTCCAAGAGTGGCACGAATTAGCAACATCTAGTGACACAGCAGTCTACCTAGTGACAGGGCATACCTTTGCAGGGTAATCATTCACAACTCAAAGGGAGAAACCAGGCAACAAGATGGTAAGGAATATACTGCAATAACATTAAACAAAAAGAACAATTTCAAAGATATAAAGCAGTAGAAGAAATTAAGAATAAAAGCTGCAAAATTAGAAACAAATTATTTAAAGTAAGTTTGGCTAAAATACTGCAGAGTGAATAATTAGGAAATTCCAGATTGCAGAAATTTGGTAAGATGTCCTACTGCCATGAAACATCTGTTAACAACAGATGCCTTAGAAACAAACTTGCTGAAAAGGTAGTATTACTCATCTTGCAGGTAAAAGTTGCACTCGTAAACCTAAAAAGACCATTTTGGATAACTGATACTTATGCAACATAAGGTTTTCCTTGCAGTGCTGCAGTAGCTTCATGTAAAACTTGCATACTTTTTCCAGCTAGCTCTAAGAAAATCTACATTCACCTAACATTTTATCTGCCATGCTGATATCCTACCCAAACATTAGAGTAGCAGCTCTTGTCCAAGGTACCCTAAGCTCCTTAAAGCGCTCAAGCAATAAGCTCAATTTAACTCTTGCACTACAATTAGGATGCATCTCTACGACCAAAGTGGGTGTTTTCATTAAAACTGAGCTCTAAATAGCAAAAAGAGGGTGATTAGGGATTAATTCCAGCCAACTGCTCAAGTTCAGCCTAACAGTTCAAGTACTAGCCTAACTAGCCTTCACCCACTGGAAACTTTAACACGAGGAGGAAGATCTGAGCGAGCTTTTGGAGTGCAGACATCCTTCGGAGGAAAGGCTGCAGAAGACTGGCGATTCAACACGACTCTGTGAAGCTTTTCGTCCTCGTACATTCTAGAGTCAGCCCTGCCTTACTCATAACAGCAGCCAAAAAAACACAGGAATTTTAAGTTCAGCGGGGAACATGAAGAGTTTCGCTAAGTCCTAAAGCGCTAGAGGAGAACTGGCATATTAACATGGCTTTCAGGAAACCACATATTTATCTGAGACACACACCAAGCAATTGCAGACTTCTTGCTCAGTAACCCAATCTAAAGCAATGCAGTCGGGAAAAAGATTTAAACTTGACTATCCAGAGTTATCCGATTAGTGTACTGGGACCACACCGTTAAGAGCAGCAGAGTAATTCTAATTTCACGCTGGCAAGCACCAGTTTCACACGCAGTCATTAGACGGACACTACCCTCCCTTCTCCGGTACCGCAGGAGGAAGTTGTAACGAGTGTTTTTAAATCAGTGCTGCAACACTGGTGTTCATACGCAACTTTTTTCCCCACGTCGCCGGTTTACCTTCATGAGATAAACTAATAAAAGCGGCACTCTCTACCTCCGAACAGGTAACGTTAACCAGGTACAACCATAAGCAGTAACTGGTGCAAACACTCCCAAGGCTGCAAAAAGCTGCCAGCCCAGTGCCTGCTCAGATCCAGCGAGTCACCCCAGAGCAGAAAGCGGACTCGTCTCCCGCTCTGAGGACGGCGTCCCCAGCCCGCAGGGAATCATTTATTTAAATGGTTTCAAATACAAATAAACAAACCCAGACTAGTGGGCATAAATACCCCACCGCCTATGTGGAAGAAGCCGGCCTCTGCCCCGCGCCGCTCTCCGGGACGCCACCGGGGACGCCCCCCCTCAGGCCCAGCCTCTTCCCGCCGCATCCCCTTACCTGCTCGGCGCTGACGGGCTCGTTGAGGCGATGCTCGGCGGAGAGGTGGTGCCGCAGGAGCAAGGCCCGCTTGTAGTTACGGGTGCCCTTGCAGAGCTCGTCGTGCCCCCCGGGAAGGGCCCCGCCGGCCATGATCAGCTCGGGAGGGGCGGCAGCGGCCGCGGCGGCGGTGCACCAGGCGCAGGACATGAGGCCGGTCTCCTGGCAGTAGTAGAGCCATGGGAACTCCTTTAGCCAGGAGCCCTGGAAGGAGATGTGCAGCTTCTGCAGCAGCGACTTGGGCCTGGCTAGCGGGAAATGCCGGATGCTCTCCCCCTCCCCCGCGCCCACGCTGCTGCCCTCCGCCTCGTCCCCACCGTCGCCCCCCGACCGCCTGCTGCTGCTGCAGCTGCCGCCCTCCGCGCCGCTGCCGTCGCCCAGGCTGCCCCCTTCGCCGTCCTCTTCGTCGTCGCTGCTGTCACTCAGGGAGCCCCCGTCCTGGACCAGCTCCTTTCCCTCCAGCAGACCCTCCGGCTCCAGGCTCTCCGCGCCCTCCAGCTCCATCTCCTCGTCCGCCCCCCGCCCATTGAAGTGCTTCCGCGGCCAGGCCGAGGCCTCGCAGCCATTGTTAGTGGCGGAGGGGGCGGCAAGGAGCCCCCCGCCGCCCCGAAAGGCCAGTGTCCGGCGGTTTCTCTCGGCGAACATGGGGCCGGCGGCGGGGGGCGAGACCGCGTCCTGAGGCAGCAGCAGCTCCTTCTCTTCAGCGGCGGTCTCCAGCTCTTCGGCCTCCAGCCCCTCTACCTCCACTTCCTCGNCCGCCCCCCCGCCCCCGCCGCTGGCCGCCGCCGCCGCGGCGGTGACCAGGCCACCGCCCCGAAACGCCAGCGTCCGCCGGTTCATCTCCGCGAACATGGCGCGCGCCCCTCGCCCGCCGCCTCCTCGCGCCCCTGGCCCGTCGCTCCCCACCCGGCCGAGGGCTCTGCCCGCGGGAAGGGGTAAGGAGGCGCCGGCTGCCGTGCGGGAAGGGCGGGGGTGGCGGCCGAGAGNGAGCCGCCGCCGGGGCGGGCGCGACAGCTGGGTCGCGTCACGCGCCCCTGCGCCTCCCGCCCCGCCCCGCCACACGCCCCCCTCCCTCCCCATGAGGGGCCGCAGCACCCCCTAGCCTCCTTCCGTGTCCCCCCCCTCCGCGCACGCGCAAGCGCGGCCCGCGGGTCCTGAGGGGTTGAGCGGCAGCGGCAGCGCGGTCAATCTGTGTGGGGCCGCACGGCGCGAGCGGCGGGCGTTGAGGCGGCGGCGATACCGTTACCTTTGCGGCGCAGGCGCAAGCGCGAGGAGGAGCGGTGCGGCGGCGGTGCTGCCCGCACGTGCCCGGCGGGGCGGATCTCTCCGCGGGGCGAAGGCTCGAGGCGCGGCGCGCGCGGTGGCGGGAGGGTGCGTTCGGGGGTTGAACGTCAAGCCCAGCGCCTGGGCGGCAGTGAGGTGACCCCGGCGGGCCGTGAGCAGCGCAGCGGCACTCGAACACTTCTACCCCCACACCCAGCAGCAGAGGGGAATGGGAGAGGAAAAGCAAGGAAACTCGTGTGTGCGGATAAGAAGTAGCTCCAGAAACTGAGGAAGCGGAAGAAGAAAGGTGGAGACTTGAAGTGATGGCAAGGCGATTGTACTCATCCTGCCATGGGTAGACCGATGGCCAGCAAGTTCCTCAGAAAAAGGTGGTTAACTTTCCTAAGCCTCCTCAGTGTTCATGAGCATGATGTTGTATAACATGGAGGGTCTCACTGGTTCAGGTCATCTGGCTGGTTGTGTCAGCTCCCAGCCTCTTTGGCACCCTCAATCTCATCTTTGGTGAGACAGAGGAAGGAGCAGAAAAGCACTTGATGCTGAGCAAACAGTGTTCAACCATCACACATCTAGACCGCAACCCCACACAGCCTGCTATGAAGACAATCATCTCCATCCCAGCAAGACCCTGTGCAACAGCTGACAAAGTATGTCAGAAAGGGAGGGCTATGGACTCTTCCAGATGAAGAAGTGTAGTGGTGTCACTCTCAGGTAATGTCATATGTTCACTAATAAAGATACGTGGAAATATGCAGGGATGTCAGATAACTGACTTTGACTTAAACATCTGAGGAGATTTTGCAAGAGTACTATAAATACTGCTGCAAAAAAGAATCCTTTTCTCTTTCCAAAGAGTTGCTTGGGAAAAAGAGACATTTGTTATGAAATAAATTTATTTTCTGGAAAGATTAAAAAGTCTTTCTGAATTTGTGGAGGAGAGAGGAGGGGAAAGTTGGTCATGGAGGAACAGACAAACTAAAAGGCAGTATCAGATTTCCAGGATCAAAGATGGTTTAAATTTAGGCAAGGCGGCAGAGGAGTGATGGGAGATAATTTTGAGATTTGCTGTGCCTCACTGGAGCACAGGGTGGAGATAGCGATTCAGATCTGGGTCCATCAAAGCTCGGGGTTTCCCTGATACAGGCTCCATAGAATACAAACCCAAGCCATATTCACAGAGTTTCTGGCTTTGCGAAGTATCCATGTTTTTGTATTCCTGTGGTGCTTGAACTTTGCCTGTCAGCATTTGACAGCTGACTGGCACCCCAGCAATTACCTGCATTAGGATTTCTTACCCATTTTGTTTTGTTTTTAAAGAAATGTTTGGTGTTGCAGATAATTCCTCACTATGTGATTGTAGTGAGTGTACACAGGAAGTTTCCCTTAAGAATTCCTGTGAATTAAGATTCATATTTATGGAGCAGACTGCTTGTGACCTGGGGGAATGTAACCTGCACCCCACCACTGGTTTGCTTAAAATCTACCCGGTGGACATTCAGGAATGAGCTGTGAGGAGGAATGGTAGGATAATGAGCTACAGGATCCCTGTTTTGGAGTGCGAAGAAGTGTTATTTGATTGTAGGAAATAATCTAGATTGCTAACAAATCAATAGGGAGCCATAAAATAATTTAGATTGGAGGAAGGCTTTGGAGTTCACTCAGTTCAAAGCAGGGCTAACGTCCAACTTACAGTTGTTGCTTAGGGACATCTCAGACTATCTGAACTACCTGCTGAGAAGACCTTTGCTAATAGATCCCGCCACAGCGTCTCCTTGTGCTTTTGCTTTATCGGCTTGCTACAAGGGATTCCACCACTGTGTAGTCACCTCGAGAAAGGGAACTTAACTGAATCATTGTGGCTAATTTAATTGATCTGCAATGGTTCTATCACATCAGAATTGAGGTTGTATCAGTCTGTTTGGTAATTGCATTTTACTGAGTGTCTTCATGGACACAGATCTCCCCAGGTAATCTTAACCATTGCACGTGGCAGGGGGAGTTGGACTAGATGATCTTTTGAGATCCCTTCCAACTCCTAATATTCTGTGATTCTGTGATAACACTTCTTTGTCACCCAGTGATTTGCAAAAATTTTCAAACCACTTAATCTTCACTGCAGAAATGCTTATTTTCAGCCTGCTTTGTTGCAAGTGAACTTCTATATTATGTTCCTGATGGCACTAAATATTTCCAAAAGCATCTTGAGATGCTGTAGCAAAGCTGTTTCTTCATCAGCAAATTTTCAGTTCCTCTGTCAAACCCACATGCTACTAAGGTTCATAATTAAAAAAAGTCATTGATATACACCTCATAGTAATCTTTTAACACAGCTTTTTCACCTGTAGTCTTTTGAGAGTGTTTACTGCCAAAGTTCCTACATTGGGACAACAGCTAGTGTTTGAGGATTAAATTCTTATGCTGGTATGATGCCTGATGCAGTGTTGGTTAAGGACAGCATGTATCTGTGGAAGTAGTGAGCTTGTTTTACACATCCAGTGTCTCCTTTTTTTTCAGCTGAGTCAGCTGAGGAGAGTATTTAATTCTGATCAAACTCTTACAGAAATGAGTGAGAAATAGATCATGCCATGAGAGAGTTCCAGTTTATACCAGTCATAGTGTTTTCAGCAAAACACTGGTGATACTAACAGCACACTATATCTGCAAACATTTGTGTCCCAAAATCTGGCTGTGACCTAAGAACACTTTCATAATGAGGATAACTCTTCCAAGATAGCTTCTGAAACTGATGGGTTGTTGACCTATCCCTAGAGCATGTCTCTGCCATGCATGTTCATACAGTAAGGAAGATTCAAGATTTTTTTTTTTTTGAAGAAAGTTGAAATTGCACCGACATGGTTTGTGTGTTATTGGAAATCTATATTCCTGAGCCTATGAAAGTTACAGTTCAAATACTCCTGCATATTGAGGGATTATGGAAGCTAGAGATTCACTGATGGGAGAGGGAGGCTTTTTGTGTCTCAAGCCAAAGCATTACCTGTAGAACAGACTGATCTGCTGTGGGCATCGTGCAGTGAAGTGAGAGTCCTATTACTGCATACAAATGCACATTTGTCCTGATGTGCCAAAAGTGGAAAAATAGATCATAGCAGAAAATAAACAGTGTAGACTGTCACTTTGTAGTATGAAGTATGCTGTTGCACAGAACAAGTAACAGGAAGAGAATATAGTGATCATAGCTCATGAGGAAGGACTCTGAAACCTCAGTGCCTAACCCTCTAGGTCTGAGGCTGTGCTTGCATCACATGCTCAGGTGCTGCTGAAGCAGACTTACGGAAGCAGATTTTTGTGGCATGGGTTCAGCTGCCTAGGGAGCACTGTGTGCCTTGGGAAGGGTTGTGTGCTGAGATTTCATTGCTATCCAGCCTGGCATGGGCACATCTGTTCATGTCACAATCCTTATTTCTAGATTACAGTTGGAGAAGACTTTTGAAAGCATAATTGCCAATAACAGCAACTCACACATTTGGGAAGTGCCAGCAGAATGTTTGGACTACGATCAGTAGCTTTTTTCTGTAGTAAACTGCATTCATGTAGAGTTTGTGCAGTTATTCTTCCTCCTGGAATACCTTGTAAATGATATTTGGAAAGGTAAATGACTACCTTGTTCAGGTCATTTAGTTAATTTTGCACAGTCATACCTTGTGACTGTAGACAGGTTAGGAAGGTAGCATGAATTAAAATTTACCATCCATTGTCTAATAACTGTTTCCTTGCACACTCTTAGGACACAAGTATGAGAAAACATGCCTTGACCTTGCCTACAGTGGAAGAATATTCAGTGTAACTGCATTAACTTTGTGCTTGCTGCAGAATTAAATAAACATGTGGACTAGTGATGTGTATGTAAGATAGTGTAGCTTGTGTGTATTTGTAAAGCTATGGACAGACTGTGTGTTCCAGATCCAGCTGTGCCATTTGAACGTTTTGCTGCCCTTTGATGCTGTGGTTACTACTGTAGCTCTGCTAGTATAAGAATTTGTTTAAGAGCACTTTCCTTTGCTTCAGGCAAAGTGAGCAGGTTGGTTTAAACCTTCTTGGTTGGCTAATCCATCTGACTTGGAAGCATGTGAGGGAGCACTCGCTTAATTCCTTCTGCCAACAGAGCTGCGGGGGTGGAAGTTCCCAGTAGGGGAGTGGTAAGAAACAACTGGAAGAACAATAATGTCACTGCCTGGCACACCTGTCTGCGAGCTGAGTGCCAGCACATAACTTAGTCCTGCATGTGCTGTGGGTATTACAGGTCTTCCAAACATGTCTCTGCCTTTTTTTGTTACACATTCCTGGCTTAATTCTCTTCTAAGTACTTTTGTATTGCTCTGGCAATGCAAAACAATTTGAAAGCCTCCAGATGTGTTCAGCAAAACGATATAAAAATGTCTAGCAGGTGAATAGCAATGACTAGCCTTGTAAAATTAAATCTGTCATTTTCTTATCCAGAACCTCAGTGATTCCTTTAAGGGGTGCCAGATGCATGGTGTGCCTGGATGTGGAGTGGTAGTGCTGCCCCTCAGCTGAGGGATGGTCCATTTTGGGGTTGTGTCATGCTGCACTTACACTACTGGAGGAAGTTCACATCATGGAGTGGGGTTCAGCCTTCATTCCCAGTTTGTGTATTTTCTCACTGTGTGTATGACTTCTGTTACCCTTAAACCTGGAGGGGTCCAGTTGCCTATCCAGGCCTCAGAGAAAAGTTTTGTCTTTTCTTGCTGTGAACAAATGTCCTTGTCACCCTCTATCCAAGTGTGTCCTTCCGGTTGTAGAGACTTCTCTGGCTGCACCATCACCTTGCCTGAAAGGCCCATGGGATGTGTAGATCCCCCTGCTGCCTTTGGTGACCTGTTTTATGTTGCAGACTCATTGCCAAGTCCATCTTTTGCTTTCTGTTTTCTTCTCAGTATTTTCCTAATCTCTTTAGCTTGTTTTGTCTTACAGGTTTCAGGCTGGGGCTTCTAGACATCCTTACCAAGAGACTGTGCTTTATCTACTGCTGCTGTTGCTACTATGGCTACTAACTAGATAACTGCTTTTGAAAAGTTTTGCTTAGTCTGATATTCTTAATATTACGGCTTTGCACAGTTGGTTTTTGTTGGGTTTTTTTTGTTCTTTTTCTTTTCTACACATGGATAGCTCTGCTGTTTGCTTTAGTCAGTCATCTGTAGCTGAAAAATACTTTTTTTCTCCAGCAAAGCAATTGAGCATGTGTTTACCTGTAGATAAGTGTGTTTTCATGTGCTTCCATGAAGAAAGGACATAGGGTTTTGCTAAAAAGATTGGTGGGTTTTTTTTGGTTGGTAGTTCATTGGTTGATTGGGTTTTGTTTTTTTTTTTTTTTTATTTTCTGAAGTAGGGCTAGTAGAGCTGATCAGAAGCATGCTGCAGGAGGTGGAAATCTGCTCACTCGTTGGGGCCAAGTGTTTTGGTGTTGGAGGGTTTTTTTCCGTATTCCTATGCTTATAGCTCTAGCCCTTTTAGCCCTAGCAAATACAAGGCATTTCTTCTTATTTCCAATCCTCTTTTAAAGTAATGTAACTTGTTTCTACCTAAGATTTGTTTGTCTTTCTTACTCACATCTTTCTGATCCTTTTGTCTGCCTTTGGGTTCAGTGTCTACCCTGAATGGAGATCAGCTCTGAAAGCTACTGAATTTCAACGTTTACCTGCCTGAAAAAAATAGTACATTCATGTTATTTCATTGTTTCTTTGATGGTCATGTATTTTTCAGTCTGCAGCTGGGACAGATGTGCTTTGTCAGGGAGTGAATGAGCTGTGAAAGATACACTCTAATCAGGAAGGGAATGAAGTTCCTCTGGGTATTTAAACAACTGCACTTTCCCCGTGACTTTGATCAGTGCCTGTTCAGTCAGGTTACAGACTCTGAAAGCTCTGACTGCTGACTTCAGGTAATCCAATTTAGCCCTGTCTTTTTGGCCTACTTTCCATCTCTTGTTTTTCTAGATGATCTTATACACCTTTCCTATTTGTAAGTGCGCCAAAGGGCTGATGGGCTCTTTGTCTTAAATTACCAGAGTTCATAGAAAGCATCCATCTCCAATAAACCTGCCTCATATTAATTACTGAGCAGTTATCACAGTTATGGGCTGCAGAACCTCAGCTGAGTAGAGTTAGTCCACACAGTTTGAACAGGAATAAAACTCAAATTTTGACTATTGAAATGTCCTCCTTGTAGGACAGTGTTTGTGAGTGGGAGGAGGTAAGGAAACAACACAAACATTTTATTGTGGCACACTTTGCTAATCCTGCACTTCTATACAGCATCCATAATTATAACTATATTTGCTATAGGGAATTCAGATGATTCCTAAAAGTATTTTTACACTGTATCTTCAGTCACTCAGGAAATCAAATTTAAACCCAAATTCCTTAAATTGAGTGAAATCTGTCAGCAGAGATGCTAATGCCAGGTCAGTAAGAAATGGGGTCAATGCTCTTAAATGTTATTACTGATGTACTCATTATAGGTTGTTACAGTTCCTCCTGTTCCCAATGCCAGACACAATCATGCAAATCTTCTGGCAGTCTTTGGCAGTCATTGCACAGGCATGGCTGCAGTGCAGCTACAGTGTAACTCAGGTGAGGACCAAGGGGGAAGAGACTCAACTTCCAAGCAGGTCCCAACAGAAGGAGGAGCAGCCCTGGCCAAAGCCTCCCTGTGTTGCTTTTGGGAAGAGCTTTCTCAAGGTCACCAGCTGCGCAGTTTCTGAGTTGGCCCTGAGCACAGGCAGCCAAATCCCTGGGATGATGGGTTCAGGGCCCTGACATTCCATTTTGTCCTTACTTAAGTCCCCTGCCCACTCCACCAGCAATTCCCTGACCTAATGCTCCCTTTTCTTTTTCCTTTTCCCAGTGCAAGCTAGTGCAGGCAAGGGAAGGAGTGTGTAGCAACACCCTTGTGCCATCCCCCTTCCTAATGTACATTTCTTCAAACCATCAAAGCCCTCAGCTCTGCCAACATGCTTCTTCTCCACAGCACAGTGCATGAGTTCCCCCATCAGTGTCAGTGACCATGCAATGCTTATTTCATTCCCCTATCCCAATTGTAACAGTAGTAGTAATACCCATTGCCATCTTGGATACCTTGTTTAGGGCCTGGGAGAGGGTTGCCTGAACATTGGTGGCTGTTACCCTCACTATGGCATGGACCTGGAGCTTCTTCAAGCATCAGCACCATTGGGGCCTATCTGAAGTATACTTGCTCAACATCCTTTATTTTCCTCCTCTTTGTGGTTTGGACAGGCTGTTGTCCTAATCTACTGAATCTTAACAGCCTTATGTGGCTATGGGGAATGTTGTTGTTACCAAATGGGTGTTTCAGAAAGGCATGTCTATTTTCACAAGAAAAAAAGAACCAGAACATTTTTACAATGTTGCCAAAATGTGAACTTATATGCTTTGTAAAATCCTGGTTTAGTCAGGAAAACTTCAGGCTTACCTCAGTGTAGCTACTCAGGCTTTACTGGAAGTTGTACCTAAACTGGGAAGTATTTAATTGTGTTTGTGTGTGAGAGAATGGATGAAGGTATAGTAGCATTGACATTAAATCAGAATGGCTGCTTGAATTTCTGTCAGAGTATTCTGTAAGTATTCCTATAAATTAGACATATATTATAATTGAGCTAATTATGTTAAAGCACAGTGAACAAAAAAAAGCCTTGCAGACACATTTTTGCAGATAGATTATAAAACTACAGTTGGCACCTTGGTAATATTTTGTTTTAATCTAGGGAGGCTAAGTTTTCACAACCAGGTGCTAATGCTGAAGCACTTAGTGCTGGTCACCCAACCACATCAACACACTCATTCCAGCAGTGCAGCTGAGTTTGCAGGGATATGACATAATGGTGTCAGCTCTTGGGTCAGAAATCTCAGCAAGACAGCAGAGGTGCTCACAAAATTTTTTTTGAAGCATTTACACATCCACTGTAGTTTCCTTTGTGCAAATGCACAAACCCACAGTCCATTCAGTTCACGGTTTGGGAACAATTTTGGGTTTCTTATACCCAAATAGGAGCTCATGAAGGTGCACTGTTTAATCATTCCTGTTTAGCAAGGAGGCTTCTCTGTCTGCAGATCTGTTGTGCCCTGTTGTCATGTTCCTTCCACCTCTTGGTTAGACAGCAGCTACACACTGTTTCTTGCAGGAGATTCTTGGCACCAAGGAAATCCATGTGGTATGGGGAGGCTGTTGCAACTCCCTGCAACAGCAGCAATTCTTTTAGGTATGCTTAAGAGATATTTTTGGGGTTTTGCCTTGACTTAACGAATACTGATCAAAACTCAAGATCTCAGTGGGTGTTATTAGGCTGGATTGTTATCAGGGTTCTGCTATATAGAAGAGACTTCAACCTTTTTTTGCAGTGTATTCTTATCACTAAAATATTTTTAGCACACTCCCAATATATGTATATTTTTTAATTTCTAAATTATAGACATGTACTACTCTCCTAATATATTATGTACATAATAAAACATGCACAGAAATATACAAGGATAAGGTAAAGATAAAATAATCACCTTTTACATTTTTTCTTTATTTATTAATGGTATAAAATGTATTCTCTTGGCAGACCACAGTGGGTTGTCTTGCACACTCCTTGGGCATGTACACCTCACTATCAAAACCAGTGATCTAGAGGATGAGATAAAGCTGAAGATGGAAAAAACAAGACAAAAATCAAGAAAAATATATTTACTCTTGGGCCTTAATGTACTCCATGAAGGAGGTTAAAGACTTTCAAAGTCTGGTCCAAGACTATGGAATGAATTCCCTCAGGAGCTAAGGCTATTATAAACATCATCATCCAAATGTAAACAAGATTTCTTTAACCTGCCTTTATGACATAAATACATTGCAACATATACATGAAAGCACCCAAATTATCAAAGCAAATCATCCTACAAACCTTTCCCCTGGGGCAGAGGAAGGGAGAACAAACGACTGTTGCTTAATGCTCCACTGGGAAGCAGTTGAGTATTGCAGCGGTGGGGTGAGGACGTGAATAGACTAGTGGGTGATAGCAAACTGTATTTGTTCCTGTTCCTACTCCATTAAAAGCTGCACCAATGTGAGTTAGATGTTCAGGTCAGCAGCATTATATATTCACTGTTAATTGGACACCACTTGTTTTGAGATTCTTCTGTTGTTTTTCTTCTTTCTGCAGTGGAACCCTGAGTAATTTCCTGTAAATCATTGACTCAAGCTGTGTCTGGCTGTAAAATAAGCTAATTACTTGAGCTCACTTCAAGGAGGTTTTTTGGGTCATATTTCAGTAAAGGTGTATTGCTAAATATAGACCAACCTTTAAATTATATGCTTCCAAAATTGGAACAAAGAAGTATTCTGTGTCATAAATGCCACTAATACACAGGACAGTGGATCCCAGCCATCCTGGAGGTACACTACTGTTTTACCAGAAAGGTGAAGTTTATTTCATCCTTGGTGCCTGGCTAACTCACCTAGTCATTGCATGGTTTGGAAGGAACCTGAAGCCAAGTATTTCTCCACCTCTGTGTCATTTGCACAGGAGAAAGTACTAGAAAAGACAGACTATGTGTTCCCACCTCATTTATAGCAAGTCTTTCACCCAGGATCTAGTTTCCACTTGCATGTAGGAGTGGGAAGAGACTAACTTCATACTTCATTCATCCCTTTCCTGATAATGACAAGAAAGCAGTCTAGGTTTTAGAAGTTATTAAGGCTGGCTAGAAACTTGTGTTTTGCATTGGAAAATGTACTGTCTGAAAAAAATGGGGGTTCTTTATAGGTAATTTTTTATTTTGTCACAGTATCTCCATTTGGCTGATGTTCCTGGGCAATTCCATCTCTCACTGTAGCACAGTGCTTTCCCTCTGACCACCTTGACTGGTATCATAGAGTCATAGAATGCTCAGAGTTGGAGGAAATCATCTAGTCCAACCCCCATGCTGCAAGCAGAGACACCTGTAACTAGATGAGATTGCTCAGAGCCCTGTCCAACCTGACTTGGAATGGTTCTGGGGGTGGGGCATTCACCACCTCTCTGAGGAACCTGTTCCAGTGCTTCCCAACCCTCACTGTGAAAACTTTCCTCCTTATATCCAGTCTAAATCTCCTCTCCTTTAGTTTAAAGCTATCACCCCTTGTCCTATCACAGCAGGCCTTCCTAAAAAGACTTTCCATCTATATTGTGGAAAAGGTAGTTGGACCAGCTTGCCATGCCTGTGGGAAAGAATGGGGCATCTTTACTTGAAACAAGCAGCTCTTTCAAGCTATGGAGCTATACCACAATGGGAAAAAAGCCCTTAACATTGAGGTGATTGGAAGCAAAGATTTTTAGCCTTGTTTCAACATGATTCGCTACCATGATGTTTGCTAATCAAAAGCTTTGGGATTTGTGTTCTGTGCTTCTCCAGGATGTACCTTGAAATAGAACCTTTAAATAGGCAAATGCAACTATTGATATCTTTGAGTATGAGACAGTAACCATTGTTGAAAAAGTCAAAAAATTTAGTTGACTAGTTTAACACTGGTTTCCTAGTGATGTTTCTTAGCCAGGCCCAAAGATGCAGCAACACATGCTGCTGTTTACATAGTTCACATCAAGTTTTCAGGCCTGTGTCTTTCAAAAGTGACCATGATGTTCTACCCTAGTACCCACAGCTGACTTGCCAACACTGGGCTGGTTAGCCACCAAGCTCTGGCTGCTTAGGTTTGTAAACTTCCAGGCAGCAGCAGGAACTTTATTCAGAGTTGGGAATATGTTCCTCCAGTGCTGAATGATTGGGTTACATGGTTCACCTGTGAGTTCTGGAAATGCTATTAGCTGTTTCAGAGTTTCAGGACAGAAGAGCTGCACTTCTCTGAGCTTATGAACCTGCCCCAAAGTTGAGAATTTGCATGGACAAAAATCTCACAACCTGTCTTAGGTGTCTTCAATCTGTCACATCACCAGCAAGCCCACATGACTGCATCATCAAAACTTGCCTTCAGAGATCATGTATCATTGCTGACATGTCCTTTTCATGTCCTGTATGTCTATTTAAACCCTTGTTAGTTATCAGGGTGTCTAAATGCAGAAACAGATCAGCTTCCTATTATGGATCCATGTAGGGCAGCAGGAAGAAGAGAGAGGTGTGATGAGCCTGCAGAGTGTGACAGCAAACACTGGTGGACTGGGAACCTTCTGCCCTAGGATCAGCAAGGGTAGACAAGCTCTCTCACAACACCTAATATTCACTAGCTTCCTGCATGGATGTTTTCTCCAGAAGTCCCACTAGATAGTTACATCAGGCCCTAGCTGCTGTGCAGTTCATTTAGGGTAGATGCTTGTTAGCCTGTCCTGCAAAGAGGAGGTTCCTTCACTCACATCTTCTTCAGAGAAGCATGGAAAGGAGTAATTTTACTTAGGAAGAAGGCAGGAGCTCAGCCAGAAAGAAAATCTTTTCCCCAACCCTTTCTTTTTTCACTGTGGACTCTTGCAAAATGGCTTCATCAAAGTTGGCAAATGATGTTTTATCTGTGGCATCCAGCTTCTGATCTTCACTGGGAGGGTGTGGCCTGCAGGGTCACAAATGAAATGCTACAAATGCCATTAAATCAGAGCATTAAATTCAGCTCCTTTTAGGTGATACCACAGGCTGGAAAAAGTCTGTATAAAATACTCCATTAACCTCATTGTCCTTGCATTTCCTGCAAATAATACGGTGACCTGGGGTAGAGAGCATTTCCCCTGAGCTGGCTGTGGACTTTCTGTGTCTTACCACTGTAATTCTTTGTCTTTGGTCTTCTTGTTTCACATTCTGGCATCTGGGACATTCCTTAGCATTGACAGGTTTCTGCTTTTCATCTGGCTCACACCTTCAGCTGTTGAATGGAGCTGGAGAAAGTCCAGGCTTCTCTCAAGTGCCCAATTCTTCAAATCAAATCCAGCATTGCAGGTTTGGTTTTGGATTTTATTTTTGGCTAACCAAGATAGTGATGCCAGCATTACTAGTGGTAATACTTGTTATCTTCACAAAATTCTTTCCACCTTTCTTTTACTCTTTTCCAAGATCTGTCTTTAATTGTCAGTCTCTTCTTGTACAGGTTCATTTTGCTGCGTTTTGTTAGTCATGCTTCACTGTCTGATCTCTTGGCCTGTTTATGGCCTATGCCACAGAGTTTGTCCTTTGTGTTTTGCTGGGTTTGTTCTAGTCCCATAGCAAGCTTTACTGTATGGATAAAGTAGTCCTAAACCACCTACAGTTGCCTGAGAAATTATTCTAATGAAGTCTTCAGCAGGCAGAGTCAGCATGACAGTCCTGGTAACAGTCTGTCCCTTGCAAGGGATCCTGACACAAAGAACTTTGTCAGGAAGCACTTCCTGCCTTGCAGCTGCTTGAACACTTGAGAGACTCCCAGAGACCTAGTTTTTGCAGCCAGCTCAGTTCAAGTGTAAAGGAGAACCTGGACGTGGCCATGTGTCCTGTGGCAGTTTTCATTCTCCATGGGCAACAAATGCTTTCACACCTTGCTTTTCTCCAGGGTCTTGCCCTTTCCAAAAAATAAACTTTATTTTGTATGTGCATCTGATTCTTTTCTGCTTTGCTTTTGTCTTCCTTACACAGCGCAATGCTGAGCTTTTCCATACTGCAAGTATCTGCCATAGGCTGAACAATCATTACCTAATCTTCCTCCCTTTCTTCCTTCCTTCCTTCCTTCTTTCCTTCCTTCCTTCTTCCTTCCTTCTCCTTAGATGTTATATTTTTTCAGAGATCACATCTTAACATTTCTGATTAGTCCTTTTGAATGCCCTAAACTAGCTAAGTTTTCTCTGTGTGGTTGTGTTCCTTCTTTTTTCCTCCCTTCACAGACATTCTTCTGGTATAACTCACTCCAGATTTTCCTTAAGCTGTTTTATAGGCTGCTGCCACTTGATCATTCTTTTCTATCACTCATATGAGCTCTTCTACCTCTTTATAGTTATTTTTCACAAATTTCTGGCTTCTCTAAAACCTGTATGCTATAATGTCCACAATTTAGACATTAGACTCTAAAATCTGTGTGCTAATGCTATCCACATTACGTTTGTGCTGTCAATATTCTGTCCTTGAGGTAAAATGTTTGCATGATTTGCAAAGGCTTTGATTTTCAAACTTTTAAGAATCAAGCTGTGACAGGTGGCATTGTGTGCCACTGCCACTGTCAGGATGCTATTTCTGGCAAATACCTTGACTGTGACAACAATTATATGCTCATCAGCTGTGTCATGTTTCTGGATAGAAGAAATCACAACTTCAAGACAGTAAGTAACTTTTTTCCACATGCAATCACAGAATCTCTGCAAAGTGTGTGGTCCAAGCCCCTGCTCAAAGTGAGATGAGCTAGAGCTGAGGTACACCCTCAGTGACAAGCCTCCAGTGGGGGGGTTGTGCCTCCTATTACAGTTCTCTAAGGCCAGGTTGTGACCGAGGGACAAACCTGCATCCAGCAGTGCAAATGTTTTTCTCAGTATGTTAGTGTACACCACGTTGGATTCTGGTCTTTGCTCTAACTTCTTCAAGTCACACTTAGTAGTTTTGTGCTATTCATCTACTTCATGGCAATTTGAGGGGCTTTCCCCCATAATTTCTATATTTGTATTTACTGTTGTTTTCTTTTGTCCTCATTGGCCTGCCTCACTATTGGGAGTGCTCTGCTTATCACATTGAAGGACTAGGGTCATTTTGCTGGACACAGGTAGCTGGTATTCCAGAGTGTCCTGACTGGGATATGAGACATCCATATGTGCTGGTGGATAAAGCATGGAGCCTACAGGACAACCATGTCCTACTGGAGCAGTAGATGGGGTCAGACAGGACTCTCCAGGGCACCCTGAGGGTAGTAGATTACTTATTTATGCAACTAATTTGAGTCCCTATTACCTAGCCCATGTTTTTCAACCCTTCCCACTTGCTGAAATGACTGCAAACATATTTTTCCCCAAATAACTGGTTTTTCCCCATGCTAAAAGGCATTACTAGCCTATATTCAGCATGCCTAGATTTTCTTTGCAAAGTCTGGACTGTAACTGCAGATACCACATCAACCTGTCTGAAGGGTTTGCAGAAAATAATATTAGTCTTGCAAATATAGCAGCTGTGGGGAGCTGGGTGCTCCTAATCCAAGCTTATTTCCAGGCTACAGGCAAGTCTTTGTCCTGCTTCTGGCAAAACAGTCTTCTTGCCTTTTGAAGCCTCTTCCCTAAGCTTTCACTTTTGGATGACATAGATCTTCTGAGGCCACTGAACCAAGAAGTAGCTAGTCTGTCATGAATGACCTGGAAGTGTTTGCTTCTTGTATGTTTATATGTTATAGAAGCACTATGTGTGTGTGTGTATATATGGGTTTGTCCTGAGTTCAGTCTTTGTAAGACTTCAGTGTAGTTGAGGGTGTGCCATGTCAAGATCTTCTCTCCCTACGTCTGCATGTGGGCTCTACCCTTTCTCCTCACTGTCTGCCACCTGAGAGGAGCTGGACCCCTTCTGGCCTGGCCTGTCCACTGTCTCTCGCACACTGGGCAATGGGTGGAAGATGAAGGCCAACTCCCAGCCTGACTGAGGAGAGGCACTAAAAGCCCCTGTTAGCCTGGTAAAACAAAAGCAAGACAGCAAGGTGTGGTAAGGTGTGATGGCCTCTGATCCTGCACGTCTTTGTATTGCAGATATCACTCCTGGAGCAGAGCTCTGCCTGGGAGCAACAGGAAGCCTCATATGGGAAGTTGGAGCACCATTTTGCTGTGAAACATCTTTGCTGAGGAAATACAGCATTGATGGGCTAACAAGAGCAGCTTCAATAGGAATCAGTTAATATAAGCCTGAAGCTAAAGCTGGGCTTTCAGCATAAATCAATTGTTCTAGAAGCTTTTAGCATATTTGTATCAGAAAGGCTTGTGTGGCCAACAAGGCAAAAAAAAAAAAAGCAATGCTTTCATGACCAGCTTCTGCTTCTGTACATAGAAGCTACTTGTATAATTAGAACTGAATGCAGGATATATGTTGGCATTCACAGAGCAGTATGTCTCAGGGGAATAATTCATATTTGTCTAAATCTCTGCTTATGAAAGAAAGGTTTAGGTCACAGTCAAGATTTCACCAGAAATTCTTGTCTTCAGTGAATAGTAACAGGTAGACAGGACAGAAGGATTTGTTTACCACCAGTAGCCAAGTCTTGTGTTGCCCAGTGTTTCTGTAAATAAAGGAAGAGTGTCCTGATCCTTCTGGCTGGAAAAGGAACTACATAAAGCCCCTGAGCCTAACTTTCCCATCAAACCCTTCTGACTGCAGGAGGAGGGAGGAGAGCATCCAAGAACCTGTTACTTGACCCCCTGCTCTCTGCCACACCCTCAGCTGCAACAGTTTTGAACAGAAATGATGCCCAGTTCATTTCTCTCGGTGGCATCAGCCTTTTAGCTGCTCTGTGCTGTTTTAGTGAGGTATAGTTTGAGGGCTGGTATCCAACCTCTGGCTGTGCTGCCCTTCTCTTGCTATGAAGCATGCTGCTGACGGTGGAATGCTGGTCTTTGGAGCTCTTGCAGATTTTTAAGTGGGAAGATGTGAGATGTCCTGGCTGAGATTTTGAGGTAGTCTTCCACTCCAACTCTCTCCAGCAAGTTGTACAGCTTTATTAGCAGATAGCTGACAAAGTATGTGTGGTTTTGTCAGGGCTGTACGAATGTCTGTGTCTCGTAAAGGCAACATAGTCTATTGCTAGGACCAGGAATTTAAGACCTTTTCTTCTGAAGACTCTAGACCAACAATCATCTTAAGAAAAAACATCAGTGAGAACTGTGAGGGCTAAGCAAAGCCATCCCAAGGAGTTCCTCATGGCGGTGGGCTCCCTGGGCTGGTGCCACCCTGGGCAGCGTGGCAGCTTGCCCATGATCCTGCTGGAGCAGGGAGAGGAAGCCAACTGAAGCAGCTGGTTTGGGGGAAAGGAGACAAAGGCTGTATATTATTACTTTGCTTGTAAGATGACAGTGGAGCCTGGGACATTTCAGTTCCTCTGTATGTATACAGGGCGTGGCTGGGAGCCACAGCCAAAATGGTCTTTATAAGGTAACGATTGCTGAGCGGCAGCCGGCAGCACCCTCGGGGCTGATCTGTGCGCTGCTGCTGCACAGCCATGGGTGGCTGGAGAAACCTCACGCTCCCCTGCACTCATTTCCCCCCATCTAGGTAAAACAGGGCAGGGGGGATGGGTGAGGTAACTGTAGTGGGAGCTCATGTGTGGACGCTGAGGCAAGGTCAGGCTGTTTGAGGTTGGGGGGAATTAGGGGTCCTGCTGATCAGTGTCCTGACAGCCACCATGCAGAAGGTGCTGAGAGCAGAGGGAAAAGTAGTTTGCAACCTAAATTCTTGGCAGCAGCAGAGGCTGAATGATATTATATCAGCACTGCTAGAGTGGTGGTCTGGGAGCTAACAGTGAAGCCAGGATCCCCACTGCATTTGGAGTTAAATTCTTCCTGTGCAATTGGCTTGCTGTCTTTGCCCTTAGACTGTGCTGTGGCTACTTATATAGGGGGGCAGTTTTGAAGCCATTTCTGTCACTGACAGATTTGGATTGGTTCCAGCAACAACAGGGTACAGTCTTTTTCTCAAATATATTTCTTGCTAGGTCACCCTAAATTTTGTTGTCCCTGATGCAGGGACATGGTTGCTGTGCATGCTTCCATGGTCTGTAGAGCTTCCCTCCTCTTGCATGTTGTGAAGGCTCCTTTCTGAGGTACAAAGAGTCCAGAGCTACAGACTACTTGTTTTCTGCCCAGAAAATAATGCAAACCTTAAGAAGCCCACTTTACACCAAAGAAGAGACATTTTTACTGAACTTCAGGCTGGGCTGGAAGTCTAGAAAAGACATAAAAATGCTTCAGAGAGAATTTTCTTTATTTTGGGATCTGTATTTTGTGGTATGTAGTACACATTCAAAAACCCCATGACTCTTCAAAACCTATAAACTGTGGGAATCATATATATCAGATTTACTTGTTAGATTTTAGCTCTCTGAGGCAATGTAATATAGCTGCAGCTTCATCTACAGGTTTATGTCCTCCTTGTGTTGAAAGGTTGAATGCATCAGAACAGGTTCCTGCCAGGCTTGTTCTGGATGCTGAAGAAAGCATATGAAACCTAGAAGGAGCCTGGAAGGTACAACATCCAGTGGGACTGCTTGGCTTCAGACACCATGGCTATGTGGGCAGGGAAAATGTCAGAACTGGTGCTCACTGTCCTTTGTGGAGCCATGGACTCTCCATTTGAAACAGGCACTATCATTCAGGAATGGTTAAGTAAAGTAGATACTGTAGAGATTAAGTGGCTGGAGTTAGTCAGTGTGTGGTCTTCATCGTTGGTAAAGGTTGTGAGAGCTTTTTGTTGCCAGTGTCTGTGCATGGGAGTAAAACACCAAGATCTGTGACCTAACTGCTCTTCAGGTGAGAAAATTAAACTCTTGACTTGGGAAACAGATCAACTTCAGAAACATTAGATCTGTGTGTGTTCCTGGAGGAGTGAAAGCATGACACAGGTGTCTTTTGTCACAGGAGATTGTAAAGATGCTGAAACTGGCTAGAGGAAGTTCACCTCCTGTGAGATTGGGTTTAAGGAGGGTTTTTTTTACTGTAAGGGTTTGATTCTGCATTTACTCAGGCCAGCTTTATTATTAACTTCAGGAGTGTTAATCCTGATCTACTACTACACACATGACAGCAGAAGCAAAAATTTTTGCAGCTTCTGAGACTAACAAGTTCTCCTGAACAGACTAATAGATTAATTAATACTGAGAAGCTAAGAGTTGTTTGTACAATAGCAGTGCTTCCCATTTGTCATCCCTATCTCATTACATGGGAAAGTAATTATCATTCCCATTTTGCAGGTAACAAAAGGAGACAATAAGCTTCAGCACACTGCCAAAGTTGAAGCCAACAGCTGTTGAAAGAGCTTGAAATGAGAGCTTATTTCTCATTTTTTCTGAGTCCTTTGGGCATATGGACACTATCCTGTGTATCAGAACATGGTTCTGCTCTTGTTAAAACTGTGGCTAACCACCCACTGGCCACTCTAGTGCAGGTGTGATGTGAACTAACAATGGTATTTCACTTGTACTACCCAGAACAGCAATGTTAATGCCATCTGGACAAGGGCAGGTTACACCTGATTAGGAAAAAAAACCAAAAGAAATAAAACAGTCTTTAGGGACAAAACTGCTTCTTCAAATTTCTTTTGAACACACTTCAACTGGCAGAAAGATTTGGCACCACTTCAATACCTTTGTCAGATGTCTGTGAGCTGGCAGCAGGATGTGTCCCAGTGGGTTTGGCACCCCATGGAGTCACTGCTGGGTGTGACACCCCTGGCAGCAAAGGAGCAATCAAATGCTAAGCCTCTCTGATGGTGTTTCCCATCTGTTTTCCCACCAGGGTGCAACATGCAGCTTGTCACCATTTCTAGGGAGCATGTGTGTCCTTCCCATTAATTTCTTAAGGTCTGCTGGCAACTTTGACCACATTTCATACAAGGGTGTATGTCTTGATGTAAAACAATGTTCCTGCATGTCCAGTAGAAATAAGTTACCAGGGAGAGGAGAGAACTGAGTTTTGCTGAGCACAAGATCCATCCTAGTGGCTTCTGATCTCAATGACTGGCATAGAGTGTGTGGCTGCAGCCATTTGTACTGTGAACTATGTTAAGGTTTTACCCACACAAGACAGCCAGTCAAGGAACAAAAATTCTCAAGATAAAGGACTTCAGTAATTACACTGCAAAGGGAAGCTGTTGGGAAAGATATGAGGTAAGGAATGGAATGACCAGTGAGTGTTAAGTCCAGGTTTTTTTCTTTTTTTTTAGTAATATTTGTTCTTTATTACCTTATAATTAGTATTTTGCAAATGATCTGGCTTTCCACAGATCCTAGGTTTTAGCTTGTAAAATCCCCCACAGATTTTGAGAGAGGAAAAGGCTTAAAGTGTCCAACTGTATGTACTTAATTGTAAAGAAAAGTAGCTAACCTATTTACTCAGGAAAATTAGTGCTCAGGAACCTCTTTACTGGTGAAAACATCTGTTGTCAACTGAGTATGTATTTCTTCTTCCAAGCATAAAGAGTGGAAAATTTTAATGTAGAGCAAAGGCACTCAGTATTTATTTTGAGGGGAAAAAATCTGAAGGTTGAGAGAGATATTTTGGGTTGCCTCCTCCACAAAGCACACATGTTCCTATTTTAGGGTTTCTCCAGGATTGGAGACAGCAATCCTTCTCTCACTCTTCAGCTCCTAAGCAGAAAGAAGTGGATAGACTAACATCAAGTGGACATGGCCCATAGCTCTAGTATGCAATTATTGTGTGTATCAGCAGCAACACATACAGGGGGAGTTCCTTGACTGTTGCAGAAGGGAGAAAGACCATCAGGTCAGAATTTACACTGAAACTCCTTTAGTCTTCAGCTGGGGCTCTGCCAACTCTCCATGGCTTTGAGAATGCAGCTTTCCTTCTTGCTAGCTGGTGTTAGTCTTGAATCTCAGTTCAATATAGAATATACAAAGTTCAGAGCTGCAAGTGCTGCTATTTCAGTGGGGAGGAAGGAAGGAAGGAAGGAAGGAAAGAAGGAAGGAAGGAGAAGAGAGAGGTAGTGTGGGAGGAAGACTGGTTTACTGTTAATTAGGTTACAAAGGCAAGTGCTTGGAAGAGGAAATTATTTGACTGCTTGTGCCATTGTAATTATTTCTCCTCTGTGCATGCTTGGGATGGTGCTGACATTATTGTCAGAACTGTAATTAAAATAAGTAGCTTAGGTCCTTACTGACAGCACAGCACAAAATGAATTTAAAAGAGAACAAAACTGCACTTGTACTGATCTAGTATTTCCTAACTTCTAAGCACCTGAATTTGCCATCCAAATGACATGATTTTTAAATAGATAGGGTTTTACTTATAAAGCTCATAAAGCTCTTGGGATCAGAAAAAGGCAGAGAAGACTCTCAAGCACAGTGCCAGGAAGCTTCACAGCCAAGGCAGTGACAGCTGGAGGTGAAGATTTGAGGCTGCTTTCAGTGTTTAAAAGATTGATGCATTTGGAGAGTAGGGCACCATGTCAGTGGCAGAAGAGAAACAATCTTTCATTCCATGGTAGGTAGTCTGCTGCAAAAAGCAGCATCTGAACATCAATTCTGCTCTGCCATAAGCAAAGTGAACAAACTCCCAGGCTGTATGAGGATCCCTCTGACCAGCTTTCTTTCTGGTCCTGCAGATTTCAATTGCTGTCTGGCTTCCAAAGGTCAACCCCAAGCATATTCACCCAACGTGTCCTGCCCAGCTGGTTAAAGCTCTGTTCTGCCATAGGGTTTCAGTCTCTGGACTACATGGACACTTCAAAACACAGTCTCCTAAATCTCAAAGGATTTTTGTATATGCTCCAGTTGTGGTCTTCCTGGCACCTATCCTCAAAGGCTACTCTGTGGCCACAGGGCCAAATGGCTGAAGGGACATAACTTTTCCCTTGGTTCCATACATTGTTAGTGAAGGAAGTAAACCCCACACCTGAGCAGACTGAATTGCTGCTGGGGTACATACAGTTCCTGTGGCATGTTGTCAGAGGAGAGGGGGAAGTGTTTGAACTTGATTAGTCTCCAGTGGTTGTATGGGGCATCTGAGTGACATATCATATGGATTGGATTGCTTCCCAGGGCCAAGTGCTTAGAATTATGATGAAGTGGAATTTATATTCCACCTCTTGGTTTTTCCTTCCCACAGAACCTTTCTTAGAGGATTTGCCAAAAGGAGAAGGCAGTTACCCTTTCTGTATTTAAAAGACATAAGGGCTTCAGCATGAGGAGAAAAAGAAACTTGGTTATACCAGTGTTTTCTTATTCATCATGTCATTCCTGAGATTTGATCCTGCAATGTGTTTGTAAGGACAGTACTACTGTCCCATCAAGCATCAATGCCTCTGTTGCAGGAGAAGAGCAGTCCTTGAGCTCAAATGGATGCTGGAGTTAGGGCAAGCATTTAGGAAGCCACCAAGTTCACAGAAAGAAAGGAAACAACTTGTGAGAATAGAAAGTTTTTGTGGTGAGGGGTGTCTCCCAATGCAGAGAAATACCTGAGGGGGGAATATAGCAAAGTCTTAATAAAAAAGACATAATAATATGACATAAGACATAATAACATGGCTAATAATCACATAATAACATTATGACATTGTGTTATAGTATAAGACTTAATAACAAAGAGGCAGACTATTCTGAGCAGTATCCAGTGGAAGGACAAGAGCAGATAGGCACAAATTAAACTACAAGAAATGCTGTTTAAATTTAAGAAAGATCTTTTCACTGTGAGGTTGATCAAACCCTGGCACAGGTAGCCCAAAGAGGTTGTGGAGTATCCATCCTTGGAGATATTCAAAACTCCAGCAGACATTGTCCTGGGCAACTGATTTTAGGCAGCTCTGCTTTGGGCGGTGGATTGGATTGGATGATCTCTGTGGTTCTGTAGCTCTGTGAAATCACTTCCAAAGCAGATGAAGTGTGGCAGCTTTGACAGCACTGTCTCTAGTAACAGCCAAATTATCATGCTGAGACTCTAGAAGCCATAGTTTGAATGCTGAAAGGCATCAGTGCATGCTGGAAATTCCACATTAATGATGTGATACAATGCTTTCATTAAATAACTTATGGAGAATCATGGTAAACAGCAGGTCAAAGATCTCTTCTGTCCCTCTACTGTAGGATTTGATCACCTGTGAGTAGTACAGAAAAATAATAGGTCTGTGCACTGATCAAAGCACTTGTCATATGACAGGACTGGAAATCTGTGCCTTTGCCACTGGCCTGAGTTTCAGTACTTGTTCCCACAACTATGTTTCCTGCTTTGCCATTCATGAAGTACAAACAGTGACAACAGCAGAACCTGTTCTTAGAAAAAGACATTGCTATAGAATGCTGGGCTTAAAATAGGATCTGTGTGTTGTCCCAGTGACTTTTTGGGTGCAGCTCAGTGGAAGTTCTGCAGTATTTTAGTGTCTAGTTAGTGAGGCAGAAACCTTGTTAGTTAAGGAACCTGGAACCTTTGGGGACATTTAATGTTGTACTTTAACAAATGTCATTTTAGTGAAGCATAAATATATAAGTAAGATCTCTGTATCCTCATATTTCACTCTGGGTATTCTCAGGCTGAAGATCCCCTTTCTTGTTCTTTTTCAATGACATTTAAATTCCTTTCTGTACCTTGTCTCACCTTTGCATCATTCCTCAGATACCAGAGCATCCTATGAAATCTGGTTCTGTTTCAGTCTTTGGCTGGGCATGTACACACTGATTGGAGAGGCAGGGCAACTGCAAAGGCTGGGATCATGATGGGGAGACAAGAAGGGGCAGAGCATGGCAGGTTTTGGCTATTCTTTTATCCATTTTTTCCCCTGAGAAACACTGATGCTTTTTACATTTAAAGCCTTAGCTTCTGTGTGATTTGGTTACTTGACATGGGAAATGGCAAAGGGTCCTAGATAGTTCTGCAGCAGCATTAATAATAACATGCTTGTTTATAACAGAAAACCTGTTTGTTTGTTTGACAGCAAAGATCTTTATGTTGAACTTGATGGTGACTGTTCTGAATACATTTACCCCAGGCTCTCTGTTGCTCTTGGGTGTTAATCTATCATAATTGCAGGATATTAACCATAATGTTAAGACAGATTACTGAAACAAAGCCCATTAAAATAATCAGTGTTTAATCTCAGACAAAAGGAACTCCAGCTGCCAGTGTTTGGGGGTGGGAGTCTGTACTCATCAAGCACAGTGACATTTAAATTGTATCATGAGCATTTATGGACTATTTGTGTTTATTTTGTGCTGAAAGGGCCTGTTTCTGGTCTGGTATCAGAGCTCATTTGGAAGAGCTCCAGTGAAATAAATAACAATAGCATGGTAGCATCCATGTGAGGTCAGAGCCACTGGAGGAGCCTGTGGTTAAGGCACTGGGCTAGGATTTAGAAAATCAGAGATCAATCTCCTACTCCATCACAGATTTTCTGTGTGAATTCAATATACATCCCAACCTCAGTACTTCCTCAGGTGGAGTTTGGCTGCTTAGACCCAAGTGACAGCAAACCTGCCTTCTCCCACAATGCCTGCCTCTTCTGGGACACCTGTGTTTCTACCTGTAAACTTTCTTAGGTGCCTAGTAACTCCTGATTTCCCAAGCCTCCCTTGGCTAGTCTGTGCTGGTTTTATTGCTGCTTTATTTCCAGCTCTGAGCTCATGAACTGGGCATCCCTTCCCTTTGAAGGGACCAGTCTGATAGGTGATTCTGCCCAGTCCAGACTGACTGCTCAGCATCAGCAGCAAAGACAGACATGCACATCAAGTTGTACCCTGATACAGGGCTGGTGTTGGTGCCAGGAGTGCTTCCTTTTTACAAAGTACCTTTGTCTACAATTAATCCTTTTCCCACAGAGTAGCAGGCTGTAAACATGAAACCCTATGATTCTGGGTTTGTTACTTGGCTAGCATAAAAGTCCTGCTTGTTTAAAGCCTTAAGCACCAGATACCCTCACCAGCTTTGTTTCATGATTCCTGCCAGTACATCTCACACAGATACCACACAGGCCACTTTCTAGCTGGCCTGGTCAATTTTCCTGTTGGCAAAACCAACTGAAGCTCCCATGTTAGGCAGTAAGTCTGACATTGGATGTATCAGAGGTGCTACGTGTCTGTGCAGCCAGTGCACACAGAGGAGACCTGCTCATGTGCAGCAGTCTTCTCCAGGGGCAGCTGTTTTTTACAGATCCCCCCAAAGCATCCCAGTTAGAATCCTGATGAAACCTTTTCACCACACAGCTGTGTGATGGAACTCCAAGGAATATCCCTGCCAGACAACTTCAGCAGTTACAGAGAGAGAAAGCCTGGAGGAGAATATGCTATTTCAAATGCATGCACATACATTTATTTCTAATTTGCTAAGGTTTAAGATTATGCAGATAATACAGAACAAGTTTAGCCTGGAGTTAAGGCAGCTATGGAGGGTGTGGTGTTTTGGCTTCTTTGTTTAGAAAAATTACTAAGGTGGGTTTGAGGTTTTGTTGTTCTTTTGGTTTGGTTCTTTTTCTGAACTACCTGCAGCAGGAAGGATAAAGATTGGCATGTTGCTATGTAGAACTTATTTCAAATGGCCATTTGAGAAACTACCACCCTCCCCTGACTGGCCTTGCTAAATGCTTGGGCCAGACAGATGACAGAGAGGCAGGGATGGAGAACCTCATGGCTGTCACCCATCATTGCTGCAAAGCCTGGCCAGTTAAACAGCCATTGGAGCTTAGGACCCAGGAGTCCAGTTCAACTGCCAGGAGTGCAAGAAGATGGACACACTTTGGAAATATGACTGATGGTCTTCAAATGTGTTATCAAAATTTGGTTTATTTACCAACTGTAAATGCCCATGCACAATTGAACCCTGTAGAGTAACACCCATGTCTTTGAATGTGGCCTGAAGTGCTCCTAAATAACAGGTAATCCAGGAACAGACTGGGCATTATATGCCATCATACATAAATAAGTAACTAATTACATCATCATCTTTAAAGGTTATATTTAGTGGCCAAGCTTTCAGGCTCCATCAATAATTTCAGATTCTGTGGGAGAAGTAACCTCTGCATTCTGACTTCAGCAGATTTGGGAGGTTGTGAACTCCACCCACTGGTGACCTACATTTTGGCTGTCTAGTCAGTCTCCTCACAAGAGCTGCTCACCACAAGATGCCACTAGCAAATTACTGAGCTTGTGTCCAACACTCCTAACCACACACAAACCAGCTCCATTTGGGAGCATCTTGCCAAAATAAGCACATCCTCACCCACATTGGACTATCTGTCTGAAGGCAGAGGCAGCTAAATATTTCTCTGGAAGCTTTTTTTCTTCCTGGAAGGAAAAAGGTCCTTGTTTCCATGTTGATGTACTTCCAGATTCTGTCAGTTCTCTTCATGTAGAGATCCCTGTTCTGAAATACACATGGAAAAGCCTGGCCTTTGTATCTGGTTTTTGACTTTCACAGAACTAGGTGGATTTAGAGAATCTTTGAAGGAGCAAGACTTGTGGAAAACCAAGTTCAGCAAGTCCTAATTAAAGGAAAACAAAGCCCAAGGCACTCCCTATTTTAGCCTTTGGTGTACCCTACTTGCTGCTTGCCTGTAGTGGGCTTCACTTCCACTTCAGAGGGCTTTGTACTCTGAAGAGGCAGCAGAGGTCAGAGTGAGGATGACTAGAGCAGTTTGATTGGACCTATTGCTTCAGCTGTCTGCAGAGGCACACTGCTGCTGCTTATCTGGCTGCTAAATTCTGCACAGCCCAACATGTGACATCTTACACCCATTCCAGAATCAACTCATGTGCACATTTGCAAATAATTTATGTGAACATATGCCTCTGCTTGCAGTAAATACATGATTTTGCTGCCCAAAGTCATGAAGTTTGGGGAAGCAGAGTGGGAATGAGTTCCAGTTGGGGATGCCAGATATTCAGAGTGAAGGATGGAAGGATGGATGGGTGTGTGGATAGATGGATGGATGGATACAGGTGCATGGGTATATGCAGCATCTAGTGTTTCTGTGTTGTCTGTTTGCTGCCTAAGATCTGAGTGAGGAACAGCCAGGATTTGTGGATAATTTTGAGGATGCTGGCTATAGGTGGAATGGGGGAGTAGAAGTCCATGTGCCTGGTGGTCTCAGGTGGAGAGGATGGATGTGGGGACATGCAGTTCTGGGGAGAAGAGGTAAAGTGTGCTGTAGGCTGGAAGAGAGGGACTGTAGCTGGGTCACTCTGACACATATGGTGTCAGCTTGCCATTATGTTTTTCAGAACAAGAGACCTGAAGGAAACTTTGGGGAAAAGAGGAGACTGAGGTTCCTCTGCTGAGAGGAGTTGCACTGATGGCAAGTGAGATTTTCAGGTCTGGCTGTGCTTGGTTCTTCATGAGGTGGCAGAGAGGTCCCTCTCCCTGACTGCTTGGGAGGCAGCAGGGGAGCAGCTGGAGGCATGTGGCTTCCTCCTGTGTTCACCTCTGCCAAAGACAAGGAAACCCTCTAGATGAGATAAGACAGGTCTGGTAGGGAGCTTATACTTGTGTGTTTCCAAGCTTTTATTTCTTTCCACAAGATAAAAAAAGGAAAGGAAAAATGAAAGTCTTGAGGAAAAAAATTGTATAGGATTCAAAAGTAGCACTCAGAATCACCATTTTCTTTTTTTTTGCCATTAAAAATATTTTGTCCTCCTTTGAAAGAACCCAATTGTTTAATTGACCTCAATAAAGAAATGGAATTTGTGTTCTTTATAAAAACTGATGTGCTGGCATTTTCCATCCTGAATCAGAATTAAAAGAGCCACAGTGAGGAAGCTCAGTGTATTTGATTCACTAAAGAACTGAGACTATTTTGAAGGAGGGATTGAGAGAGGCCATAGTAACATTTTCTTTGTGAGCAGTGCACCCCTGGATATGTTTTGGTTTGGTTTTTTTCAGTGGTCTTTTAACCTAGTTAAATGATCAGTTCACTGATCCAGTCTACCAGGCAGCCCTGCACACAGTCAGCGTTGGCAGAGCTGTTAGGGCAGCATGGTGACAGAGTGGGGGTGGGAACAGGCAGCTCTGGACAGGCCTATCTGCCAGCTTTGTTGGAGAAGAAAATAACATGAAACTATAATATTGCATGTTTTTCACCTATAGTTTAAATGCAGTCATTTCCAGAATTTAATATGATGGGTGGTTAATGATATTCAATAACACTCTACAAAAGCAGAGCTTTGAAGGAGAAGAAAAGTCTAACTAATCCTGAAGGAAGAGACTCAGGTCTATTATCTAGGTATATTGCCATTCACTAGTTTGTTTTGGGGCTGCATGTTTTAGCAAATACTCCCACCAGAGTTCAGCTCAAAAACCCAGACCTGTTTGGTTTTTAAGGTAACCACTCTCATCAGCTCAAGATGCATGTGATTAGTAGACTGCAGTATCCCATGACATTTTGGGAACTCAGTTTTGAATTGGCCTTAAATTGTGCTCATAGGACGGACTGGTGTGAAACAATATTCCTTTCTTTACAGTGACTTCACTTGTGTCCAAACTGATCTGAGTCAGGTAGCTGCAACAGTTTGTGCTAGTAACTGTTGATACAGTAAGAGAGCATGGATTAATGTTGAATGGCCACATTTTGAGCAGCTAGGAGAACAGGTTCCTTGCATGCATCAGTTAATAAAGGCCAAGTTCTAAAGGCAACTGAGCGTGAATTATGGTCAGGCTAAGTTCCTGCTGTCTGAGTCACCCACAGAAGGAATTCAAAGAGTCCTTGTGCATTGCAGAACTTACAGTTAGTCAGGGACTGGAGGGCTGCCTGACATGAAATAAGACAGCTGGGGTTTGCCAGGGAGTAAGGACATCTCTTTATCCTGACATGGCCTCAGAGGCTCCATCTAAGCTAGAGCACCCAGGCATGTTTTCAGATTCCTGCAGTGGGCTGCATATCTTGGGCATGTACCATTGGGCAAGGCACAAATACATAGGCTAAATGAGAGAGAGATATGATTTGCTCCAGCAAGTACTTGGTCTGGATACCTGAAGAACCAAGCCCCATGAATATGCTGTAACACATTTCAGCCAATGTTCAGCTGAAATAGCCAGGACAGGTAATCCCCAGGCTGCAGCCTCCAGGGCCTGCCCATGTCCTGTGCTCTGATGTTATGGCTGAACAGCAGCATATCTCAGAGACTCCTGTTTGTCTTGCAGTAATCCTGTGAATTTAGGGTAGCAGACATGAGTTCTAGGGAAGCAAAGGACCTGGCTCAAGCAGTTAGATGCAGGTGGTTTAAATGCCACCTGAGTCCCTGAGCTTTCAGAGATGCCTGATCAATAGGAAGCATCAGGATCAAGGAGACAATGGAACACAAGTCACTAGAGATCACCTGAATGTTCTGTATTAAAACCTGTTTGTAAAGAGATTTAGAGACACAAACCTATAAAAAATTGTTGTGATCATGTTCTGAACTTGCCCTCAGAATTAAAAGAAATTAGAAAGTATTCTCTACTTACATATTTGAATTCTGATATAAAGTTAGGGTTGCTTCTCTTTTGCTTTCAATTTGAAATGTGAATTCTTGTAAAAGAGAAATGTCTTGACCAGCAAAGACAAGTCCTAAATTCATAGCTGTGTGTTCACCTTGCCTGTCTCCCTATGAAATCTAAGGCCTGAAAATAACTGTGAGAAGTGGATCTATCCTGACAAGAGTATTTGCAAAAAGGGTAACAGCACCAATCTAGAAAGAAATCTAGCTGAAATCTGATTCTGAGTAGAAAGGCTCAGGCAGAAGAATACTGACATGCTGTGTGACCTGTTGGTCAATCAAAATGTCACCTCTCAGATTTGTTGTGTTATGGAAAAAAATCTCATTAGTGATGATTTGTAGAAAGAATTCATTAATTCCTAGGAATGACTTTGTAGATGAAATATGCAAAATCATAAATCAGTTTTTTTCACTGAAGTGTTACTTCTTCTAGGTTTACTTTTATGGACAATATAGTGAAAATGGAATTAATCTTGGGTGAAGAAAAAAGGGAGGAGAGCAACAAATAGCAATCAAAATCTGAAACATATCAAGCATTTCAAAGATCTTTTATTCCTCTAAAAGACCTGAAAAGATTAGAAAAAGAGCCATGCAAAGTTTTTGCTGCATTTTGGACATTTATGGGTATTTTAAAACTAATCAAAAAGAAGAGGAACTTGAAAATGTAATCTAAGAAAATAGAAATTACTACAGCATCAGCAATGAATTATTCTTCTCAACTCCACTGTAACAGTATACTGGACAGTATGTGGGCAAGGATAGTGTTTGCACTAATTAGAATCAGTGTTTGCAGTTTAGTGAATAGTATAGGGAATTTGTGCACATATATGTGTGTGTCTGTACTTGTCTGTGTTTGCACACAAATGCATGCATATATGCACATTTGTTGGCAGAAAAAGGAGTATGCACAAGTTGGGGTGGAAAAGTTGTTTAAAAGGCAGAAGCCTAGAATGCAGATAAGGCAGATAAAACCCTAGAAATTATAGCTTCTGTTTATATTTTGCTTATTACAAGGTCAAACCAATCCACCTAGAACTAAAAGAAAGCTGTTATCTTGAGTAGCAAATATAAGACAAACATCAAAGTCTTAGTCATACAGGTTAACAAAGCACACTACTGTCCCATTTCTCTCAAACTTCTCCTTCACATCATGACCCAGGTACAGAGAAACCCAGGGTCACCTTCAGAGGTCTGGAGGTCTTGGGAACATCAAGTGTCTATGTTCCAGCTCCTACTAGTGCTAGAGTCTCCTGGCTCTGGCTGGAGGGATGTGCCAGTGTGCACAGCTGGTCAAATGCACCTCCTTCAGACCAGAGGTTTGAATCCAAGTCCTGGTGGCCACACACTAAGATGAAGCAACTAAATGGCTAACTGTCTTTTCATCTAGCTTTTAAGCTCAGCCTTGGGAAGGGCTGAATGCATCTGCTTTACAGCATCTAGCTTTACAGCAACTTGCATCCAGAGGTCATATCACATCCCTAACCAGATCCAGATCCAGCTAAGTTCATGCTGACCTTCCTCTAGCAAGGGTTTTTAAAAGATAGTCAGCCAGACATGGCAGCCAGTTTGATATCTGCATTTTTAGTACCTGCTGGACTCTCCCCCTGGTGCATGAGCTGCAGGAGGACAGGCTGTCTGTTTCAGCCCTCACCTGGTTTTGAAATAGTTTCACATGGTTTGTACGATATCACTGCAGAACCTGACTTGCCCAGAGCCCAACAGGGAGCAAAGAGAAGCAACCTCACCCCACATACTCACTGGCAGCTGCTGTTATCTCCCCATCTTCTGTCCCCAAGCCACACTGACATGAGCATTCCTCACGTCCTCCCTGCCTGCACAGGCAGCACAGCAGCCAACTCTGTGCTCCTTGGACAAGCTCTTGCTTGGAGCATGAAAGCTGTGGCAGAGGGCACAGCTAGGCCTAGGGTTAGGCCTCCCTAGCTGGTGCATAGCCACCTGTGGGCACAGTGCCAGCACAATGCCATGTGGTTGGGTGGTTTGGTTTTTGGGTTCTTATTTTAAAGGCCATACAATGAAGTAATGAAACAATTAATGACTAAGTTTAGTGTGATTGACCTGGAGGTTGCTTCACTGCTTATGCTCCACTTCTGAGTACTTTTATGCTTTTTGGAGATGAGGGATGTAAAGCTGTCCAGAAGTCTGGCATGTGTAAGCTCATACTTCTGCATACATCTGCATTTGGGTTTTATGGTTTCTTAACATTGTGCTTAGGTATTCATAGATGGTCTTTAGAGGTCCCTTCCAACTCCTAATATTCTGTGGTTCTGCAAATGGATTCAGTTTCCATTCACTGAGCTATGCTGATTGCCTTCTCCCACTCCCAAGAGATCCAGGCATCCAGTGCAGAGCAGTGCAGCAAAGGAAGAAGTGAAACAGGGCAGCATGGTTTACACCACTTTGTAGCTGTAACTCATTAACAAAGCACTTGGTCTCCAGTGAGTGGAACAACTTTATGTTCACTTTGCCCTTGACATTTTTCTGACACTGACACTGGCTTAGGGCAATGCCTACTGTGACTTTCGTGGTAACCCATTTCTGAGTCTTTTTTCCCTTTTTCTGAGGCAGGATGTCTAGCTATCCAGTAAGTGGCAGCAAATTGCTTAAAGTTTCATCAACAGTAAATTGTTCTCCAGTGAATCTTTGACCAGTGAATGAACCAAAGTAAAAGATTTCTATACATGACTGCAGTGGGAGAAAAAGAAGGAAGAGCTGCACACTCTTCACACTTGCCAACTCTCAGAAAGAACTTGCCTTCACACTCCCAATCAGTAGAACCACCTCAGTTCACAAGATGATGCATCTCTTCAGTTTGGAAGGGCTCAAGCTGCTTAAGCCAAAAGCTGATATGTTTGCCTTTGTGTTCATGTCTTATCCACATGTCTCCTGTGGATGGTGAGGAAACATGAAACTGGGGGGGAAAAAAGAGGCAGGAAATGCTATGCAAGTAGCCACCTTATCTTTGTTTTGTTATAAGAGAAACAAGGTGTTCAGAAAAAGAACCAGTCATAAAGGAATGCATTTCCAGATCACCTGGGGCTTCCTGCTTCATTTCACTTCCTCTTGTAAAAAAAACAAACCAAAAAACCCAAACCAAACCAAACAAAGAACTGGATTACAAACCAGTGCTAGTATTTATGCAAGAAAAGGAAATCAAAACAAATATCTTCCCACAAACAAGGGCTCAAATGACACTTAAATTTCTAAAGAGGAAATATGAGAAAGAAGTATTTCAGAAAGAAGCCATATCTGGTAGAAGTTTTGTGGGGAAAAAACCCCAAAATAGTGTGTTGAAACATCAATTAGAAATGTTATTCTAAGCTTTTGTCTTCTACTTCCCTTACAGATTATTTTTCTAAGTGGAAAGACAGATTCATCTGTCTCTTGGATGAAGAACCTCCAGGGCAGTGGGCTGGATAGCAGTGCAAGCCATTCACAAGCCATTCTGTGGGGCTCATGAACTTACTGGCCAATTTCATGGGTATTCCCAGGTAAGATAAGAGCTACTGACTAATAAATGCTGTGCTGAAATAATCCCCTCAGTGAAACACTGAGTGCTGTTCACCAGCAGTAGGGAATGACCCTTCAAGGGTTTCATTCTCTTTCCAGGCAGATACAACTGCTTCTTTGTAAGTGGTTACCTTGCCTGTTTGTGATTTATAGTAAGGTGGTGAGGCTGGTAGGAGGTTGTGGGGGCTCTGTGGTCACCATCATACAGAAGATCCTGAGCCCATTTAATGGAAAGCAGTGGAATAAGACAGACACATGGATAACTATAAACTACAAGTGACCCCAAGAAACTAACAGGGGAGTCATGTAACAAAGCTGATTCTGTATGAACTGTCTTTAAAATACATATATGGAGATTACCCTTGAAATGGAAGGCAGCTAATGGGTTCTGCTGAATCCATCATGATCACTTGAAGTTGCTCTGAAGGGGCAAGGGATTGGAGCTATCCCCTGTAAAGTGAGCTTTACTGCATTCAGCCACAATTTAGTCCTGTGGGTGTAGATGCTACACTGTCAACTTTGAGCTGTTATGAAAGTTCACCTCAAAATGAGGTCTGGTACAGGTTAGTTTTCCCTTCTCAACTATGGTGGTTTAGGATAGCTACATAATTCTGGGCCTTGGTTTTCTGCTTTGGGAAGAACAATTCAAGCAGTTAGCAATGATCTTTAAAGCACTAGGTGAGTAATGAGCTGATTGTCAGAAGGATCTGAGAAAGACCTAAACATGAAAAAACTCCAAACCAACAAAATACAAACTATGCCCAATAGCAAGGCAGAGGTTTTGTTGTTGTTTTGTTCTTCCTAACTGAATGACTGGAGGCAGAGCCTCTTCAACTGAAGGCTTTGTTTTTCCTTTGGTTAAGTTCCAGACTGCAAATCTGAGGAGGCTGAGGATATGTGAGACATAGTGAAGAAACATGAAACTGGAAGGGACTACCTGTGTCACTGAATCTGATCCCTGCTATCATAGGCCACCCTGTCACATGCTCACTCAGGAAGTTTTTTCCTCCAGAGGAGGAAATGCACCTTCCTTGAGTCTCTGCCTTACTGCTGTGCAGTGGCACAGGCAACACCATGTGTGTACAACACCATCCTACAACAAATACCTCACTCAGCCCAAAGCAGAGGCCTCCTCTGAACTTTCTGTTCTCTGAATCTCATTTCTAAGCTGGTCCATTTGCATGATGAATGTCTCTTTGCCACTTGAGTGTCTTGCTTCTTGCTGGGGAATAGTGCCAGGTAGAGTGGAAGGGACAGCACTCAGTGGAGAGGGTGGCAGGGATGGAAGAGGAGAGACAGGACAGAGTAGTGGAAGAATAAATGAGAAAACAAGAAAAAGAAATAGAATAAGTTAAAGAAATAAAAGATAAAAAGAGATAAAGATATAAAGCCTAACATGACCAGGCTGTATAAGTTCCAGGTTACAGGTTTCTTTTGCCTGGAGCTGGAGTTTCTGCTGTCATGTCTGAAGAGTTATGGCAGTTCCCCTCTTTGTGTGTTCTAGTGTGAAATCACAGGGCATATATACAGGTGAAAAGAGTCATATTCAAGATTTCAGAGGATGCTGCAAGGCCTTCCAGTGTTTTCACATTCCCCTGTGTCTCCTGGACACACCTCAGTAAATGCATCCTATGACCATGGTTTGTCTTTTCCATGGTCATTTCACAGAGCTGTCTCATAACTGTTCTGTAGTTGATTCCATGTATGGATCCTGCTCCATCATTCCCAGCTTCTTAGGTGCCAGGTCAGAGACTTCTGTTTTAAAGTTTTTCATGCTTTTGGCAATCAACTTCCTCCTCCAGCTATGGCAAGAACTGTCACTACTGAAGGGTACAACTGAAGGATTTTTACTATGGAAAGAAGTTTCTTATTCTTCAGGAAATGTGTCTGAAGTGCTGTCATAGTCTCTACTGTTGGACTACACTAGACAGGGTGCTATTTCAGTGTGATGTAGATACAAGGACCTAAAGAAAGGCAGCTGTGCTGATGCCAGAAGATGGATTTTGAGGCTTCTTGCTCAGGCTGTATTACTTGATTTCAGTGTCCTGCTTCTTTGCTAACAGCCAGGGCACACTACACTGTGCTTCTCATATCAGGCAGACTAAGGTATATAATTAGCTATACATGATGATGTATGAACTGAAAAGGCACCAGAGAACCTGTAACCCTGTAGCAGGTACAGGTAACCCTGATAAATTCAGAGAAGGTATGAGTTCTGCTGGGACCAGGGTCACATGCAAAGTGAGGCAAAATCCACTGCAGTGGGGCAAATGTGGTGGAGCAGGCTGATAAATCTGGGCTCCTTTGCCCCTTTTGTGTCATTGTCTCAGCCAGTAAACAAGACAGTCTATGAAAAGAGGTGAAAACAACTCTGCAATTAACAGCCTGTCAGTGACTTCGATTTAATCCTGGTTATCAGTACATTTTTCTCTAGTGCTGCTTTTACATATGTGAGAGATAAACCTCAGAGTAGCTAGCAGCTTGTCCCAGGGTTTGTGCTGGGACAAGACAGCACTCAACCATGCCACCACTAGACTATGGACAATAGTTGTCATGGCTTTTTGGCCTCCTTGCAGTGGCACATGCACTGGGGAGCTGGTGCCTTGCTGAGGAACATCCATGAAGCAGCACTGTCATCATAGAATCATAGAATGGTTTGGGTTGGAAGGGACCTGAAAGGTCATCTAGTTCCAACCCCCTTGCCATGAGCAGGGACACCTTCCACTTGACCAGGCTGCTCAAAGTTCCAGCCAATCTGGCCTTGAACACTGCCAGGCATGGGGCATCACAGCTTCTCTGGGAAACCTGTTCCTCACAGTGAAGAATTTCTTCCTAACATCTAATCTCCATCTACTCTTCCTGCTGTGATTTCCTGGAAGGTAAGTAGGGTCAGCACTAATAAACTACACCATTTCCAACACATCCCACTTTGCAACTTGCTAAACAGGAGGATTTGCAGAGCTTCCCAGAGCTCCAGATAGTGGCAGGCACTTTAGTTCAAGCCTGATAAATCTTTAGACTGCTTCCCTGAAGAAGTGTGATCTCCCAATGACTGTTGAACCTGTCCAACTGCATTTCAAAGAAGAACTTGCACTCCTTTATGAGTTTTCCATGAAGGTCAGCTACTGTGCAGAAAAGAGAGCCCCAAAGTCATCTCCTTCTCTTAAAGAAGGATGGTCGTCACCAGCAGCTCTCCTGAAGTACCAGAGCTGCTGGGGCTGCAGATGGGCTCATGGAGACAAGCAGATGTGGGAGGGAGCCAGGGGAAAGGGTGTTAGTACCATGGGAGTCTGCTGAGGATGTGAAGATCAGCTTTCAGGATGCAAATCTGCAGGAAAAGCAGGATTCGTGTTTGCTGCTTACAGGAAACTTTCTGAAGTGGTTCCCACAGAGTTTTCTCATCTTCAGCACAGGCTGAGTTTCTGTCAGGAAGAAGGAGTCAAGACACTTGAAAGCTTGGGACTGGAGGTTAGTAAAGTATCTGCTCCTAGACATGGCCAAGGCTTTCTGTACTGCCCTGAACAAGTCAGTTTTTCCAAGCCTCAGTCACCTCATTCATAAAACTGTGATAAAGATAACTTTTATCACCTTTGGGAGCTAGAAATAAAACTTCTTAATGGGTGCCAAATCTATAGTATCTGAACAGCTTTTGATTACATCTTTTCCCAAACTTGGTTTCAGATTCCTACTTTGGGAAAAAAGTTTGCCTTTCTGCAGAGGTCTTTAAAAGAGTGACACAGAACATTGCTGTGCTTGAGATAAAGTCATTTAAGAAGGCAATGATAAAGAAAAACAGTTGCCTGACAGAGGAAGCTTAGTCCAGACCATGCAATCAAAGCCAAATCTTCTGTTTTATTCAAAGGAAGATCCACTCCCTACTGAGATGCCGATGATAAGGCCTTCAACCAAAGGAGAAGAAGAGAGCAGTCTTTGATTTCCAGAACCACCCTACTGCTGGGTGTGTCCTCAGGGCAGAACAGATATACCTCATAGCTGCTCAAAGTTGATTGAGCCTTTCCTGGGCACCACATGCAGCTTATATGTCTCAGGACAAGCTTAGGTGATGAGTTCTCACAGCCACTTTGCTCTTCATTTCCCCTTTCTCAGCTCAGCCCTTTCTCTGTGATGTTGTTTCTGACAGAGACTGTGTGTGTTTTGGTGGCTACAGTGTGGTTTCAGCAAAGGATCCCTCTATGCCTCCATGCTGTCTCTAGCAGTGAACATCCCTGGTGACATGGCCTTAAGCTGCCTGGCCTTTTAGACTTGATACCACAACTATCAGATTTCAACTCCTCCTTGCTGGATAACACCAGAGGCAATGGCTTTACTATCACATAGTTAGCATATAAGGAAGAACTCCTTTTTTCTTTCCCTCAGCTTCCCTACCAGCCTTACCAGGTTCCTCTTTCAGACTTAAAACCTCTGCCTTTGGGGGACCACATGTCAGAGCACTTCCATATTCCAACTGCTCCTTTTTCTTCCAGCACTTTGCAGCTTAACTCCCAAAACCAGCTCCCTCTGATACAAGGTTCAAAAATGACTGACATGGTCAGGGCCAGCATGGAGAAATGTGCTTCCAATTAAACCTACTCTTGTTGGGACAGCCCCAGATCCAGTCAGTGACCTGTCTTCCTTAAGTTCTGTATCCAGAAGGAACTTGTGTGCCTGTAGGAAAGAGCCAGGAAGCTCTGTAGCTGCAAGATGACAAGGTGGCCAGTTTGCAAGGTCCCTTGGAAGGGCTTTGGGGGGGGATGCCTTCACTTCCCAGCAAGGCCACCATCTTTATTCATCTTTCAGACTCCTCAGCCAGGTGAGCACCAGTTCATGCCCAGCAGGTATGCTCTGTAGAGAATCCCCTGAGCTTTCAGGTTTGGTAACATTTCTGAAAGGCTTCTGCTTACCTCTTCCCAATAAGGCTTTGCCTCCCTGACTCCAGCCCAGAGCCCCTAAGGCCATGTGCTCTCCCTGTGTCAGACTTCACCCTTCTCTGCCTAGCAGCTATGCAGGGATCTGCCATTCCAATCTTACAGCACTGAAAGAACAAGCTAAGGAGTTTCTTTGCTTTGGGAGAAAGAGATTCTCATGAATATTCCTGCTAACCTAAGGAAAAGGGAAGTTTGAGCCTCAGCCCCTGTGCCAGGCTCCCTCTGCCTACTCCCTGTTAGCACCAAGCAGGGATTTGGGTGGTTTGGAGCACTGCATTCTGTGCAGAGAGAGACCAAACACAGCCTGCTGGGTAACCTTAGAATGTGCAAACATGGCTTGGATTTTGTGGTTGTGCTCATAGGATAAGGACTGAACTGTGGCATTAAGCTTCTCAAGGAACACTAAGCCCACTATAACTTGCATGGTGAAATGTTGTTTGTGCAGAGGATTAACAGATCCCTCAGATAAATGGGTGTTTTGATTGCTTATCTGCCCTGGGGAGGGCAGAGGAACAACCCACATGCTTTTACATATAACTGTAACATGCTTTTCAAAGAAAACTTCAGTAGTGTGTCTGGAGTTAGGCTGCAAATCTCCAGTTTCTGTTGAATCTGCTCACATTTCATGGCATATTTTTAGATTTTTCTCCTTGACCATAGGAATTGTTCAGTTTGCTTTTATTTCCTACTTTTCAGTAAAGTTACACTGAGAGTTCCCTACCTGCAAGTTCTGGGCCAATAATTTTTATCACTCCTTTGATGATGGCAGAGGAAATAATTCATCCAGGCTTTGCAGCATTATACATACCACTGAGCACTACAGCTTCTGTTGCTGCATACAGAATCAGACTGCATCTGCCAAAGACACCTGGCTTCCTGAGCCTGGCATAAGTAGTTCCTGGCTCTCTGCAAGTGCTTAATATGCTTGTGTTTGGAGGTAAACCTGCTTAATGTAAGCCTGATGTATCTAGGTTGTCACACCCCTGGAATCCTCTCTGGCACTACAGCTTCTAAGGATTTATCCCAAGTTATCACGTGTCAGATGAAACAGCTGCTCTGCAGCATGCTGGGAGATACCCTCCAGCTATCAAAGGCACTCCATTGCTTGCCCTCTAACACATCTGCTGCTTTGCCAATGCATGATCCTGCTGAGCTTCACATGTTTGAGAAGCAACCAATGCTCCTCAGGATGGTAACAGTGCTTATCCATGATAAGTGAGCAACTGTTGGAAGTACCAGGAACCTCCAGGTCCCTGTGATGTTAGAGAGTGGAGGGCAGTGAGGAGACCACTAGAGCACATGGTTGAAGCACAACAGCTGCAGTGATGCAGATGTCTGTGGCTCCAGGTACTTCCAGTCTGGGAGGCAGCTATTAGGACACTGTGAATAGAGGCAATAAGTTTTTCTTGCAGCTTTCAGTACATGATGGGAAAGGTCCTGGCTATGTTCTGCTGAGCCAGCAGCTGCAGTTGGACTCTGACCAGGCATCACTAGCTCTATCAGCTGCATTTCACTCCTAGCTGCACGTCTACTCTTTCTCCTGCAGCTCAAGTTAAAACAACCCCATACCCATACATCCCTACTCCTTCACTAGTCTGGCTTCAGTAGCAGGGAGCTCAGTGTGGGCAGTGAAGCCCACTAGAGGTGTGCAGTAAGCAATCCAGCAGCAGAGCTCCAGTTGGTATAGTTCAGCTCTGGCAGCTCTGTGTCCCTGGCTGAAGCCCATTTCTGAAGGGCTGTGCATGGGAAATGAGCCTGCCCTTGGCTGCTGTGCTCTGAGTGCAGGAGGTGCATGTAGGAAGATCCTCTCTGACAGCACATGAGGCTTGTCAACAAGACAGCAGCCATTCATGACAGAGGGATTGTGAAGGGGATTTATAAGCTGGACTGTGAGCAGAGGGCTTTGAATCTCTGGGCTGTGACAGCCCAAATGAGGGAGATAAAGTGCAGAAAGGACTTGTCATCTTCTCACCTACTTAGGGGTATGAATAACTGAGCTGTTCTGCAGGTGAGCTGCTTTGGGTGTTGGGCTGTTCTTTGTTCCCAGGAATGCTGCACAGCTCCCTGGGAGAAACCCTCCCACCTCTGAATTTCACAGGGTTTTAAATTCACGGGTCAGACGATAATCAGGAAGGCCAGATGCCAGTTTGCCTTCCTCCATTTTCCCCCCCTTGGTAGCTGGGATGAACCAGTGTGGGAGGCTACAGCTTCTATTACAGCTTCAGCTGCTGCCCATTTCTTTTTTTTTTATTATTATTCTTTGAAAGGAACCAGTTGACTTTTTCATTTGCAGGCCTCCTCCCCTCCAGACAAACAAAGAGAAACACAAGAGCTTGCTCTCCTTTCCCAGCTTACTCTCCTTCTAGCTGAGTGTGCTGGTTTCCACCCAGCTTGGGGCTTCTATTCTGCATGGACCAGGCAGCCAGGGTCAGCAATGTGCCAGCAGAGGTCTGGTGCTGCATCGTGGATGATGTTCATGAGCCCTGGAGTGTATCTCACTTTCATTGCTCTACTCTGGGCACGCTCTGTTACAGTTTATGCTGATTCTCAATACCTGCAGCACATTCAGACCTGGGCACTAGGCTCAAGAGGATTCAGCTCATTTTTAGATGAATGTGTCAGCAAACAGCAAGGGACAGGCAGCTTCACTGATACCACAAGACATGACTGTATACAACAGGCTTGCTATATCCATTCTCTTACCTGGGACATGGTGACAACTGCCTGTGAGATCCAGCTGTGTGAGTTCAAGTCCTTGCTGTAGGTGTGTGTACAAGACCACCTAGCTGTAAGGGGGCATCCAGCCATATGGAGTGGGAACTACTAAATCATCAGAGACAAACACTAGGCACATTGCTCCCTGGGTGTTGTTGGCTGTTGTATCTACCTGGTCACAACTTTGGGATCCAAATCTGCTCCTAATACTATGTTTTTGACTCGTTCTTGGGCATTTTTGAAGACTCCATGGCAGCAAATTCCCAATGACTCCATTGCTGATAAACCTCGAGGTATAAATTAATAAATCGAGGTATAAACCTCCATACAGTTTGATTCCCTAGGCTTTTATCTGCTATAGAAGCTTCTGCCTTAGATGTAATATAACTTATCAGTTTAAGTGTATTAGGTAACAGCCCTGGCATAGTCCATGGGGCTGATAACAGCAAAAAAGGCAGAAGCTGATCTTGTTTTAAGTGTTGCAATAACCCGGCACAATTACCTTCTAAAGACCCAAACTGCACCTATAAAATGACTACCTGCCCACCCTGCTGCAAGGAGACTAGGCAAACCATTAGGAGCATGAATTGTATCTTCAGTCAGCCCCCAACACAACAGAGCCCTATCAGCCCTGGGGTTAGAAGTGCCTTCAGCTGATTAGTCACACTGCAACTTGGGTTTCTTCCATGTGAGCACTTAATTAGATTGAACTCTGCTAATTTAAGAGATAACAAGATAAGGTTAGCCCAGTTAAGTATATGTGGTGGTTTTATCTTTTATCAGCAGCAGGCTTCCCTTGGCTTTTTGTCTTGCAAGTGTTTAACTTGCCATTCCCCACGAGGTTTTATCAGCACTCACCTGAAAGAAAAGGAACCAGGAGCTCCCATTCTGCAGGCAGCCCTGGAGAGCAGGCCTTGCAGAATAACCAAGCCAATGTGGACTTTGCAGGCCTTCAGGGGGTGGCAATGGCCATTGTTTAAAGCCAAGTGGGGGTCTCATTGTCATATAAATTGTGTCATGCCCACCCCCAATCTACTAGACCCAGCACTGCACTCCTTACAGATACAAGCAGAGAACATCTAACTACTTCCATATAAAATACACTGATTGTAAAATGATCAAGCTTAAATGTCTTAAATGGTCCTAACTAGTTTCTCTGGAAGTCACCTTCCAGGAGAATCTGTCCATCCATCCATCCATATATGTACATAGCCTCAAGACAGATGTGTCTAACTTGAACGTGATGTCTGCACAAGTTTCTCAGTAATTACAGCTTCAGAAGTTGTTAGACTTGAAAGGTTTGTTGGCTTCAGAACTTCAACCTCAAACACCTCCAGATAAAGAGTCAGACCTCAAAACTGTTACTTAGGCTCTCAAAAATGTAAGGAACTTTTTGGCTTATTTACTTTCATTTCTTTAAGCCTTTGTTTCACACTATATAGTGAAGAACAAGACAAAATGATTCAATGGAAGCTGAGATTCCATCTGATCAGTTATTTGTGTGAGCCAGAGACATAAGATAATTGAAAAGAGAGAGGTGTTATAAAATCATAGTCTGGAACCACCAGAGCTGTGTATTTGTGAAGAACTAGAGATTTCCAAGGTAAGAGTAATTGTGTGTGCTTGTGAACAAGTGTATAGAAGCCTGAACCTCTGACTCACCTGAGGGCATAGGAGATGACTGCTAGGATGCAGGCAGCTGCTCTGCTAAGCCAGGGAAGTGCTGACCCCAGAGTACCTGCTGTTATGTCTGAACCATCCTGGGAACAGCCACAAGGATATTCCTCCAGAAGCTGGAGATGTGGAGATGGTCCCTGGTTAGTGACATGCCATCGAGACCCCATGTCTGTTCTTCTGTTCTGGTGTTAAGAAGAATGATCTGGCACTCAAGAAATCAGGACAAACTATTTAAGTGCCCATGACTACTGGTTATCATCTCATTGCATCTCCCCAGGCTTGCAGGGAAGCTACAGTAAGGAAGGACAGTGTGTCCATAGGCTCTATCTGCATTTTAAAAGAGCTGACTCCAGCTTGCTCCCTTGTTTGGAAGGCAGAAAGGACAATAAGGGTAGAGGGCTCAGGCAGTTCTGTTCCTGTGTCTAGAATGATGCAGAGGGAGTGAATCAGCATAGATGAAAGAAAAGCTGTTCTTACTATGCTGGTTTTGTTATATTTATTCTCATTAGTATTACAATTATTAGTATTATTATCATTACTATATAACATATTAACATATATTATTACTAATATATCATATCTCATTATAGTATAGTTAGCTATTTATTCTGTTATCATATTGCTGTAGTATATTGTAAGGTATCATAACAATATAGTTAATATCATTATTATTGCTATTATGCAGAAAAAAACTATATTCTCTTCCTGGGAATGGCCACTTCAGGTCCAAGTATAGTGAGAAATGCATAAGGTACCCAGGGAAAGTGTCATGCACTGTGTCTTGTAATAATCATTTTAGGCTTCCAACATGGAGCACAGCTTCCCTTAATCCTCTACTAAACAAACACTAATAAGAAGCAATCTGACTCCAGAAGTGCCTGCAACTTGTGTCTAAGGCATCTGTCCTGCTGAGAGAGGACAGTGTTTTGAAGAACTGCCAGCATGCCTTTATGCACCATTTTCATCTGAATACTTGCACTTTGGTTTATTACAGCTTTGGAATTTGTTCAAGTCAGTCTTGACAAGTCTTCAAGTTAGACACTCATCATGCTGTGAATCATGCAGCTCTCCCAGCTCATTTAGAAATTAGCCCTCTCTGAGGTCAACATATCTCCAAAATGAGTCACCTGGCAAATGCTGGCACCTTAGCTGTTGTGCATGACCTTCTGCTACAGATCACTGATAATGTGTAGCAACTCCAAGGTCATTTTGTCACCCAAAAGCTCACTACTTATTCTACTTTATTCTGTCTTTCTCAGGTTGGAATGTGTAACAGTACATGAAGACTGTAACAATTCATTTTTTCTCATCTTCATAGTTTCTTGAAGGTCTCATCTTCTTGGACTTTTTCACATGCAGCAGGCTGAGGCTTTGACTCAAGCTGTACAGCAGCTGGTGTGCATAATTTTCAGGTCTACTTCTCCCTTCCCCTTAAAACATAGGCATTGAACTGTCTTCTACATGTTGTTCCAAGGTTTTGATTTTAACCATCAGCAGATGCAGTGATCAGTCATCTAGTATCCATATTTTGGAGGTAGCTTTAGTAACTGGCAGTAGCATGGGACAGGTTGTGTGCATAACACATCACTATCAGGTTTGTCTAAGGATAATCAGATAGCTGTAATTTTATATTCAGTAATTCATTGGTAAGTGAAGCTGTGCTGTCAGATATGGCTACAGAACAGTTTAAAGGCTTCATGTTTGGCATTGGGATCTTGCAGTTCAGGAGGAAAAAGGCAATGCTGTAAACTGGTGGTGTTGGCTAAAATGAATACATCCCCTGCTCATCTCTGCACTGAACAGTGTCACTGCAGTCACAGCAGCCAGAAAGCATCAAGAAACAGCCCCAACCTTTCTGTACATGCAGCAACATGCTATGATGAAAACAAGTATTTGTCATGCCTTGTCCTAAAGGTCCTACTAAGCTGCAAATGAGAAGCAAATGAATCTATTTTCAGGCACCAGACACTTTAGTACTACAGCTAGGCTTTCCATGTAGTTGAGTACCACATCCCAGGTAATTTCTGAAACAGTTTCCAGCATGTTCCCCTGAAACACAAGAATGAGGATCAATAAGTATTAAATATTAACAGAAGAGCTGGGTGTGAAAGTCTGACCTTATCAGTAGTCTAAAATTGGATGTTTACTAAACAGGATGAGACAGGGAAATCTCTTCTAATAGCATCATGAATCTTTAAAGTGTGGCTTCCCCCTGTTCCATTTCCTGCAATGAGCTCTCACCATGGCCTCTGCAGGCAATTGTCTAAAGCCTGACATTCATGCCAGTTCACTCTAATCTTTTTAACATTCTTTGTAGCACAGTTTTCAGTGCACTGGGACAGGATGCCATTCAGAGGGACCTGGACAAGCTTCAGATGTGGGCCCATGGGAACTTCATGAGATTCAGCAAGGCCAAGTGCAAGGTCCTGCACATGGGTGAGGGCATCTCCCAGTGTCAGTACAGGCTGGGGGATGCAGGGATTGAGAGCAGAAATATGGAGAAGGACTTGGAGGCACTGGTTGTGAAAGGCTGAACGTGAGCCAACAATGTGTGCTTGCAGCCCAGAAAGCCACCCATATCCTGGGCTGCAGCAAAAGGAGGTCAGCAGGTGGCCAGCAGGTCGAGGGAGGTGATTCTGCCACTCTGCTCTGTTCTGATGAGACTCTACCCGGGCTACTGTATCCAGCTCTGGAGTCCTCAGTACAAGAAAGACATGGGCTTGTTGGAGCAAGTCCAGAAGAGGGCTGGAACACCTCTCCTATGAGGAAAAGCAAAGAGAGTTGGGGTTGTTCAGCCTGGAGAAGAGAAGGCTCCAAGGAGACCTTCTCGCAACCTTTCGATACTTAAAGGGGCTTATAAGAAAGACGGGGACAGACATTTTAGCAGGGCCTGTTGTGACAGGAGAAGGGGTAATGGGTTTAGACTAAAAGAGGGGAGATTTAGACTACATGTAAGGAAGAAAATTTTTACAATGAGGGTGGTGAAACATTGGCACAGGTTGCCCAGAGAGGTGGTAGAAGCCCCATCCCTGGAAATGCTCAAGGTCAGACTGAATGTGCCTCTGAGCAACCTGATCTAATTGAAGATGTCCCTGCTTATTGCAGGGGAGTGGACTAGGTGACTTTTAAAGGTTCTTTCCAACACAAACTCCTCTAGGATTCTGTGAAATTACAAATGTCATTGCATGAATAATATCTGTGACCTCTTCTGAGGTTACTTATGGATTTGCTTGTGTGGAATAGCTTGTCAAAAATATATTTCCATTAATTGTCTCCTGTACAAAACCTTGGCCTTCATGGATAACATCTGGTACTTTCCACTAAAGCCTAGAGTTAGTCCTGTTGTGCATTTAATAATATTAATGCAGCTTACCTGGAAAATGCAGGAATTCTCCTTTCTTTCCCCTAATGACTGAGTGTGCTAGCATGATGAACAATGTGGGGTAAGGAGCACCAGTTACCTGTGTCTTATTCTAAGAGAACCTGTTTACCTTCTCACTTGGATGATGAAGGCTTTTGCTAAAGATTTTACTGAAATCTTGATAGAAAAAACCTCCTTAGCTGTAGGATGACAGTGGAGATGTAAATGCTCAGTGCTCAATGGAAGGACTGAGGTGAGGATTAGTGTGTGTGACTCATGTCAATAAACTCAATCCAGTGCATAATACAGGCTCAACCAGAGTTTTCCCTTCAGGTTTCCAAGTCATCTTCATAGCCTTGGGTTATTAGGGCCCAGTTACAGTCTAGCTTAGTTAGTCTCTTTACTGCTTCTCTCTAAAATAATAGCTTCTGTACTTAGGGTCATGCAGCTCCCTGCATCACCTCCTTTTCTGAGGCCCTCTGAGCAGCTCCAGGTGAAAACACAATGCAGAAATACAGAGCAAGGGAGAAAACTAGGTCCAGTATGCTCATTCCTGAGGCAGGAGCATGCACTCTCATTTGTGTCAGCATTTGTGCTGGGGTTGACACAGTGCCATGAATTCAGTGGCAGTGACCTCAGAGCAGGGCTGCACAGGGGCCAACAGGTCAGCTGCTCCCACTGGTCATGCAAAAGCTGTGTGGGAAGGCAATGGGTGAAGCACTAGAACAAACAAGACCAGAGAAGGATTATTGCAGCATAAAATCTTCATGGCTGATTTTAGCAGAAGACCTCAACAGTAATCTGCTTACATCCCAGAAAGGGAGCATGTCACATGCATGGAGATCTTTATACAGAGAGGCAAGCTGCTCAGAGTAGGTAATGTGTATGTGTAAATAAGTCCATGAAATCTAGGCTAGTGCAAGTCCTCATGCCCATCTATCTCAAAAATGCCCAGAAAGTAGTTTTTAAAATACCCCATGCAGTTTCTGTGGGATAACCTGAAGTTAAAACTTCCATTATGTTCTTGTAAAGGGACTCAACATTAGTGAGATGAACACCAGTCCACTAAGAGAAAGGAAAGAAAGTCCCTTCTTTGCTCCTGAGGCTGAATAAAGACTGGAGACATATTCACACATTCTCCTGGACAAAATAGAGCTGTAAGTAAACTGTGGGGTTTGAGTAAGGGAAATGAGATCAGTAGCAGTTGTCAGGTATGAGTCATCCCTTCACAGTTTTTTGGACCATGGGAGTAAGCAGCATGTTCCAAGCAATATGCTTACTGGAGTAAAAAAATTAGTCACAATAACCTATTTACATGAAACAATATTATTGTGGCTACAGCCTCCAGGGAAAAACTGAGCTGAATCTGTAATGGAACTTTTGACAGCAAATAGAAGTAAATAGAAAGACTGGGAGGAAAAACAATTAATGAATGCAGTTTATTTAAATATTTATAGAGTAAATCTTGCTTCAATATGCATTCAGAGTAACTGAAAGCAAAATCTGGCTCCCTCTTGTTTAAAATATGAGGTGTGCAATATTTAATTTAAGCCAAAAATGCCTGTTATTACATGCTGTAAGGTTGCATTGCAATATGTAACTTCTAGGTGGCTGGCTTCTTTAGTGAGATCCAGAATGCAGAGCTAAACATCCAAGCTTCCTTTGAGGTTTACCCCGAAAAAGTAGAAGCATGCAGAAAGAAGAAGAAACTTGCATATTCATCTGAGGGGTTTTTTGTCAGCTGCAGTTTGTTATGAACTTGCAGTTTCATTGTTCCTATGCATCACACAGGGGAAACTTTGCTTCTTTTAGTCTCAATTCTGTCTCTTTCAAGCAGTCTTTCACCTTGGGTACATTAGGATTTTCGTAAAGCAATGTGCTTCTGAAACAAATTGTCCAGTTGTCCCCACTTGCTGCATCTAGTGTAGCATGCTTCCAGAGTAACTTAACCCATGAGATGCTCTCCAGTAGCACATCTAACATGCTCAAAGCACAAGTGCACCTGCAGACCATTGGACCAGACAAGAGCTCATCTTAAGTAACCCTTCTAACAGGCACCTAGTGTAGAGGTCAGGTTTTCAGCACGAACTGTTTCATTCTGCCAATCCACTCCTACTATGCTGCATAACTCATGATGCAGACAGAGCCCTTTTCTCAGGTCACTGCAGGCTGCTTGGACTGATTTTTTCTCCTGTACAGAGGCCAACCTGTGGGCATGCTTGGAGCAGATGGTGTCCCTTGCTTGGGTATGGATATGAAGAACCTGGTTTCTCAAACTCAGGCACTTCAGCGTTAGGTAGGTGCCAAGTTGATCTCCACTGTCAAGGCAGAGCTGCACCATGGCACACTCTGAATCATAGAATCATAGAATCATAGAATGGCTGAGGTTGGAAGGGACCTTAAAGATCATCTAGTTCCAACCCCCTTGCCAGGGGCAGGGATGCCACATGCACTAGACCAGGTTATCCAGGGCCACATCCAGCCTGGCCTTAAACACAGCCAGGGATGGGGCCTCCACAAACTCTCTGGGCAACCTGTTCCAGTGCCTCACCACCCTTGAAGCAACACTTCAGATGTTTGTGACAGGAAAGAAAGCAGAAGCAACTCCTGAAATGAAGAATTTCCTGGCCTTAGGTGGAACTATGGAGGTGGAGCAAGGAATATCATTTTAAGGTACCTGAAGCTTCAAAATGGAAACCTCTTTGAACTTACTGAGCATTAAGAACCACACAGGAGGAAGTACAGAATAATTAGTGTGCAGCAATATGTACTGCTGCTTATTTTACAACATTTGTCCACTGTAAACTTTCTCCTGCGTCCTGTTGGATCTGGGACAAAACAAAGCAGGACACTTCAGGGTCCATGACCAGCCATGCCCCATCCACTCAGCCCCCCACTAGGGGCCATCTATGGCAACTTCTCAGCCTTAGTTCCTGCAAAGCCTCAGTCCTCTAAGCCTTAATTTCTGCAAAGTCAGCTTTTGGAAGCAGGTGACAATGCTGGTACTGTATCTTTTCAGGTGGGCTTCCATGTACAGGGGCTGTGGCTTGAGCACAGTCTGCCAAGCAAGTGGTCAAGGCAGGAAGGGACCAGTTGGGACAGCCCTTGCAGAATGTTCTTCATCCCCACTTTGTTGTCCTCATGCCTGCCAAGGTGGCACTCTGCCTGCCAGCCTGCTGCCAGTTCCCAGTCACTGCCAGCTCAAGCAGTGTTACTGTCACAGGGCACCCACTCCTTGCTGCATATTCACTCATTTTGCCATGGAGGTATCTGTAATGCTCTCACACAGAAGATTTCTGGGCTAAGAAAATAAAACAATCTCTTTGAGCCCCCTTGGGAGCATTATCCAGAACTGGAGGTGGTGAGGGGAAAATCTGCCATACCAAAGCTGTATTGCAAACATACCTGATCCTGTACATACCTGCACAACATGCCTGTGAATGCCTGAGATAAGATCTTGTCCCATATGGCAAATCTGGAGCTTTCTGATCTGTACAGTCTCTGATTTAGGCTTAACCTCTGAAGTGGATCCCCTCTGGCATGCAAGTCAACACAGATGCAGTCAGAGTTAGGGTCACTGCACTGGAAGGCTCCTATTGCAGACATCTAGCTCCTTGCCAGGATGGGGGAGCTCTTTTCACCCTGTATTGCTGTAAGAGCTTAATGGATATTGCCCACCCTTGCATCACTCCATGTGTATGGTATGAGTAATTCAGAGTGGTGGAGATGACACAAGAAGGGCCTTGCAGGGCAGTTCTCAGAGACAGACAAGACAAGTGTTGTGCCAAAGAGCATGGCATGTCCTCAGGATCTGCAGCAGGTGCCCAATTTTAGTGCTTCTTCATGCAGCACCCAAAGGGGCACCCTCAGGTTTGACCTAGCTGGGCTCTATACATATGACCCATGATTCTCACAACACTATTCATCAGCAAGAGGATTCCTTAAGGGAACTTTCATTTAGTATGCCAAGTTATTGCTCTGCAGGACTATCAAGATCTTGGCACTCAGAAAATCTGAAGAAAATTAAAGCTTTGCTTAAAAATGTAGGTCAAAGCTATACATGCTAGATAGTCCCATAGCTCAGGCTGTTTCTGGGGTGACTGTGCAAATCATATCCTGGGTAATAGCTTTCTTGACAAGCCCTAGCAAAATATATTTTAGTTTCAGATTCATCAACCTGTTACTGACATAATTCAGTCATAACATAATATGCTTTAAGGGAATATTTCTGCCTGCTGACTTTCAATACAACACTAAATATAATCCTTGTCATTTGGCTATGAGTAAGGGAAAACTCCAGATGTTTCAAAGAAAATTAGAAGTCATGCCCACAGGAGATTATGCCTTTCAGTGAGATAAATCAGGGGAATTTTACCTGGGTCTAGTTCAGGGTATCCTCCTCAAGACCAGATGCCCATTTTCCCACAGAGGTTTCCAAGGCAGCTATTTCCAGACTTTTCTTTCCTGTTACTCTATTCATGTAATTACAGCCCCAAAAGCCTAAAAGCCTCTCAGGTGTATGTCAGCTGGGTCAAACTCTAATAGGCAGGCCTTGCTGTGGTGATTTTAAACTGTGCTTTACTCACCCAGACAGTGCAAGGCCAACAGCAGAGAAGAGTGCTTGGTTACAAACTCATGTCTGCTGGAAGTGGGACAGGCTCTTACACACAACACAGTCCAAGCCTGCTCACCACCTGGAAGTGGGACAAATGAAACAGGGGTTGGAGAAGGAGGGAGAATACACACATTCAAGTAGGATGTTCCTCTTTCACATAAATGAGCTCTAAGGAAACAGATCTGTTTGAGCTTAGCTGATGGAGGTCTTGTTTCCTGCAGGGTCCTCTGTGGGACTCACTGAGCCTTCAGATTGTGTCCACAAGGACAATGATGGTGTTCACTGCTCCATAAAGGTCTCTGGTATGTGCAGCAGTAAGTCTTCTGTTTGTAACATTTTAACACTCTGCTTAATGGTACATTTATGACAAAAACAATAACTGTGGCAAAGGATATAAAATAGATAGACTTGCCTATAAGCTGAAGGTCTCTGAAACTCTGACCTTTAGACTCTCATCCCACAGAAAAATGGGCAGTTGTACCAAGCCTTCAGACATCAAGTGGTGACAAGACTGGCTCTTGGCAGGCAGGCCTGGAGGAACAACTTTTCCAGCAGCTTCACATCTCTGGCTTAGGAATCAGGGGAGAATCATAGAATTGAAAGAGTTGGAAGAGGCCTTAAAGATCATCTAGTTCCAACCCCCCTGCCTGGGCAGGGACATCTCCCACTAGATCAGGTTGCCCAGAGCCCCATCCAGCCTGGTCTTAAAAACTTCCAAGGATGAGACTTCCACAACCTCTCTGAAGGAGAGGGGATATTTTGCTCATTCTGCCAGAAAGTGGTGACACTTATGTCTGTGACACCATTTGCTTCAAAAAGGGACAGGAAGCAAAGCCATAGGGACAGCTGAGGCTGTGGATGCAGTTCCATCAGTGTTGGTGACTGTTATGTCCCAGTTTTACCAGAAACACATGTGGGCTTTACCCAAAATGCAGAGAGATCACAAATTATCACTGCCTGCCCTGTGGGAAAATCCCTTTTTGAGCTATAGATTGCAACTTGCATGTACCATGCAATGAGGAAAGACAGAAAAAGGAATTGTATGTTGCAGGTAATGTTGAAATTCCAGTTAATAAGTGATGGCTAAGGAGGCTTAAAATGCTCTTTCATGGAAGAAGTTTCTCAGTTTTGTAGTTAGCCAGTATGAGTGACAGCAGTGACATGAGGAACAGATTGAATATAAATGGAAGATAACCCAGCAGCAACAGTTGAAATGACTTATAAAAATGGGAAGTACAGAAGTTGAAGGAAAAAAGTTGAGTACTCTCCTGATGATGTGTTGCTGCCATATAAAATGGGCTTTAGCCTCCAAAAATGTCAAGCATGTAAAGCACAGGGAAGCCTTCTGTTGAATTGTCAGCTGAATGAAAGGTCTCATTTAGGCAGAAAGAATCTCTGTCAAAACAAATGCCTACAGTTTTACCTGTCTTTCAGGGCATTTTTAATGGCCCCAAATTCCTAAACATAAGCCAGGAGTGATAGACAAGGAAAACTGCATTCACTAGAAAGGGAAATGAAGCATCAGTTTGGCAAACCTCCTGCCATTCTGAAGGCATCACAGAGAAGATGCCTTCTCCTGATGTAACTTTGGAGGTAAGCCATTGACTAGGGGAACTAGCTAATAGTCCAGATGCCATGTTACCATCTAGGGTGGTGAATGATCTTTGCTACTCAAGTCACTCCCAGGCTAGAGTTCTGCTTGTGCTTTATTATCGATGGACACTGTCATCCTACAGCTTTGAGGGTCATTTACACCAGCCTGGTGGAAATGCTGCCTCCTTCTGTTCTGAGGCTTTAAGTAGCTCAGCTCCAGATATTTTAGCTTTATTTAGAGGCAAATAGCAGGAGCCTTATCAGAGGTTACTTAGCACTGTTGCTGTCATCTGCACCTCCTGCCTTGCCCCCTCTAAAACAATCCAACAAAAGCACTGTAGCCTTTGGGGGGAAAAAAAAAGCAGCTTTATTCAAGCCCCTAATACTGCTCCTTGCTGCCTTGGCACAGGGAAGCCCTCTCTCCTCTCTGGTCAAGCACAGACTTATTTCATATGCAGCTATGACAACTTTGAAAATATGCCATAGGAATTCTGGGCAGAAAGGTCCAAACAAAAAGTCATTTTGGGGCTGTTCTTCCTGCTCCCCAAGGGTGTTCATAGACCTACTTGGAGCTCAGCAGCTCTGGGTGAGCTGTGTAGGAAACCTGCTCTGTGGATGCTCTGCCTTTCTCCTCTTGCCTGCATCCCCAAGGTAAAACTCTCACTTGGGAAATATTAACAGAATTAAAATGTTAAACAGAGTGGCAGGAAATGCAGGGCAGCTAGCACTGTCTTCATCTGCTGTCCAAAAGCAATTGAATCTGACAACCCTTAAAACCCAAGAAGCATGGAAAACACAAGCACTAATGGTGTATTTTCAAAACATTCTGACACAGGTTCAGTGAAGGTCAGCTGCACAATGAAGAGGTGCAGTGCTATGTGTTTGTAGCCAATCTTGGAAGTGAAGTAAAATCTAATCTTTACTGATGCAGAGAGGGGAGTTTTACTGACATACTCCCTTTGACTCAACATAAGGACTGAAAAATGGAATGATTATTGAGGCCTGCCCAGGAGAACCTCCAGACACAGTGCAAGTGAAACACCTTCCCTGGGCACAGCATTTCAACCCATACTTAATCTGATTTTTTTTGGTTTCTTAAACTGCCAGCAACAAAATGTGCAGCTGGGCTCTGAGAACCAAAGATCAAGAAGAAGCTTGGAAAAATAATGTGATGATAAATAGAGTAGAAAAGGACAATAAATCACAGTGTATTAGCAGCAAGAATAAAGCCTGGGACTTAGCCTTTATCAAGGTAGGTGAAGTCATTTGATGTGAGGTAATTAACCTTCCCCTGTGCTTCCGATTATGGCAGTAAATGGCCACCTCTGTTGATTCAAGATACAGCTGGGATGTCAGGAGCTAATAAAAGGGTTTCCATGCCTTGGGAATGTGAATTCTGTTCATGCATTCCCAGCAAATCCTGCTGTGGAATATGGGACAAACCACGAAGAACACTGGCAAATGCCAGGGCCAGGGTTGCTGCTGCACTGTTGCACTGTACAGCAGTGCTGAGGAATATGCTGACCATGCTGTTTGATTTGTTTCCTATTGTTCCCTTAGCTTTAGTCTTAAACTTGCTCTTGTCTTTAGTTGAATGATTCTGAATTGTTCTCTTTCAGGTAGAAATTTTAGAGGGGAGTCACTGCACTTCTGTATTTGTGAAATGTTAACCTGTGCTAAAAAGAGAAGTGCCTGCTTCTAGAAGTTGCTATTAAGCAACTGTTGGCAAAAAATGAAGAAATGCAAAGCATGATTGGCTATCACCCATGAAAAATTCACACAGTTACTTGGTTGTGTGAGAGTATTAGCTAGCAGCTAAAAAAAAGGGGGGGAAAAGGATGCTTTGTCATACCCAGGTTAAGGAAAAAGGGTGAATCTTAATGTGCTCACCTAGTTTGCTCTTCTTCACTTCAGTGCAATGTCTGCTGTAAAGAATGGGAAGAAGTGGCAGAAAATTTGCAGGCATTCCAGCAGATGCTGCAAGACTTGCCTGAAATCTGGGTCTCCCACTGACATGTTTGTCACTGTTAGGGTACTGGTGCATATGTGGACAAAACAGTATGACTAATAAATGTAGTGAGGCTGGGGAACTTTTAATTTTTGAGGTTATATTAGCCAAAAAAGGTACTTTGGTGCAACTCATTTTATTTGGAAAGCTAGTAGCAGCTATGCTAAAGAGATAACACCTTAATTAATCCCTTACTTGCATGAAAAGGGACTTGCTAGCTTAGATTAAGTAATAGTATTAGCTTAGCAAACTTTTTAAGATGTAGAAGCCAAAGTGAGGCCTGAATTAAGTGAAGGCCCAGGGTACCTCCTTGAAGCTGGACCTGAGAGGACTGGAGACAATTTAGCTTGAACCTCTTAAAAAGGAATCATGGTAGCTGAAGTCATCCAGAGCTGGGTTTCATCTCCCTCAGCTCAAAATTTCTGGCAACCAGGGCACTGTGTATCAGGCCAGCCTGGGATCCTTCTTAAGAAGAGTATTTCTAGCAATCAAAGCATCCATAAACCCAGTACTAAAGCTTCAAGCTGCTTAGCCATTTATACCAGGTCAGTAAGGGACCAATGGACAGGCCCTGCTCCAGCACCCATTTTACAGGCTTCAGGGCTGAGGCTGGGGAGCTTTGTCTTGATGATGCAGCCAGGCTCATTGTACAGGGACCTACAAGCAAAGAGGCAGATTGTAAAGCTTGGGTGTCCATATCCCTTATGAAGCTGACACACTGATGGGCACATAGTATGCCCTTACACAGTTCTGTTTCTAGAGAGAAATTACTGTGGTTGTATGTGAGCAGCCAAAGGCCTAGTTTGGACCCAAACAGCAAGTGTGGTGTTTGGCCTCTTGTGTTCACCCATATAAAAGAAAATGCACTGAACATACATTTCAGTCACTGGACCACAGATCAGCAGCTGGAAAAGTCTGAATTAAACCCCAAAATTGGCAAGGCTTTCTAATAAAAATGTTCTTGTGCCTATCTGCTGCAGCACTTTAGGCACCTGAAAGTCACAAAGTCAAAGCCATTAAAATATTGTGCAAACAAACAGAAGATAAAACTTTCCCAGGCAAATACAGTTAAATCATTGTGCCAAGGCAAAAGCCTCTGCAAACACAGACTTCTGAGAGGATTTATCCAGCTTCAGAAAGCTGGGAGCAGTGTGGAGGTTCTCATGGCATGTACAGCTCCAATTCAACTACATCCTTTGTTGCTTGGAAGCCATGTGCAAGTCAACCTTTAAAAGCTGTCTTTTAAAAACCTGAATACACTAATGGCTTCCTAAGGTAGGGACTATAGCTTACTTTTTCTTTAACCTTTCCCTCTGATTTCTGCAGGCAACTGCCTGCTCTGGATTCACCTTTTTCAAGGCTTCTCTGTCCCCAAGCATTGGCCTTGAAATGGAGCACAGGGAGACAGGAAGGGAAAAGAAGATGGAAAGATGCTTGACAGCCTGTAGGGCTAGAAACTGACAGTGCTACCTGCAATAGAGCATGGTGAGGCTTCAGCTGTACTGAAACATCACCTATGGGGGGAAACCACATCCAGCCAAGATGCTGAGCAAGCTGGGCAGCAGGCACTGATTGAGGCTATGTCTCTATTACACCATGCAGTTTGTAGTAGAGTTGGAGCTCTTTAGAGCTTGGGCATCAAAGGGAACTGCTGTAAAGTCTCAAGTATAGACCAGATCTACAGATGTACAAAGGAAAAGAATTGCAGTTAGTCCTAAAGGAAGAGCTGGAAAACCCATGGCAGAGTTGTCTACATAACAGACACCCAGCACCTTTCCATTGCTCATCCAATCTCAACTGAAGCTCCTTGGTACTCAGCAGGTGTGGTCTGCTGTTGTATCATCTTGTAATTGTGTAGGATGTGATCTGCTCTGGGGATTAATTAGGGCTGGTGTGGAGGCTGTGGTCTGTTCTCTGAGACCTTTGCTTTCAATATTGCAAAAGTTTACTTTTAGACCATATGGACATGGAAGGGAAAAGACCTCACCTTACACTGCAGGGAAGGCTAGAGATCCAGGCTACATATTCTCCTGGGAACCAGGAAATTAAAACCCCATCACTAACAGGATAGATAGCAAGGCCATGCTAAATATGACATATGAAACACAGGTTGATCAGCAGCACTTTGTGGGCATAGCTCTGACTGACAGTGTAAAACAAGAACAGAGCCAAACTGCATATCAATTTACATACTTGCATCTGCAAAACCTTTAGTGTGGACTTACTCAAGGGTAATGCTAACTATCTTGTAGTATAGTTGAGTAGGGAAACTGCTATTAGATGTACTAATGAAATAGCACTTTTGATAATTGAAGCTGCATCTTTACTAATCCTCCCCAAAGAAGCTAAGGGCTTTTGTTCTCAAAGAAATAACACTGTGGTTTTAGGGGAAAAAACCCCAAACAAACAAAACCCAAAACCAAATTCCCAAGGAAAGGTTGTTGCTAAGAAGAAAAATATTTGAAGTAGAGCTGATGAAAGAGGGGAATGATTCAAACAAGGGAGAAGAGATAGAAAGGAGCAATGTTCTTCTTACATTCCTTTAGCAACCTCTTCTGAGGCGGCCAGAGCCTCAGTTGGGAAGTCATTTGTGCTCACTCAGATATCCTTGCACTTCCATCCCCTGTAAGACTTCAGCAGGGTCCTTCATGAATCTCCGAGGCATGGTCTGCTGGCTTAACTTTGAGAGGATAAATGGGCAACAGTGTCCAAGGTGGAAACATGATCCTGCTATGGCTGAAAGTGTTTATTAGAAATTGAGAATATGGAGAGGAGAGCCCTCTTATTCCTAGGGTGACTATCATCATTATAAACCTTCAACTTGTTATTAAAAACCCTTAAACAAAGAAGAGGAAGCTAGAATGAATAAACTGAAGCATTTACTAGCACTTTCTTTTGAGCAAAATCTTATCTAATTTCTTCCAAGCTTCAAAGAATATTAAAGCCTCCTTTGGTATGGCCTTTGGGATGGTTTTTGATGGGAACAAGTGTTCCTTTGGGTTACAAAAGGTGGAAAGGAGTAAAAAAAATCTAGGGCTCCACTGCTGTAGCTAACATGCAATTCTGTTTCCCAGAAGCAAAAGCAGGCAGGCAAGACAAAGGCTTGGAAGGGAGGACAGATGATGGAGGAAGTATTGAGTAATGGAGCTGCAGCAGTAGTAGTGTTGGAACTGTAGAACTGTGGAATATAAAGGGGCAATATCTGGGGGAGAGAAGGATTATTCTGAAGTACAAGGTCACTTATCCTTCCAGTTACTTCAAATGCTGTAATAAAAGCAATTACTCTGTACAAACCTTTGCATGCTGTCAGGTCTGAGGTGAAAGAAAGAGTAAAGGAGGAACTGGAGTGACATCAGCTACAGTCTAGTGCATTCCCTCCCCCTCCTTATATCTGCCCATTTAATTTATTTATGCATTTGAACTTGCTTCATTTCTCCCTCCTCTGTCTCCTCTGCCCTTTCTCCCTGCAGGGCTCTCCTTCCACTCCCTTACCCTGTGCCCTGCTGCCTGCCCCAGGGCATCCCAGCCTGGCAGGGCTGGGCTGGGGTCCCAGGGCTCCCCAGCTCCACTGCTCCAGCTCCTGGGGCTGGAGGGAGGCTTGACAGTCGGCTGTGGAAATTTTACCTGTGCTTGCTTTCATGGGAAGGGTTGGTTAATTAGCTCACTAAATGCTTTCTTATCTCTGACAGGCAGAATTAGGGAGTCACCTTTACTGGAAGTAGCTCAAAGCAAAAGAACTTCAGGCCTGTTCTCTCCTTGTTTCTCTTCCCCACAAAGCCAAGCTAAAGCAGTGATTGTTTTGAGCTTTAAAGTAGCTTCTGTTACTTTTTGGTATCTCTTCAGGTTGATTGCACCCATTCTGCCTTAGCATTTTGGAACATAACAAAATAACTTCCTTCTTTCCTCCTCTGCTGCCTCATGTGTTATCAGAGTGCAGAATCATCCTTGTGGTTTCTTTGGCCTATTTTACATACCAAAAAGTTTAACCATGAGCAATTAAAGAAAGACAACTTGACTGGAACCCACTGCCATGATTTCTTCCCAGTAAGTGCTTTGGGGAAATGATGGTGACTGGAGCCAGGGGAATTTGAGTTTATTTTTCCAAAGAGGACTGAGTCCTGCTTGAGTCAGTAGTGCCCAGGATTGAGCTGGGACTGCTAAAAACACTTTCCCCATAAGGCCTGTTGAAAAAGCTTAGAATATTGTTCTCTGAAAAAGGAAAATATTGTTTCCTAAAATGGCAGAGCTATTGAGTTATTATGGTCCTTGAATATCATTCAGGACTTAGAAATACTTATGGGAAGAGTTCTAGGATGTTATAGACTCTGTATCATGCATTTCCTTCATTGGCTCATGAAACATGCTTCTGAATCTTATTATTTTGGATACATTCTTCTGTTGGAAAAGTGTAAATTCAGTTTTGAACAGAATTGGTAAATATCTTAGATTTAAGTTCAAACGAATTATGGCTGAACTTATTGCTCCCCAAATCAGCACAAACATGTTGAGGGATAAAATGAGATCTTGGGTCTTTATCTAACTGTAGAAGTTAAATTTCTCAACTCTTGTGGCTAAGAGTTCCCATTTCCAGGCTTTCTCATATGGGATGGAGAATTTTCTGTAAAATCTTTTTGTAAAGCAGAGGTTGAAATTCTTCACACCCAAATAACTCCTGGAAGCTCTAAAGAAAACACTAGACATTGGAACACATTTTGTAGACTTGAAAAACTGCAAACCAAATCTCATTGGCCTGTAAGAGTTACTTAAAGCAAAACAATACCTCTAACTACATCTGCTCTTTTGGAATAAACAAATTGTGGACCTGGAAACATCCCAGCCTTCTCAGACAGCACTGATAGTCTTGTCATGCAGCTATTGATCTGGGGATGTTCCAGAGACTGGGGGCTTGTGCACTAGGCTTCACCAGATCCTTTGAAGTTTCTGCCCTGCTGCCTTTTGATTAGAAATTCTGAGTGTGATATTGCTAGCCTAGGAACACTCATTATTCTCTGCTCTGCTAGTTTGGTACTTTAGACAGAGACTTCATCTCAAAATTAGGCTAACAAGTAGACCTTTCTATAAAGATAGCCTTCTGGAGAGCTCTTTGATTTCCTTGCTGGTTTGCTTGCTCACAGGGCAGTCTTCAGCTGGACTTGCCAAGCCCTACTCTGTTGTAATTAAACACTACATTTGGAGCAAAAGGAAAATATGTAGTGGTTTGGCTCTTCAGGAGGAAATGTTTGATTTAATTTAGCATATTCTTGAAAAGGAGCAGGACCAAAATAGATTCTAAGGCAAATTCTGCCTTTAGCTACATCTTGTAATCTTAAGTGCTTCCACAGCTGTGCTAGGGAGTGGGTCCTTGAGAAATCGTGGAAGCTGTGGTGGGGCTGTGTGCCACCTCTGCAGCACTTGGAGGGGAGATAATAACCTTGCTCTGACGGCTAGGAAAAGTGACGTGTGGTCTCCTTGTCTGTGAGCTCCTACCTCTGCCTGCGCCAAGGGGAGCGGCTGGCAAGGGTACTCTGCAGGTCCGGACGCCCCGTGGTGGGGAGGCTGCCAGGGCACATCACAAACGAGCTGTGAATGACTGTGGAGCACAGGGGGAGCCATTGCTTCTGTAACAACTGAGGGGCACCAGCTGAAATCACCAGGCTGATCAAATACACCCTGGCTTTTGCACAGTCACCTTGAACTGACTGTGGAAACTTCATGCATTTCTTCTCCAGTGCTGGCCTCCATAAGGCAGTGCGAGTACTTCTGCTCTTCGAAATACCTGTATGAACCAAGGGCTACCAATTGTCTTGTAATTTAGTCTTAGGGTCAAGATAAGAGCCCATTCTTACTTGGTCTTGGGCTACCTCTGCAATGCAGACACATGTAATCGAGCTGATGCTGCCACGGAGCAAGCTAGCTTCCTTCTCCCAGGTAGTGTAGCTCTATTGTGCAAAACAAACAAGGACTAGGCTTGGAAAGGGCATTTGGTTAATGAAGGGTAATAAAATCTTAAAGATTTTAACTGCACTTAGAGTAATTCTTCCCCTCTTTTTCAAGAGACAGACCAAATGCCCTGTATGTATTACAAGGACAACATCCTATCCCTACTTACCTTCCTTCTCAACTCTAGGTCTCAGTGAACACAGAAGCAAGGAGAGGAGGCAGTGAGGAAGTATTCATTAAGATGAACCTTTCTGTCTCTTCCAAAAAACCCCAAACCACAATTAAAACCATGCAAATTAGTGGGAGTCATAGCTGCATATTTCAGGAAAATAGGGCATGTCAGTCAATAATGAAACAAAAAGAGAAAGGAAATAAAAGAATTCTTTGTGATTATCATCCAGTATTCATTGACATGATTTGGCTTTTCCCCTTTGTGAGTGGAATGAGATGAGGAGAGGACATTTAATGTTGTTAGGGCTGGGCATCCTCAATAGGGAAATCAATAAAAATGGCCAGGACCCCAGCAGGTAGTTTTCAGCAGATCACTGCCAGGGAGCAACAGCTACTCTTGAGGCTGCTCATGTTCACCTCTGCAATCCTATAATCTTAAAGGCTTGATCTTTTACCCTCATCTTCATTCATTCTTTAAGAAGCAAAACACTGACAAATAGCAGATATCTAAGGAAGAATACAAAACTAGGAAAAATACAGAGATACTGTACAAAATACTTCCCTGTCTGCAGCCATCTGGAGCTGGGGAACCCCTTAGATTTGTATGAAACAGTATTTGATGCCTTTTTATTCTTTTTTTGGTGCAACTGCTTCTTTAACTTACAGGAACTACCCAGACTCCTAGTGTCTTGTGGCAAGGAGCTTCCCAGCTTCATGCTCTGTGGTGTTAAGAAGCACTTGCCATCACTTTAGTTGTTTTGCTTGGTGTCTCCTCATTTTTCATGTTGTAAGAGAAAGTTATTCTCTGCTTTTATTTTCTGCATCAGTCATGATTTTATCAGTCTCTGCCATAAGTCCCCTGCCCCCTGAATTTCTTTTCCCTGAAGAACAGGTGACCTGGAAAGCAGAAGTGTATGAAATCCTTCCAGGTACATTTAACAGAACACACAGACAAAAGTGTCTCCTCTTAAAAGCAAATGCAACAGCCCTGGTCTACACCACAGAGTCTTCCTTCTTGAAGGAACATCTTTGTGCAGGACATCACTCAAATTTGAGTCCTAAAAGTAAGACCTTGACCTTCTGCCAGTCTAGTTAAACTTGCTTTACAAGCATTGTTAACTCCTGGGCTGGTTCAAAGAGTTTGAACAACTGCACGTTGTTTTGAATCACAAGCAGCAACAAAACCTTTGTGTTGCACTCCTGTGACTACTCTAGTGATAATTTTAAGCTTTGAAGAAGTAAAATGTTACTTTCAATGCTTTTAGAGAAAGGATCTATTTCAGGGAAGTATTTTTAATGTTTTCAGCTAGTGTTTCTCCTCTTTGGCTCTTCTTTCTTTAGTATTGTACCATATTTCCCAACAAACTGCAGCTGCCCTTCAGTTTTAGGGGCTCTATTTTGCAGCTGTATTTACAATATGCAGGAATGTGAAGGTGTTGGTAGGGTCTGATGCTATTATGCCATGGCTCCACTGCTCCACCTGCAGCATCTTTAAATGCACTATGTGTGGGCCAAAGACTTTTGCATTTCAGAGGTGTTTTCAGTGCAGTGTCCTGACACCAGCAATTGAAGACCTGGCAAGAGACTGTATTGCTGTTCGGCTTGGGAATAACTTTACACTGGAGAAAGGGAAAACATTTCTCTGGCACCTACAAAACCACAACATTTGGCTTGTCTGCAAGTGTTTTCCTACATCACTCTCCACTCACAGGGTATTCTGGTTACACCTGTAAGCATTGCAAGCCAGAACCAGCCCTTGCTGCCCTGCAGCAGGACTTTGGCATGAGACTCCAGAGTGAAATCACACTTTATCTCAGACATAGCTGAGAAACTCAAGGACAGAAAGGAGGATGGGACCAGCTGAGAAACACTGAACAAATTTGCCTGAACACCCACAGTTGCTACTCAAATGGCCCTGAAATGTGTTTACAGATAAAAGAGCTGTGAATTGTGCTGCCTGACTGTGCTGGGAATTACTGCAGGAAATCGGTGTAGGAAGCCTGGCTGACTTTATTGCCTTCAGAAATCCTCAGAAATTATTTCATTTTCTGTTAAAATATGATTGTGCTAAGAAGCTTTTAATGGCAGATCCTTTCCTATACAGCACTGAATTTACTGCTGGCCTTATTTTGGTAACAAGCAAAGTACAAGGAAGGGGCAGGCTGCAAAGCGAAGCCACAGAGCCCTCTGACTCTGCAGCTGCTTGCAAACCAGGAATAATGACTGGACAAGGAATCTGAGCATGACCACAGGGAAGATAAAGTGGCATTTAAGATTCAGAGAAGGCTCTAGCAATGTGCTCTCATTGCTAGTCAGATCTTTCTTTCTGCTAGATGGGAAGAGCTGCCCGAGTTGCCCTTGGCTGAGCACCCCGGCAGGAGGCAGCAGTGATGAACACCAGCACTCCACCGTGCCTGGTTCTGATGACTGCTCATACCTGCACTTTCTTTGCTGTTTGTTACACTCTTTAGAATATGGTGTCTAATAGTTAAGAAAGCTTACAGAGGAGAGGTTTAGACTGGAGATTAGAAGGGGGTTCTTTACCCAAAGGGTGGTGAGGCACTGGAACAGATTGCCCAGAGAGGTTGTGGAGGCCCCATCCCTGGCAGTGTTTAAGGCCAGGCTGGATGTGGCCCTGGATGACCTGGTCTAGTGCATGTGGTGTCCCTGCCATGGCAGGGGGGTTGGAACTAGATGATTTTTAAGGTCCTTTCCAACCTCAGCCATTCTATGATTCTATGATAAACACATAACACCTGCTTGTCTGCTTTCCCCTGGCACTTCTCACACAGGTGATTTCTTAGACCTTCCTTGCTCATGCTGCTGATTCAACTTCTAGTCCTGTAGCCACAGAACCAATATAGACTCTGCAAAAATCAATAAAATGCAAAGCAGCAGGCAGCCAGTATGCAGCCCATTAAATACCAGATGTTCAAGCCAGGGTGATTTCCTGTATCAGCATACTAAGAAACCTGATATGAGTATCTGAAAAGGACTCCCTGCCTCCAGGGTCTTGTATATCTGTACAGTGTCCATGGGACATGGCTTGGCAGACTTGGATGTGATGTGGTTTTTAGCATTGTTACCATGGAAAATGAGCAACATGGAATGAGCTGCTCTTGTTATCCCTCAGACCTATGCTGCTGCAGGCACAAGAGATCCCTGCACTGTCTCAAGAGAGAAAGTGCCAACTGTGGCTGTGAGACCTCTCCCCAGATTCCGTCATCTCAGTGTATGTCATTTCTATCCATTCATTTAAACTTCTCTATTTCCACAGTGTAGCTGTTATCAGTGTTTGCACATTTAATGCTGTTTGCTCTTTCAGTAGGTGCACTTTAGGGATATTGAAGATATGTTTTATTCAAGTATAGGAATATTTTTGTGAAGACTTTTTGTTTCCCCTGCAGGGTTCCCCAAGCATTTGCAGGACAGCCTTTGAAGGATTATGAATCTATTTTGGCCTTCTACCTCAGTGTTTAATATTCATGGGGCACCAAAAGCACAGCAGGCCCCACTGATGGCTCATAACACAGCCAAATGTGGTGCACTGTAGTATATATGCACCCAATATTACTCATTCCATGTGGTCAGGTTTTCAGAAGGGACATCAAATCCTCTGGAAAGTCACTGAGCTTTCATGTCCCAGCCATGGCAAAGCTGTCTCCTTTGCTTTCCCATGTGCTGTGCAGGATGCAGTGTACAACTATGATTTGGAACAGGTATTGCTCCCTTGCCTTAATCTTCTTGTTAATGGCTACCATGCATAGCTCAGTTTCCCAGTCACTTTGAGTGTCAGCTTCAGAGAGGAGAGTTAAACAAGTTTTGCTCTGTGAGGCAACAGAAGGCTTCAATGCTTGCTGCAGGAGAGGACAGGGTGCCTCAGGATAAGAGCAGGAAGGCTGGTTCTGTTTACATGCATCAGACAGAAGTAGTTATGGTGCTTTAGGCTTCTGTGCTCATGTGTTGGAGGTTCCCATGAGCCTGTGCTCAGGTAGCTACATCTGCCTGCTGTGTGTGGCATTCATTCTCCCTTCTGCCTGGGAGAAAACACCCAAGAGGTCTTGAGCCAGAAGCAATGGTATCTACTGCCCTAACACCAGCACAGCTCAAAGAGCTGACATACCCATAGCTGTCTGCTGGCAGGTTGAACATGTCACATTTCTTCTGCAGTGGGGGCAGAAGAGCCCTTCTGGAGTGCAGTTAGCTGGGCTACCTATCCCAAGGAGACTCCCCAGGTGATCCCTTGGCACACAGGACTCAGCACAACACAGAGAGCATTGCCACACCCAGAACATGGAAATTCCCAACACACCCCCAGGGAGGCAGTGAGAAGCTCTCCTCTGAAAGGCTGTTGTTCATCAAGATGCTCCTTTTCATCTCAGATAGTATGAACCTGAAGGAAATAATTTTGCAAGCTCATCCACAGAGGCACAGGAGGCAGCCTGGAATCTAACTAGCATACCTGTGCTAGGGGCAAGCTCTCCCCTCATATGCCTCAGTACCTGACCCTTTCACAGTGCTATCATGAGGGAGGCATACACAGCAGGAAAGATGGTGAAGGAGTGTTTCTCTCTCCAGAACTTCAAGCCAGCATGGTTCTGTGTGAGACATGCACAATTTCTGCTGTTAAAGTTAAAAAAGGAGGAGGGGAGAGAAAGTGAGGCAGCCCTAGCAGCTGGTTCCCCTCTGCCTTGGCTAATGTTTGCCCAGGAGCAGGGGGATGTCAATGGGATTCAGAGGATCATTAACTACCCCTGCCAAGTTATATGGCCTCAAGGTCACAGAGCTGTCCTGCATGGGAAGACTACAGGAGTGCAGCAGAACAAGTCTGTTGATGCTGGGGGGCCCAAAGCATCTTGTCCATGAAAGGCAGAGCTCTGTGCACACCTGCAGCCAGGTTTACTCCTGGAATTTTTCATACCTGATGCTGACAGAGGACAAGGATGTGAACACTGGACATCATGAAAGCTGTTTCTTTAATTTTAATTTTTACTATTACTTTTTTTTCCTCCTTTATTGCAATTCCAAGGACCAATTAGCCCTAGATGTCTAATTGTGGTTACCATCTGCTAGATTTCTGACATCTCTGTCCAGTTGCCTTGTCTTCAAGGTCTTGTTTTCCTGGCTGGACAATGTGCTCCCAGCTCTCTGGTTAGTACCTGTGTTGCTGGGAAGATTAAACCCAGCTCTCACCCACAAGCACCCAGCAGCTCTCTCACTTGCAGTGTGGTTAGTAAAGCTGGGTGAGAGCAGAAAGTCATCTCCTTTCCTCATGCCCTTGAGCACATGTAGAGACTTCATCTGAGGTTGCTTGTTTCTTGTAGTCCACCAAGCCCAAGCAAGGATTGTCCTCTCAGGGTGGGACTCAGATTTTGACAGTATTTCTCATTCTCCAGTCCAGGTGAAGATAAAGAGCATTTGAGGAGGAGGAAGGCAGATTCCTCTCCTAAACTGTGCCCTCACCAATGAACAGGTAGGTGTCTAAGGACATCTGTTAAGACATCTCCTCTCCTACCTCCCTGTCTATAAGAGTCAAACTCCATGTATGCTCTCCTGCAGTGCTGCCATCCTGTTCCCAGGACAGAGCTATAGCTTCTGTGCTGCTGTGAGCTGTGCCTAGTGCCTGAGCTCCCTGAGCTGGGGATGAGTCACAGCACTGCAGCACAGCTACCCTGCAGTGTCCTGTGCTCAGGGCTTCATTCCCCAGACATCAGCTCAAGGCCACTGCATCTTCCTTCTATCCCCTATCCTCCTTCTTTCCTTATAACATGACCTGGTGCCTGGCAACCGTGTGCACTGGTGTCCAGCCAGCCAGCACAGTCTCAGTCTTGCTATTTACAAACTTAAAGGTCAGTGCCTCTCCCTTGGCATGAGCAGGAAGAACACACCAACCTTGTGGGCAGACTGATGTGTGAAGTTTACTGTTGTGCAATGTAAGCAGGATCCTGAATTTTCAAGGCTTGCTCTCCCCTGGGTTTTTTTTAGAGCAAGGAAGGTGCATGTGGAGGATGATGCCAGCATGCAATGCACTCCTATAATGTAATTAACATTTTGACCACTGGATGTTACTGTTGCTCCAAACATCTGCAAGGGAATGCAGAGTAAACACTAGCTATGCAATCTTTTGATTTTTTTAACCTAGATAGTGGCCTGTGGATAAGTGCATCACCTATTTATTGACTGCCCATCAAGTGAGGAAGGGTAGTTAGGAAGTTGTTATTCAGGAGTAAGGGAATGTATACATTCAGCAACATGCAAGCAAAGGATTAAATGAATGGTTCTGGAGTGAGATTTTAGTGATGAAGCATCAAGTGACTTTTCAGACCATTAGGCAGTCATATTATTTTAGCATGTATTGCACTAGTGGTTCATGAAGCCCAGAAATCAGCCACATTTTTTAGGTACCTGCACTCTCCTCATTAAACCACCTTCCCTGGCATAATTGTTAAGCCTTATGTGTGAGCACTCTCTTTTCATATTTTCTGGGTTTATTATTATTATTATTATAATCATATGCAAACATTTTTTGACATTTCCCAGATCTTTAATTACTTTTGTTCTCTACTAGATGCCTCTCCTCAGCCTTTCTGTATAGATCCCACACACTTTGTTCCTGCAGCCTTCACAGAAAAGCAAAAGTCTTCCACTAAAGCAGAGTCTTCCTATCAGATAGGCACAGTTGGTGCAGTTGAGATGTGCCCAGAGCAATTAACCATTTATTGGTTGGCACCTCTGAGGAATACTTCCCTTTTGCACACTGTGTTGCAGAGCCTGCTGTTTTCATCTTTCCCCAAATGGAGAAGAGCCTTTTGAATGTGTGATGATTCACTCGCCTGTAGGACACAACCATTTCTACACTCTCCTGAAGCTGACAGAAATTCAGGATGTGACTGCACACCAGTTAGCAACCAAGAGGTTCTTGTGTTGCTTTTGAAGTTTCCCTTTGATTCCTCATATATTTCAGGAAATAGCCAGGGAGTGGGGGGTTTATATTGTCTTATTTGTAGACCCAGTAGCTTATATGTGCCTTACCTTATCATTCCACAGTTTCAGTGTCTCCAGGTATGCATCCTGAAGAACAGGTTTTGCACACTGTTCTGAAACCTCCATGTGATTTCTGAGCCAGTTTGGCATGTCTGAAGATACACTTGCCTTGAAATCTGAGGTAAAACTCTTGCTCAAGGTTTAAAAAGTATGAATACTCACAGACAGTACCCAAATAAGGAACTACCTGCAGGGAAGTCACATTGCCTATTTTAGTTCCTTCATGTGAATTATTAATGCTCTAATGTGGCCCATTTAGGTTCAGCCATCACCAGCTTTGATGTCTTTGTCATAAGTAGGTCATCTAGGCTGTCTTTTAGCCAGTCAGTGGGAAGAGACACCTCCAAAGGGGTAAACCAACTGATCTGTGAATGAAACCTGATCCAGAAAGATAATGAAGCTCCCTTTGGGTGTTGAATAGGAAGGTTTCATCACTGTGCATACCAATACAACATGGAGTTATTAAAAATAAAGGAAAAAAATAGAAAAGCTTTATCTTCTAATGCCATTACTTAGGAAGTAGAGGTCTAAAACTTTCCCCTTGAACTCTGAACTATTTTTGTAGATTACTTCATCCTAAGATATACTTAGACACTTGATACCCCAAAAAGGCTCTTGATCAACATTTTCCTCTCTCCATTTTGTATGCAGCAGTTTCTGCTCTGTCCCTGGAAAATTGCTAGTGGTGTGATGGGATAATTACACATACAAAATATGGGAGCTTTTTAAACTGACACCTAAGGATTTCTCTATTCTCTAGATTTCAACCTCTGCTTGCTTGCTAGAGCAGAGCAATCTACACCTTCTGTTACACATTTGCCTGTTGTCATGATTTACACACCAAATTAACCTCAGGGATAATAAATTAACAAATTGTAGCTCAATAGTGCATAATCCTCAGTGCTTTAAATTAAAACTGTCTTCTGTGGGCAGGGGAGTGATTGGAGCAGAGCTGCAGAGCTTTGCCCTGCAGGCACATTCACCACCACCCCATCTGTTGCCCCAGATTCTAGGCATGACAATGCCCATTTTGCTCTTTTTTTCCATTTAGAGTATCATCTTTTCTTTTCTCCTTTCCTTTAAAAATGCCTTTCTTATCTTTTCTTTCTTGAGACTGCTGCAATGCCATATGAAAGAGAACATTTAAGGCAGGGCAGAGAAGTGGAAGGCATGCTCAAGCCACAGCAATATAAAATATTCAAAGAATACATGCATATTTAGGTCAAGTAAAAGGAAGGATCCCTGCAGTCCCTCCCCTTCTATGACTAGAACACATTGTTACTCCTTAGTAATTATTTGCCTTGGATGTCTTCTCCTTTGGGCTCTTTTCAGCTGAAGAGTTGGTGGTCTGATGTTTGGTCATTGTGTGCTCAGCCTCCAACCCATGGCAATCACCTTTCCAGCAGACTGAGGAAGCAACCTTAGTCTGTTGTAACCCAGCACAAAGCATGCAGGATATCCAGAGTGGAACAGGTCAAGTTCAAAGCACCAGATTTCTCAGATGCCCTTGAATTGTAACAGGAGCTGGTGTCTTGATTGCTTTGGAATACTCCATGAGTTAATCAGAGTAAACCTTTGGCCAGATTAGCTCTGAAATGTTTGGAGAGTTGAGCCCAACTCAGGCCAGAGCAGCAGCTACACTAGCTTTGTCCTCAAGAGTTTTGCTTTCCCCTCTCCCCTTCTCCTCTCTTCAGGTCCATTATTTCCTGCTATGAGCTGGAAAAGCATCTCTTCTGGGAGAAGATGGAACCACGGGTCTCAAATTATTGTGAATTGTTTGCCTTGTATTAAAGCCATCTGAAATTCCTTTCTGACATGCACAGGGCCAACACAGACTCTTTCAAGGGTACCTAGTTGTGCAGAATGCCCTTTGCACACACTTTTACTCATTTTTCTTCACATATTCTTTTTGTGAAATACAATACAGCAGTGACAAGATCCTTTGCCACACCTGAATCTTCCTCAGAGTAACCAATATATGAGACTTTGGATGAGAAAAGCTCAAACTGTTCCTTTCCCATAGCAGTTTGCCTTTCATGGAGAAAGTATCTTCCCTGGAGACTTTCAAAACCTGCCTGGATGCCATCCTATGCAACCTGATCTGGGTGACCCTGCTTTAATGGGGGATTGGACTAGATGATCCCCAGAGGTCACTGCCAACCCCTAACATTATGTGGTTCTGTAAACGTCTCTTCCCACCCTCAGAGACAGGTAAGAGCTAGCAGATTCCTGCTGCTTCAGGAAGGATCTGCTGGCCTCCACAACCAGGCAGGCTGCTTGCTCTTCCCAAGGCAATCAGTGGGAAGCAGATGTTTGTGGCTACTCTGCCACTGAGGAGTCCTGTGAAACATCAAAATTAACCTCTTGAGTCAAGATTTTCCTGTCTGATTGTGCACTCTTTAATTTCTCCTTTCTTCAGACCTAACTTAGCCTCCACCTCATTAACAACATGTGACTGCTCACCTCCAAATTGCTGAGACTTAAATAATACTACAAGGACTGGAAAGTTAGTGTATTTAATACTATAACTGGGCCATTATGTCCCCTCTGACTCCCAGTGTGCCTGTTGTCTTCTCTATTACTGCTTTGTATCACCACACACATTTACACCAAAGCAACCACATTAATTGTGGAGTTTTTCTTTCTCTTTTCACAGGCACTACTTTCTGTACAGAGGAATGGGGAAGGAGAGCCTGCTCCATATGCATTTCCATCCCATGCTGCTGGATCCAGCCACAGCACTGTTGTGCAGTCTGATTCCTCAGGGGCTCTGTCCAGAGAACTTCCAAGAGGTGAGGAGAGCTGCTGGGTTGCCCATCCACTTCAAGCCTACCTGAAATACCTGTTCTCACTCAGTCTTAAAGTGACATTAACAACACAGTCCCTCCATACAGTCCAGATAAGGTGGCTAATGTGTTTAGTAGTGGGAGCAGTAGTAGCAAACCCATGTATTTTGTATTTGGTTTCTTTGGTTGATTGTTTTGTTTTTCCCAAGGACAGCCCAGCTTCTCTAAATGGATTACTTTACTCTACAAGGATAGCCCCCTGGGTTTTCACACTCTTTGCAAAGAAGAGTGAGCAGTATGTTAAAAAGCTCTTCCCAGTAGCTTATCTAAACCTGTCTTCTCCTCATCCTCCAGTTTTAGTACTGAAATTAAAATATGTTTCCTTTCTCCTTTTATCATGAAGTGATTCAGCAATTAGCCTGCTTGAATTCACACTGATGAGATTCAATTCTCTTCTGACTTACTGTGGCTGCTATCTGTCTGAGGAGATTAAGAGAAGGTGGAGAAAATGATGTTCCTAACTAGAGATGGAAAAACTGAACCTCTTGCCAGGGTGCTGGGCATAGCCCCTTCCCGAGTAGTGCTGGCTGCATCCAAGGTCGGCTCCTCTGCTGATAAGGGCTGCTGTGAAGAAACACAGAAGCAAACGCCTGCTCCTCCTGCCTCGAGGGAGATGCTTTGTAGCTGAGGCTTTAGTCCTGGCCTCCCCCTGTGCTACATTGCTGCAGCGCCGCAGCGATGCCCTCTCCCGGGTGCTGCTACTGTTACTCTGGCTCTGACCCAGCTCGGCTGGATCAGCTTCCCAGCTCGCCCTTGGACACGTCTGGCTGCTGTGGACTTGCTTGGTGACCACCTGGCTGTGTCTGACCCCAGTCACTGCCACAGACTGGCTGCTCAGCATCCCAGGCCTTTGTCAGTGAGGGCTCTGCCCCACTGGCTGTGCTGCCACGGAGCAGCACTGAGGTCCTTTCAGCACCCTGACTTGCTTTTGGTTTTACACAGGAGGATTTAATGCCCTTCAATAATATTGCCTCAATTCAAACCCCAAGTCAAACTGAATTGGCCTTATGTGGCTGCATGATGAAGCTGTTTCTGCCTAGCTCATTATTTCCAATGAGTAATAGTGGATTTGTCAATATTTATACTGCATCCTCAGTAAAAGCTTGTTTAAACTGAGGTCAATATAAACTACACTGATTGATGCTGGCTAAAAAATTTGTCCACATTTTCTGAACACTTCAGTTGAGTTTAAGTCTCTGCACCTTTAGAACAAGAAATATCCTGTGTTAATATCTCTGTGTTAATATTTGCCCTTTATGTAGATCAGAGACTTGGGAAAATGACATTAGCACTTTCCTTCAATCCCATTTATAGCTTTTGCCAGCTTTCTGACATTGATAAGGTGTGTTATGAAGAGCAGAGTCAGCCAGTCACATTTTTCTCAGCAGTCCTATTCAGCTGTCAGGCAATGGCACATGGAAATATCCTCACAAGCTTCTAGTGAAGCCATGTCTTCTATGCAAATGGTCTCTGTTTCCACTGTTGCCTTCACAGTGGCTGTAAGGATATCATGGAAGTGGAAAGAGAAGGGAATGGGGGCTCTGAAACTCAAATGCACCCTTCCTGGTTTGAAGGTGACCCTGGGCAAAGGTATAGGACATATGACTTTCCAAGCTGTATGAGAGTGGTATTGCCTTCCAGGTAGATATATCAAGCACTAAAATATTTACAGCCACTCTTTTCACTCCATTTCTTATGTGAATAAATACAACTCAACTCAGTTGTGATGTGTTATGCAGAGATTAATTGGACATCTCCCATTGCAGTGTGTAACTCATGAAAAGCAGAGATAGCTCTTTGCATACTGGACTTACTACCAAAGCTGTATCTCACTGAGGTACACTCTGACTAATTCAGAGACTGATGATGTGTAGCTGTGCAAGCCTGGGACTCATGCTGCAGTCTGTGTTTCTGCTGCAGCTTGGGTAGATTTCCCAACCTGCAATCCAATTCCTTGCTCCACAGCTATGTTACTCAAAATCTCAAAGCTAAGTATTACAGAGCTGACCTGGAGTTGTTTTAGTAATGTGGCACAGCAGGTCCTTCAGCCTGCCATGGCACAACAGGGTGATGGACAACAAAAGGGCCAGCAGTAGAGTACCATGACTGACTGGGACTGGGAAATGAGTTTCCATTTGAATCTGACATTGTTTTTCCAGTAGAGATAATAGCAATAAGCTTGTAAGAGTGATCTAAAAGTGGTAACTAACAGGTTTGGAAAAGAAGTCTTAGCACCAGGCACCAGATCTGTGGCAAGCAGATGTGAGCTTGATGTGTAAGCCATAGCATTGAGTGGTTTTTCTCTAAGTCCTGCTGTCTCCCAGTTCTTGATTAGGTATGGCATTCACCTCATTTTTTTTCTTTTCTTAATCCAGTAGAGTTAATTAAGCTGTTTTGGCTCTTATGTGCACATGATCTAGATGAGGACAACATCATGCCATTAAAACTTCCCAGAAGGCAGAAAGATGTGCTTCCTCAAGCCTCTGGATTGAGAAAGAAAGTGAAAAGAATCAGAATGATATCAAACACCAATTTTTTAGCCATTTTCATGATTTTGGAGATTTAATCCTGTCTTCAACTGCAGCAATAAGAAGGTGGCTATTTAGAGAGCATGTGAGCTTGGCTGTTTTGCACAGCTCAGTTGTCCAGCACACATGAGTACATGAAGGCTGTGAAAAGGATGACTTCATGCCAGTTCCTTTTGGTATTTTTAGTGCTGTTGTCTGGGAAGAAGAAAAGACAAGATTTATAAGGACAAGCCATATAAGAAGCCTTATGAGGAAGGAAGATTGTTGAAGCTTTGTCTTTTTTTTTCTCCCCAACAAAAGCCACCTCAGGGTGCCTTCCTCTGACTGCTGCTCTCACAGGTTGTTTCTGCCCTCTGATCTGCTCTTCTCCCCTGTCCTTCTACTCTGCCTTGGGTGATGGATCCATATGCTTTGCAGGCTGTGAGGCTGCAAGGATCACATGATGAGTAGGGAGAAGGGAATTCATTGTCAGCAGACCAGGCTGTAATACAGTGCCTGGAGGTGCTCTGAGGGGAAGCCCATAAGCGTCAAAGGAAAGTACCGGCGTTTTCCCTGGCTTTGGTAAATGAGGATGTGTACCTTCCAATTGTTGTCTGATGACTGTGAGACAGCATAATTGCAGTGAGGTGGCAGTTGCTACAGAAACGGGTCACTGGAGGAGCTAAGCAATTAGGCAAGTAAAAGCCAAGGAAATCATCCGTGTGTAAACTGGCTTCCTGCACACCCACACCTCCCCCTATTGTATGCACTTTGTGTAGATAGATGGAGTCAATAGGTGGAGTATTTATCATCAGGCAGTTTGAGAGGTTCTTTTTTAGACATTTTCTTGGAAAGGAGTGTACATCCTCTTTAAAAATGAAAGAAGTGACCACTTAGAGACAGAGGAAGCTTTGCTCAAAGATCTGTCTTCCCCTGGCCTTATTTATTATTTAGTTCTTCAGCTGACATATTTAATATAGCAGGGCACTCGGAGACTCTAGTTTGACAGAAATATGCTGCACAAAATCAAGCTTCCTCAGAGAAGAGGGAAACATCTTCAAAAGTTAATTGCCTTTTCACAATTAAATAAACCTCTTTATTACAGCTTTGTTCAATAAGGAAAAAGAACATGCAGCACATCTTTAATTTCTTTAAGATGTGCTCTGCATAGGTAGCCTGATTCCCCTCTCCTTTTCTGTTTTGGTAGCAGTGAAAACTTCACACCAGTGAGTTGACTCTGACTGCATCTTGATACACACAAGAAGAGAATTAGGTGTGTTATCTGTGGTGTTTTCTCTTAACACTGAAACTGGCTGGAGACACAGAACCACATACTGATTTACTTCATAAACCCTTCATAAACCCTACAAAAGAGACTATGGACTGTGTCCTGGACTTTTAAGTTGGCAGCAGTTAATAGATTAAGTGCAAACCACACTGGAGACACCATGGATGTACTAGCATCACAAGAGAAATAAAAATACAGTGTTCAGTGTTCAGAGAGAACAGACACAAATATTAGTTCTTCACCCATGTAACCAGGTACTGGCTCCAGGCTGAGCATCAAAACCACTCATGTGACTCTTTCCTTCACAGCAGACCACAATATTGCTCATAAAGCTACTGTGAAGACCCTGATTAAGTAAGTATTTATCACAGACATTAGGAGATGTATTGCAGGACATGCTGCCTTATGTGAGTTTTTGAACTCACACTTTTATACCCTCAAACTATGGCATACACCTTGAGATCCTTCTGTTTGTGTAGGGGGGCTGTCATGCATTGGCTTCTCCTGGTACATACAAATCCCTTCAGTGGAAGGAAGAACAGGCAACCAGCTGTTTCCTGAGACTCCTTTACTGGTGCTGAGGATGTTATTATTATTTATTGTGTTTTGTATGCTCCCAGGGCTTTACAGAGTGGATTAGAAGTTTGCCTTTGGGAGTAGTCCTTTACTGCAGTGCAAAGGGAGTGGCATTAAGTGCAACACCTCACTCCTTCGAGCTAGGAGCCCAAGGTACCTCCCCGGGAGGGGTTGAAGAGGACAAGGTGTGACCAAGGTTATGGCTTGCCTTGTGGGGTCCTGCCTATAGAAACCTGACCAAGATTCACCAGCTGCTGTCTTTGAGGATGAGGGAAATAAAAATAACAGTGAATTGGAGTGACCAAGTGTGCTTATGGTTGTGTGGGAGAGAAATGGAGCAGCTGGAACTTGTGTGTGAACAAGTGTGCAAGGGTAAACAAGGGGAACCAGTGTGCACATGAGAGGCTGGATGAGTTTGTGAGTGGCTACATTACAGAGGGAGACAGGGAGGTTAAACAAATCCAGAATGTAGCTTCATCCCCTGCTGTACTGCACACCAGGAGTTCTGAAAAGATCTTTGCATTATTTATCTTCCAGCCACTTCCAGTTAGCCCTGAGAGACATCCAGGCTACAGTGTGGTAGAGCAATATGCCTGCATTTCCTCCCATATGGCAAAGGAAAGCCACCTTGCTAAAAGCATGCTGGGAGTGTTCAACAGCCTCTGCTGTCATGAAGGGAGCAGGATCTACTGAAACCAAATGTGGCTATTAACTGGATTCATGTAGTGAAGTAATGGAAATGAAAAATGTGTAATGCAAAAATCCATCTTCAGGAGAGTAGGGAGGGTTTTCAGGCACAGAGTTTTTACCCAGTTTGCATTTATGTATCAATCTGGAGAGCTGCTGCTGCAGTGAGGACTGAGACTGGAGCTCTCAGAGCATCAACTGGGCACATCTTGAGCTGAAAGAAAGTGTTGAGAGATGCAGATTTGGAACAGAGGTGTAAACATCTATACATGACTCCGCTAGTGCTGCAGGAGGGCAGGGTACTACTCCTAAAAGACATAAGTTCTCCTTTAAGTTACCAGACAGACAATTGCACATAGACTGCTTGCAGTCAGCTGGTGGTGTTGCTTTGTCATGGCTTACACACACAGTGACTGCATGGGCAAATAAGAACACCCTCATCTTTGCACTTATTACTGTATAAATCAGTCACAAAATACAGAGGCTTTTTGCAAATGGAACAAGTGCCAGGATTTTCTCTTTGGTGGAAGAAAAAGCAAACCCAAACCCAGTGCAGGCTGACTTTGGAGAACCATAAGTGTGCCTCCTTGCTGCTGCTGAGGAGGGAAGTGCCTGCCCTAGTTTTGAGAACTTCTGGTGGGAGTTTAGGTTCACTGAGAAATTGGATAGAGTCTGTGCTGCTTTTAAACAAACAGGTATAGGGTAGAAAGGGAACAGAGGAGGCCTGCTGTAGCTGCTTTGTTCTGGCTGGAGTCAGAAGTACAGCCTGTCTGCTTTGGGGAAATTTCAAGGCAGGATTTTGCAAGGAGTTTCAAAATGAGTTTTCTAAGATCAGGTAGGAGCTCAAGTAAGAGATGCAGTGTGCTTGGCTTCACAACAGTTTGAAGGAAAAACTGGCTTACAGGAGTTATAACTTTTGTGCATCTCCTCTGTTGGAAACATATTTCCAAGTGAGATTGTGATGTTACTGCCTACTGGGTGGGTAATGGCAGCAGGGAGTAGACAGTGTTATTAGTAAAAGATTAATGAGATGAATGAATCTTTAATCTCAGTGTTTATGGTCTAGTTTGTTGCTCTTATTTTCACTTTATATTGGCTAGCTGAGTGAAATGCCTTATTGATGGAAACAATGGTATGCTTAGAAGCTCGCAACAAAGATTGCCTCTCTCCAAGAAGGTAGATGCTATGATACTGGGGAACTCTGAGGCTTGACTTTGTTTCCAAATAGGGAAGGAAAAAATGTCTACTGAAGGAATTTAAAGGCTGGAGTTCTATGGCTTGTGTTATGCAAGTGAGTAGGCTTTTGCAATAGCCTTTTTCTGCTTGTAAAATCCATAAACAGTTTGCAGCAGTTTTAGTTAATTGGGTCATTGCTTTTTTTTCTTCCTTGTAACCTTGTAATTAGACTTCTATATATTTCTTCTGACTCCAGTTCTTCTTTTTTGTCTGCTTCTAGCAAATTATAAATAATCTTTGTGGTTTGGTTTACCAGTAATGAAGTAGACCTGGTAATACCCAGTCATCTCACAAGAATATACTGAAAGTTAACTACAATTTGAAAAGCAATCCTAGGTCCTCTGGTTTTTAATTACCATGCAGTAACTGTACAGCACTGCAGCCTTAAAAATAACTCAGTAATGTGTTACTGAAGACATGACCTCTTTTTATGCCTAGTATCAATTTTTAGAATGAGAAAATGTCCCATTTAGTCCATTTTCTGGAATGGGGTGTTTGTGGCTGACTAAGTAGAAGTTAGTTGGCACAAATGTAGTTTAGCTACAACCTTACCTACACTATATGGACTACAGCAGTAAAGGTGCTTGCTGCTTGCATGTGACAACACAAGGACTGTGCTTCTCAATCACTATGTTTATGTCATAGCTGGAAACAGCTCAGAGGCATGAGAATGCTTTATCACATCAGTACTGCAGCTATAGATGAGCACACGTGGTAAAAAAGTAACTAACTAATGAGAAGTTAGTTAAAAGAGAAAGTAAGGAGTGGGGCTGGGAAAGGGGAAGGGAGAGAAGGAGAAATACAAAGTATTCCCAGATATACCTGACTTTTAGTAACTTTGCAAAGGGGAAAAGCAGTGACAGTAACATCAAGTTAATAGTTGCATTACATCATTGTCTTTCATATGATGAAACATTCGTGCATCTGTGCACATCTGTGCCGAATTTCTTGTATCTCATGCAAAATAAGCCTTGCTGCAAGGTTTGAGGTCCTAATGAACACAGAAGCGCGGGTACTCTTCCTTCATCGGGAAACGATGATGTAACTAGGAGACAGACAGAAGTCCAACGCCAAGGGGTGCTCTAGCTCTCCCTCTAGTGCCTCTGCAGCAGGTAGAACACAGGCTTTCAATTTTTCGTTTATTTTTATCTTCCCTCCCCCGAAGTCTGCCCCAAGTCTGTCTAGCCCACGCTTGCTAGCAGCTGTACAGAGTAGGTGTCAAAAACTGCTACAGATGGGAGGCACAAAGTCCCAGCTAACAGTCTTTTGCTTGCATCCAGTCTAATTAGTTACAGGAAATGAGCTTCATGTAGGCAAGTGGCATGAAGCCTGGCCCTTTGATGGAAGATTTAGCTCCTGAGAGGAGCTAAAGGATTTGGGGATTTGGCCCAGGGCAAATGGGACATCTTCCTGGACAGGACAGCTGGGGATCTGTTTGAGATCTGATCCCACAGGTAGCCCTGTTGCCACTTGGAGTGAGCTGCAGCTGCTAGGGAAATCAAACTGCAGGGTGCCTAGAGGGGCTGGGAAGGAGATTTCTAAACTGAGCCATTGAATTCAGCAAACTGGGTGCAAGACCATGGATGCTAAGGCTACACCTTCACTGGATAGGCCATTCCTCAGCCAGGCAGGAGGTGAGTGAGTCAGCAGTGGTCCACTGTACTCAGGTGAACTGCTGGGACTGTCACTGGCAGGAGGCACTGAAGCAGTTCTCTAGGTAATACTTTTTTCCTCATCACTAGCTCTTGTTTTTTGGGATGTGCTGGTGAAATATCCTTGCCTATAAAAGAAGCAGGGAGATGCTGACAGCTTCATGCTCTGCAGGTTGGTTCCCAACAGGCATTTCAGCACTGCCAGGGCTGCTGCCAGTGTAAAGTAGCCACAGATTTTAATGCTGTTGATATTCTTTGACTGTGATTACAGATCATGTATCAAATATCAGCTGCTCAGCAGGAAAGCTTGGGACTTAAGTGGAATCTGTGGCAAAAAAATCTATTATTTTTTTCTTTTAAAAAAAGCAGATGTACCTTCTCAAATATCTCTTTGAGTTTGTTTTTGGAAACAATCATAGAGCATAACTGAGATATGTGGGATGAGCTTGTGGTGAGAATCATTTACTTGAGCAAATTAATTTCTGTGCTATGAGATAAAACAAGGTATAAACATGCAGGGATATAGTCTGATCTACTTGCTATTTTTATGGCTCCATTATAACAACCTGCTGCTGCAGCTATGCAGATCCTAGAATACAAGCAAGCATTCCTTTACCCTAGCAAAAGCTCACGTTCTTCAGCTGCTTTTTAGATTGAAAAATACCTGGATTTGCTGTTGCTGTTTGTTATCCAAAGCAAGGACATCCTGAGTTGGCACCTCCTGACTCTCTATTGTGCTCTGCTTTAGCATGTGACCATGCATGCTGAACACTGGTGACAATTTGGCTATTCACACAGCCTCCCGTTGTGGCCTTGCTGCTCATTCTGCACAGACATTGATTTTTTTGAACAATCAAATCCATAGATGTCAAGGCAAGGGATTTGAAGAGGGTGGAGTCAAAGATCTATTTGGTAGCTTAGTATTCTTGTTGGTCTTGTAAAGCAGTTTGCTAGGCAAACTACATAATGAAAACTTCTCTGCACTTCATGTTATTTTAATAGAAAGAGTTCAGATTGCAGCTCAGACTGTTGATGTTGTTTTTTTTTCAGCAGTTCATGTTTACTGTAGCCACAATGCACTGGTTTGCCTGGTGTAAGTGCTAGTGACTCGTACAGGGAACCTCCGAAGTGAAACTGAGATCACAATTTAATTTCCTTAATGTGGTGCAATGTGTGAAGCTGTGTGTGCTGTGCTAGTGAATGCTAACAGACAGCAGAGAGGACAGCACACAACGATCACTTCCACAGCGGCACAGTTCCGTCTCTTCCATTGCTGGGCTCATCATCAGCCTCTTTCTGCCCATGGCACTAGTCTCAGACAGCAGTCGTCCTTGTCTCCTTGAAGGGTCTAGAGGTGAGGCTGTATGAGGAACAGCTAAAGTAATTTGATTTGTTTAGCCTGGAGGAGACCGAGGGGAAACCTCGTCACAGTCTGTAACTTCCTCACAGGAAGAAGTGGAGGGGCAAGTACTGCTATCTGAGGACCAGCGACAGCACCTGAGGGAATGGCATGAAGCTGTACCAGGGTAAGTTTAGGCTGGATGTTAGGAACAAGCTCTTCACCCAGAGGATGGTGGAGCACTGGAACAGGCTCCCCACGGAAGCAGTCACAGCACCAAACCGGAGAGAATTCAAGAAGCACTTGGACAATGCTGTTATGCCATGGTGTGGTGGGTTTTTTTTGTTGTTGTTTTTGTTTTGTTTGTTTTGGGTGGTTGTCCTCTGCATAGACAGGAGTTGGACTCGATGATCCTCATGGGTCTCTTCCAGCCTGGGACATTCACAGCCTGCGCCGTGAACGACCACACATGCTGTGTGGTACCAGCGGCTCGCCGCCCCGGGTGCAGGATGCTGCGCGGGGAGGCAGGCGCTGCCCTCCAGTGAGAAATGCTACAGATAAGGGTTCGGCCGAGGGGAGAAGACTGCGGTTGGAGGAACGGGACCCTGCTAGGACAAGGCCCTCGATCCAGCTGTAGGTCTCCGAGCCCCAGATTAAGACCTTTGCGGTCAAAACCCGATTCACAGTGAACTCGTTGGGCTACTTCTGAGCTCTTCAACCTTCCAGCATGCAGACAGTGCCGAGTGGCAGTGGCTGTCGGCGTCGGGGCAGGACCCAGCCGCCCTCGCTCCTCACCTGGACGGGGCGGGACGCGACGATGACTGATGGGTCGTGGCCCCGCCCCCGCGGGCACGGGCGGTGCCTCCGCTGCCAGCCAGCCGCCGGCGGGGGAGGGAGCGATCGCCACGCTGAGGAGAGTCGGCGCCGGGGCCATCATGGAGCCCCCGAGGGACCCAGGTAGGGTGGGTGAGGGGTGGGTGCCTGGCACTGCCGTGCGCCGGGGGCGCGGTGGTTCGTTTCGCAGCCCTTCGGCATGGGCCGGACCTGCCCTGCCCAGCTCTGCTCTGCCCACCCGCGGCGGTCCCGGCTCGGCCCCCCTGTGTCCCCCTCTGTGGCTCCGAGGCTGGGCCAGGGGGAAATGACCAGCCGAGGTGACTCCCGCGGTAGGCACGGCGGGGTCCGCTGTGGGAGCGGAGCGCCCCCGACTGAGGTGGCTTCGCTGGAGCCCGGGGCCGGGGCGAGAGAGGGTCTCGGCGGCCTGCAGCGAGGCTGCGCCTCCCGCCGCGCCATCGGCTCGGAAAATGCGGAACCGGAGGCGGGAGCAGCCTTCGCGGTGAGGCGGGGGCAGGGTCCGGGGCGGCCCTTCGGCCGCTCCCCGGGAGAGCACGGGCGATAAACCAGCGTGGTTAGCAGGGCGAAGAAACTTTCTAGTTGCACCCAGGAGTAAAAGTAGAGCGCTTCCATTTCACAAGTGTCCTATTCTGGATTAACTAGCACTGATCGGAGGCGTTGTTTCCCTCTTAGTTCTCTCCATCCTAGGGCTGCTCAGCAGCTGGCGGCTCCATTCTGGCAGCTGCCCCTCGGCTCCTGGCAGGTAGCAGGGGTGGCACCTGCCGGGTGTTCACTTGCGAGGCTCTGTCGGCTGTTTAGGTGATGATTCGCCACCGGCGTGCCGGGGGGAAGACTTGCCTGAGCTGCCGCGGTTGCAGCGTTCTCCTGAAAACAGTAAGGACCTGCTGCTCAGAGGGTAGTTGGTGCCTTGATAAGAGCTGACCTGAATGCTGGCAAAGCAGGATCTTTTGATAAAAAAGCTTCTTTCACAAAGGTGTATTACATACCCATGTATCAGTCTTCATATGCCGTGCCTTGGAGTATTCTGTGCGGTGTAGAACTGAACTGCACACCAGCTGCTTTCCACAGGACTGAATAAGGCAGACCGGGGTCAATGTGCTTAGGGCTGCTCGGCCCAGCTCTGTGTCTGCACCCTTGGAGTAGTTCAGAATTTTCCTTCTGAGCTTGCTGGGGATAGTAAGAAGTATTCAGTTGTGGTGGCAGTGGTGTTGGAGGTGCATGAGGTGCTGGGAGTGTAACCCTTGACTCCACATGGTCAAGCTCTCTGCCAGGTGAGCTGGTTCAGGCACCAACCTTGATCTGCTGGTGCATGTGTTTAAGTGTTTCAAGGCTGCTGTAGTACAGTAGTACAAAAAGTAATGACTTTTGAGTTTCTCTGTATGTAGAGATAGGGGCAAGTTATCTTTGCTGGAGCAGAAGATAAAGCAGTGAGGGGCTGAACATTCTCGGGGAGGTTCCTTCAATCATTCTGAAGTCCTGTGTCTATCTCCAAGATATATAATTTAAAAAAAAAGTCACAAAACCCAACCAACCCAACCCCAAGCCTTGCTCTTGAGGACTGACACATGGAACCATTCAGCCAGAAAACGCAACTATCAGTTTAATCAGGATTTAAATTCCAGCTGGAGGAGTGTTGAGACATTTCGGTATTTGTCTTGAAGTTCCTTCTTTGTGCTTTAGCCTTGTTAGAAGGCAAAAACCTTTATTGCAGCTGCAGGATCTTGAACCACTTCTAAAAGAAATGGAGAGTAAAATGCTGTTATCTTTTGCAAAGCTTTAGAGACAATGCTGACACTTTCTAGAGACCTGCTTTGCTTTTGTACTCATTTTTGTATAAATACTGCTTTGTATGAAGAGGCTACTGCACCTCAGGTTGTACATCAGAGTAGTGTATGTAGTGTGATGTAAGTGCCTGTTACGAAGCAGACGTGGTGCAACACCTTCTTCCTCTGCCTTGTTTTCAAAGGTGATTGTGCTGTTTTCTCCTTTGGGTGAGGTGAAGACCTGCAGGTACAGTGGGAAGATCTAGAATAGCCAACACACTTGTGCTTGTTCAGTTAATGGTTTCTAATACCCTGCTAGTTAGCCTTCAAAGGCTTCTCTCCCTGGCAGACTAGAATGCTTGCTGTGGAAATTGTGCTTGATGATGTGGTATTACTCACCAAAGCCTCCTACTTGGCTGAAACCCAGGCTGCCAGGTCCTGTCTCTGGGGCTAACTTAAACATCCTGGGTTGCCTCCTCTCACCAGAAACTAATTTGTTTGAAGTGTGAGTCAGAGGTTGCATTCTTTGCTGTTAGGATGACAGCCTTAGGTAGTGAAAGTTAGGAGGTGGGAAGAAAATCTAGGTTGTAGTTCAGACTGTGACCAGACTAGACAAGGCTGATACTCCAGGCTGTATTAATGTGTTTGTCTTCTCTCTCTCTTGAGTGGTCAGATATGGCAGTAGCATCAGAACCATTGAGCAGTTTTTCACTTTGAAGTGTCTTTGTTTTTTAGCAAGGGATGTTTGGCCTGACTGTATGCCTCTACAGGTGCTCAGTGCACTCCCAACTGCTCTGGAGAGCTTGGGCTGCTAGTGGCTGGAGTCTTTTGCTCTGTGATTACAAGCCCCAAAGCAGTACTGTCAGCTCAAGCCAATGGATGTAATATTCTCCTGGGATGAGGAGGCCCTTGTTGTATTGCTTTGCACTAAGTTACAGTGGACAAAAATTTGATCTTTCAACAGTGTGGACTCAGGTGCTGAATGGACTAATAACTGCAGTTGTGTTTTCACAAAGATTCTGGCAACTTGGTTTTTTTTCCCCTCTCAAAAGTTGTGTACCTGGTTTTGCTTGCAAAAAGAATCCTTCTGTGGCTTGCCACTGTTACTGTTAGTGCTGGTATGGTTCTCTACTGGAAAAATAAAGATGAAGCCACCCCAACAGTAGAAGTAATGTGCTGATGTGCTCTGAATGAGGAGACCATGCCACTGAGCAGTGTCGTGAAGATGTGCAGCATGGCACAAGCAGTTATCTAGCACTGCTGCATCTCCAGTGTTGTGTTTAAGGGTTTCTCTTATGCATCAGCAGCTCTTCACTTAACATAACCAGCTGTCTTTCCAAATCTTCTGGCTTGGTGGGACTTCGGAGTCCCAAAACACTACACATGATTTCTTGGCAGAGTATGTGAGCCTTTCTTTTCATAAAGCTTTGACTTGCATTTCTGGGCCTGACAAAATGGACTTTAATGTTCCTTTTGTGCAGTAAGAACTTGTTGCCAGCAGTAGGACAAGGTTTTCCCCATTGTCCTAATGGATGAAGCTGCACCTTTTTCTACTGCTTTGTTTGTTTTCTTTATCACTAGGTACTTGCAGTACTGTAGGTAAGAGGGTTTTTTTTCCTTAACATGCAATTGTGAAATCAAACATAAGTAAATAAGAGTGGGCAGCTGTTGTCAGAACTGCAAAGGAAGAATGATTTCACTGAACTAAGTGTCTGTAGTAGTGACCTGAAGCTGAAAAAGGAGACAAATAGCAGGACAGTTACATCAGTAGGTCACTTAGCAGCAAGTCCTCCCCTCTCTTGCATGAAAACCTCTGAGGTGGAAATCTCATTGTTGTGACTCAGGCTGAAGGTCCTGGCTTGACAAGGTGGCAAGGTGAGTTATGGCATTGGTATCCTTCCCCTCAGCCAGTAGATGACTGAGGTGCTGAGGTGTTGGAGGGACACTGGAGCAGCTGATGCACAAGCAGCTGCCTGGGCGTTGGCAAAGGGTGGGCAGCCAGAGGCTGGAGCAGTGTCAACTGTTCCTGCCCTCTCCAACCCTTGGGCATTGAAGGGGAACTTGAACTCTTCATACATGCTCACAGGCACTTCAGGAGGAGGTAGAGGAGAGAGCTGACCTGGCTCTGCAGTAGTGGAAAGAGTGTGTGGCTTGCAGTAATGTATGGGTCTTCTGTCCCTGCTGCCTGTAACCAGTGCTGTCATGTGCAGTCAAGACAATCTTTACCCAGCCAGAGCAAACCCTGCTCTCAGACCCTTTTGGGTAGGGGAAGCTTCCCTAAGGATCTGCTTGCTTTGATCCTCCAACAAGACCAAGCTCTAACTGCTCAGGGCTTTTCAAATCCCAGTGAGATGAAATTCTTGCAAGTCCTATTTGTCCTTGTTCTCCCCACTTGGAAGCCCTGTGAAACAGCCCCTGGCTTCCCCTTTCTCACATTGCAACACCCATCTAAGCAGTGGGAGACCTTGGAGGCTCAGTCTGACCTTGCTGGCTCTAGTTTAACAACTGTGCTGGTGCTGGCTGGGCAAGTGCCTTGCTCTGCTTGATCTGGGTGCTTTGTGGGTGAAGTGGGAACAGCTGATTCTTATGGCTGAAGTTGGGTGCCATATGTTAACACCTCTCCTAAAGCTGGCCTGGGTACAAGTGCTATTGAGCTGCTTTCAGCTGTGCCTGGAGACAGCCCCTTCCATCTGCATGGGCTGGCACTAAGCTTGTACTGCACTAGTCTGCTTTGGGAATTTTATTTGTGTTCATTTTCTTGTTCTGTCTATCTTGTACATGCATTTTTTCCCCCTTCTAAATACATTAGCTCTTGACTAACAGCCTCTGCTCCAGGAGCCAGATTCCATATTCCTGGGAGGAGCTGGATACCAAGGGAAATGGGTGTTAGAGCTTCTGATGCTTTCTGCTGTGCACTGCTGACACTGCTGGGTGATGGCCTTGAAAGATGCTTTGGCTGCCCTGGGTGTTGTCAAGGCTAAGGTGCTGGGTAGCCTTTGTCCTCTTTTATCACAACCGTTTGCTCCTTTGACAGGGAGAGGTGCAGACAGTTTTCGTGGGGAGGGAGCCTCACAAGCTCAGAGAAGTCTTGTGAGATATCAAGGGACTAGGCTTGCTCTATAAAATCAGTGAGTTGTGTATTCCTGAGGGTGCTGGATGTTACTGTGGGTAAGGGAGATTGTCAGCTGTAGCTCTTCAAAGAAAAGTGATGTTTCCAGGGCAGCAGATGCAGTGCAGGGAGTCTTCTTGAAATCAGTGGTTTTTTGACCAGCTTTCAAAAGAAAAAATACAAATAACTCCATTCTTACTTTAATAGAAAGGAACAACAGTGTCATTTGCTGCCCCCTGTGCAGCAGACATCTGATCCATGTGGGGCTTTTCATAGTTTTAAGAGAGGCTCACCTCCAGGTAGGATGATGAGGACCTCACTGTTGCCTCCACTGTAACCTTTGTAATATGGGCACTTCTGATTTCAGATTTGCTGTGTGGAGGAAAGGAGGTGTTTGCACTTGTCCTTTTAATATCCTGCAGTGAGTAAGCAGAAAACTGTTGAACAAAGGGTGACTGAAAGGGAAAGCAAGCATTAAGTGAGATTAAGCACTGAAGTGAAATGCTCTTGTTCAGCCAAAACTGTCACTCTGTCAGCTTCAATTTAAGGCTCCCCCACTTCCAGAGTGGGGACAGGTTTCCCTCCTGTTAAAGGTAGTGAGCATCTTCAAAGTTCCTTATATATGAGTGTTTATTAGCCAGAGATATTTGGAGTTTTCACTCAGAAACCTTGTATTGGAGGGTAAGCTTTCAACCACAAGCCTTCTCTTTTACAAAGGACTGCAGCAACAGACCAGCTACCCATAACTTTCTAATCTGGATCTCTCCAGATTACATCACTCCTGCCATTTCCTCTTGCTCCTCTTCCTCCTTCTCCTCTGCCACCAGTTAAAGGAGCTGAAAGAACATGGAGCTGTGTGTTGGCTTTGGCTGCTTGGCAGAGTGATACCATGAACTAGGGTAACTGATGTTGAATGTGGTTGCCCTGCCATGAAGATGTTTCTCTGGCAGAGGTATGGACAGCTGCATGGATGTTTTGGCTATTGCAGCTGTGAGTGGTGGCAATCTTCTGCATGAGTCTGCAGGCAGTTGCCTCTGGAGGGTTGGAGCAGTACAGTGGAGTACACTGGCTGCCAGCAAATGCTGGGGTGGGGGAAAACACTCACTGTCCTATTGCTCCAGGACAGAAAGGGGTGGATTGATGCTCTCTAGGGAGAAACCAGTGCTTCTGTCGTGGTGTGGATGCTGTCACTTGAAAGAGGCACCTTTCCTGTTTAACAAGCTGACTCCTCTACTGCAGAGAGAGAGAGCAGAGCAGTAAGTCTCCTTGCATGGTCACTGACAGTGGAGTGCTCCAGCAAATGTATCCCCTGCTGTGGCCTGTTCCTGGGGTGCTCCCCTGATTTCTGCAGAACTGAGGTGTGCAGGAACATTCTGTACCACACAGGGTTCAGAGTGACAGGCTCCTGACCTGCCTCTCTGCTGCTTGTAGCCTACCAGCAGCACAACAAATGTGTGCTGTGCTTAGAAACTTTGTGGGCAAAGTATGTATACAATGTGTGTGTATATATGTGTGTAGAAAAAACCAATTTATTGTTGGTGTATTTGAAATTGTAACAATCTAATTGAGGAATTATTATTAGTTTAAATCTTATTACAGAAACAGGCTGTTTATGCAGATGAAGTCTCAGTAGGAGTAAAAGTAGTGTTGTATGCACTTGGTTTCTACTCCTTTTCCTGGTATTATTCTCATCCTTCCCCTGGCTTTTGGGGCTGGTAGTGTCATTTTGGTGGTGGCAGGGGTATTCTAGCAGGTTGTCAGTGTGGTGACTCCTTTGCTGGGAGGAATAGGATGCTGCTGGCTGCTTCTTCCTTGCTGTAGGATTCACTGGGGTTCTTCTGTTAGATTTGCTTTTTACACATTTGCTCTTTCATTGTTCTGCAAGCTTCATGTTATAACCAAGTCTATGATACAGTAAGTGCCTTTTCTGTGTGTTAGGTGTTGTTTCTTTGTTGCCTTTGAAATAGTTTTGTCCAACTGCAGATCTCTGCTGGCAACTGATGACTTTTTGCAGCCATAGAGTCTCCAGTGTCAGCCCTGTGCCCTGGTAGTTCTCACACCATGCCTGTACTGTCACATCCTGTGTCCCTCCTTTCTGAGGTACACCAAGTAAAACAGAGCTGCAGGCAAATCAAGAAGAGTTCAGACAGAGCAAGCCTGACAAGCCTCTAGTCCTGAGGCCTTGCAGACTCAGTTCAAAGCTTATGGCCTATTACACAGCAATGGTAGTGTGGTGGTATAGGGTAACAGGCTGGTGAGTGACTGCAGCTTGTGGGAGAAGCTGTCAGAGACAGAACAGCAGGATTTTTTCCTGTTTTGCTTTGCCCTCTCTAGCAGCTAGAGGGGAGTGGAGTTTCATTAAGAGCCCCCTAAGCCCAGGCTATAGATGTAAACATGTGCCAAGGGAGGCAACCTGGGCTGGAGTTAGTGGTTTTGGTCAGGTGCTTCCTTTGTGCTTTGCTAGGATCAGAGCCCATGCCTGGCACTGATCTTGGCTCATGAGGAAAACCACCAAAAGAGTTGGGAAAGCAGCTTTGTGAGGAATGCTTCTTTGCTGCTCTTTAGAATGGCAGAGCTACATGTTTCAGCTGTGAACACCGGGGATGTTGCTTGTGTCTGTTTGGCTCTGTTTACTTTGGAAAAAAGTACTTTAATTAAACTGTTAGCAGGAGTCCTAGGATTAGGAAAAAGCAATCCTCATCACTCTGACTGTTCTCTGCCTATACATCATGACATTAGAAAGTCTTGTTTAACTTGATCAGGATAGCAGTATTTAACATAAACCTACTGGTGCTTCCTCAAGTCATTGTCTGGCATTCATTGCAGTGCTTTGCAGAAATCCATCCGCTAGGAATCATCATATAACGTTGGGCATCTGCAGCCACTGACTGGCAGGAAGGGCTGCCCCTTTGAAGAAGGCCATTTCACTAAACTTGCATTTTCTGGTCCCCTATAGTCTCTACAGAATAGTCTAGGGTCCTGTTCTGCCCTCTGCTTTTCCTCACACAGGCTTCCAGGAGTGGAGCTGTACAAAGACTTGCCTGTAAAAGTCTTTCAAGCAGCTGTCTTATAAGTGGGAGCCAGTACTTGGAACCCAAAAGAAGGGCTGGGGTATGAAATGGGCACAGCTCACGCTGGCTAAAGTTTGTCTGGCTTTCTGGTGGCTGTGTTGCTCTGTGGGAGACAAATCTCTTCAGCACAGCTCAAAAGTGTCTTGCCTACATCTGTGGAGTCTCAAGAAGCAGGCTGAAGGGAGAGCAGAAGCCCCCAAATCAGTTACTCTTCTTAACTAACCTGCTGACTGTGCTCTGCACTGCACCTTGATTGCTGTTTGCAAAGCTTAGTTTTATGCCTGAACCCAGACGAGCTAAGTCCACATGAGGGGATCACATGCTGCTGCATGCTGTTTCCATGCCAGCACTCAAATCTGTGCCAGGCAGTCCCTGAAGAGTCTTGCTGAGTAACTGACGTGGGCTCAGGGATGAGGAGCAGCAGGAGCAGCACTAGCCTAGTGCACAGGGTGGGGAAGGAGCCTCGTTTCAATTGTGACTTTCCTGTTGCCAGTTGTCACTGGCTTGCAGAAGGAGAACAGGTAGTTGCAGTGTGCTCTGCTGGGAGCCATGAGCTCTCAGAAGCACCATTCACACTGCTTCATCTCCTTGACAAGTTACTTGCAGAATTGTGCTCCAGAGTTTTGGGTTTTTTAGAGGGAATTTGATCTCCAGTAAAAGGATAGACCTGCAGAGAGTTCTTGGCTTCCTCTTCTCCCAGGATGGCTCTGATGCCTACATGGCAGGTATTTGTTTGTTTTACCTTCTTGTCCTTTGAGTTGTGACAGCCCTTTTTGTGTCCACTGCCTAGGCAGACTCTTCAGGTGCTGTGCAGCTAGAGTACCCCAAGTAAGGTGGCATACAGCTCCTCAAGCAAGGGTTGTGTCCTGGATGCATCCACCTGCTGTATCCAGAGCATTGCCATGTGATCTGTCACCACCTCTGGAGGAATTTGCAGGGAGCAGAAGTTACTGCTGAGGATCCCAAAGACTTAACTGTCTGGACATCTGAAGAAGGCTAGCTGATGTGTCTGAAATGGCAACTGTGTGTGATTCTGTGCTCCTTAGAAGTTGACTTTTAATTTGTGTAACTTAACTGCTAATAACTCTCCTGCAGCTCCAGGGAATAAGTGGTAAGCAAGTCAGTGCTGACTGTTCCTCTTCAGTGTCAAGATACGGTTTTTATCTGGCAATGCAGAATGAAAAATTGCAAATTGCATTTTTAATAGCTACTTAAGGTCTGAATTACTCTGAATGGTTTCTGTGCTGTTGGCTGAACTGGGATGTGCCAAACCTAATGTAACAGTAACCTCCTGGGTGTCAGCTGGACTATCCTTAAGCATAAAGCTTGAAAAGCTGACCAGGCTAATCCATTAAACACAACTGATCTACTGAACTCAGACTGCAGCATGACCAAGCCTTAGAGTGGCTATGAATAGTTTTTTGTTTTGTTTGACATTTACAGTTGTGAAATGGGATGTGTGCTAGGTTAGCTTGTGCAATAGGGAATGATGCTAAACTTGGACTTCACTTACTGCAAAGCTTTATTTTTAGGGTTTGCAGTGATCTTCAGTTCCAGGTCACATACTGTGAGGAGGCAACTTGTGGAAACAGTGGAGGTGTGCTTAAAGCAAACAAAAAAACCTAACAAAACTCCATTCCCTTTTTTCCTTCCCCACCCATGCTTATATACTTCAGTAAAATAAATGGTTTCATTTGCTCTACTTCCTTCACTGTCAAATGTAAGTGAGGAACCTGGAGATCAGCTTACCCAAGCATTCTGATGCTTAGGAAAACTTGTGTGGGATGGACTGGGACACAACTAATCATTCATAATATATGAATACTGCTTGGAAGTCTTGGAAGATAGTACTTTTATCTTCTGAGAGCAGGACTTTTCTGATCTGAACTTGTGTAGGTTATAAAAGAGTGACTTCCAATTGCCTATATTGTCACCCAGAGGTGGAAAATGATGTCTTCTGTCTGAAGTGCTATCTGATGGAAGGGAGGTATGGCCAAGTTTTTCTAGGACCTACAAATCCTTAGAAGTTTTATCTCTGTGAGGAAATCATCTCTGAACAAACTTTCTTGACCCAGTTCTTTGGTGCCTTCTGCTTTTGCAGTGATTAGTGTTTTATGACTGGCTGTTGATTTGTGTGACAGCAGTATCTCTAGGCTAACAGTTTCATTTAATTTACTGTCCTGTTCTGACTTGGAGTAGGAACAAATGTCTCTTAACAGGATTTACTGAGCTCAAGCAGCATTAAAAGTCATTCAAGGACATAGCAACTGGATAAAATCTCAGAGTACATATTAATATAATGGGAACTTCAGTGGTCACAATACTTTAAATGTAGCTGCATTATCTGCATTATATTAGAGGGGGAAAAAAATATCCTTGAGGCTGATTTGTTAATGAACTGCTCCTGGTTTGTTGCATGCACACTTGCAGGGTTCTCCCTCATCTCTTAAATGAGATTAAGAGTGGTGCAGAAATCTTCAAGCCCCACATCTTGGGTTTGACCTCTGCAGCCCTGGCAGAATGCGTTTCAAGATCCCTTCGCTAGTGGCAGCCATTGCTCCACACCGGTTTGGGAGCACTGCAGGAGTTGGTGCTGCCCAGCTGGGTGTGCTGTGGAGATCCAGGAGAGATTTCTAGGGCCTATATTGTTGTATATTTATTGTAGCAGTGCACTTCTGCTGGCTGGGCAGGGTTTTACAGCTTCATGGGCATTTCACACTATCTTCTCAGATAAGCCAAGAGAAAAACTGTTCATAAGATTCCTACCCAACTTGCTTCTTAACAACTGCTTATGTTGAAAAATTATACTTTGTGTTATGTAATTACACTTGTTTGGCAGCATTAGTCAAATCTTAAACTTTATTGGTCAAGGCCTGAGAAGGGAAGAGAGTATCAACCCTGTGGTTGCCATGATCATGATGAATTAATAAGCAAAAAGCTTTTCTTTATGATGGATAATGGAGCAAGGAGCCAGACTCCAGCAGGAGTGCAGCTTAGCTGTGCAGCCATTAACCTGTGTGGAAGTTCTGGCAAAAAATGTACATTTCTACAGCTTTGCAGTTGCCAAGAATGTGATGACTGCAAGTTGCTGTGAGGCTTGAGGAATTAGAAAGGTTCGTGTTTCTCAGGAGGAACCACTTAAAAATAACTGGTGTCCCAGGAACTTGTGTGTATCTACCTCTGTTAGGTAGAAGTCTGTACAATAAAGGCTAGATTCAGCTCTGAGGAGACCTGAGGAGCAAGCACTTGGGAGAAGTTGCTGAAGGAGTAAAGGAAGCTGCAGTGGAGTGGGTGAAGAATAAATTGAGGAGTTTGAGAAGGGAATTCAAAGGCTTAACTTCAGCCTAGTTTCCCTGGGCTCTCTTTAATGGATAGGTTGAAGGGGAGGATTGATAGATTGAAGAAGAGGAGAGGATCCTGCAATAAGTTAGCTTTAGCATAATAACACTGATAAATAATTTGTCTGCTTCAAGCTTTTCTTTGTATACAAGAATGAACTATTCCTGCTGCAGAAGCATACATTCACTTGCCTCCTGGGAAAAGGGTAGTCAGAAAGTGGATGGCTTTCTAAAACATATTTGCCAAGAGCTTCTTTTGAGTTAAAGGGCTGGAATCATGTGTGTGTCCCAAGAAGCCACTGGTTCATTCATCTTGTAAGCAAAATGTAATACAGTCCCTGTTATGCACATACCTGGACTTGTGCAGAGCATTTGGCACTGTCCCACATGACATCCTTGTCTCTAAAGTGGAGAGACATGGACTTGACAGATGGAGCACTCTGCTGATAAGGAATTGGCTGGTTGGTCACACTCAGGTGCAGTCACCAGGCTCTGTGTCTGACTGGAGACCGGTGACGAGTGGCATTCCTCAGGGGTTGGTATCAGGATCAGGACTGCTTGACATCTTTATTGATGACCAGGACAGTGGAATTGAGTGCACCCTCAGCAAGTCTGCCAACAACACCAAGCTATGTGGTGTGGTCAACAGGCTGGAGGGAGGGGATGCTATCCAGAGGTACCTTGACGGCCTTCAGAGGTGGGCTCATGTGGACTTCATGTTCAATGTGGCCGAGTGCAAGGTCCTGCACTCGGGTTGGGGCAGTCCCAAGCACACATACAGGTCAGTGGATTGAACTCACAGTGGAGTTAGGCCTAAATGATCTTTAAGTCCCCTTCCAATCCAAACTATTTGATTCTATGATACAGGATATTTTTTTTCTTCCTGCCTGGAAAAAAACTCTGGCCCAGCTGGTCAGTTTTTCCTGCAGGCTTCTAAGTGAAATCAAAATAGTCTCTACTGCTGGAATGTTTTTGCCTTTCTTGTCAGCCATCATAATACTCCCATACCCTGGAAAGATGTGTGGAAATGCAGAGTCTCAAAGTCTCCTGTGAAGTCTCTGTCCATACCTCAGCTTAGAAAGTGTGGGAGAAAATGGAACTTTGTTCTATCAGCAGGTAGATATCTGCAAATCTAATTCCACTAGGGCAGGGCACCAGGACTGCTTTTGTTCCTGAAGAGTTTTTTCAGGGTTGCAGACATTAGAGGATCTGGGTGAGCAACCTTTGACCTTGTCCAGCCATTGTCTTAATCACAGAATGATTGAGGTGGGAAGGGACCTCTGGAAGTCATCTGGTCCAACCCTGCTGCTCAAGCAGGGCCACCTGGAGCCAGCTGCCCAGGACCACATCCAGATGGATTTCAAATATCAAAGGATGGATTTTGTGAAGTACTTACCCTAAGCCCCATTGCTAGCAACAAAATATGCCCTGCTTGGCTGTTTATGTGCTTCTGCACTTCTGTCCTTGATAGTAAATGCTGCAAATCTGTGCTACAGCAAATCCAGACATGAACGTGGTAATTACAGGGTGGGAGCTAGTGTGTACCTCAAGCACTGAAGAGTATTTACTGGTATTATTAAGGTACTGCTAAGACTACAGATGGTGCTTTTTTTGGTGATTATCCTTTCAGATGTCACAGTACATGATTCAGCCCAATATGTAATTGAATCTGCTTTGTTCTTAAAACTTCAGTATGATTTTCATTATGGGACCTGATATTGTGGAGTGGCAGTGGGCTTCTTTGGAGCTGCTTTTCAGAAACAAGCTCTGGGGTGTGATGTTGAACAAGGGAGCTTTGTTTTATGAGTGCAAAAGAACAGACTTATCTTCTGAGGGAGGCTAGAAGTTGCTCCAATTGAACTTACTCAAGTAAAGCTTTTAAATAGATTCTACTAGAACTTTGTTTAAAACCATTCCATTCTGCACTCCAGCCTTTTCTTCCTAACCTTGTCCAACTGTCATATGGCAGCAGCTCACCACTTACTCCAGCATTTCTGACAGGTTCAGTCTCTTATCAGGGACCAGAGTCCTACAAAATGGCAGCATAACTGGAACCAAAACAACTGAAGTCAAATAGCTAAATGCATTCTTCTAACATCTACCTGACAGTGTTTTAACTCTTTTAATCTCACTTGGAAATGTTCTTCTATTTGCAGATTTGGGCCTGACTTCTCCAAGTTGATTCAGTGCCTGCCTGATCACTGGTTCTGGGGTGCTCACTGCTGCATCCTTAGGACCTGACTCTTTCCATGGGCTGGAAAGCCTTTTCACCTGTTACTGCTGGAGCATTACTGCTTTGGCCAATGTTTGACACACAAAACTACTTCATCAAAGTCAGGGATTTCTGACTAACAAAAATCTTGTAAGTGCTGGAGCAGATGTCTTCAAAAGGCAATGGAGAACCTATGCAAATACAGAGACTTCTGTCTGGTAGGAATGGGTTAAGAGTCTTACTGTGGTACCAGCTTGTCTAGTGGCAAAATATGCCAGAGTGTGGATCTGCTCCCTCACAAGATCTCAGGAAATTAGTCTGAGTTCATAATTGGATTGGGAGGGGGAAAGAAGAGAATTGCTGCCTTGGCTAAGACACATGTCAGCTGTCTGAGATGCTGTGGGCTGAGACTTGATTTAAGAAAGGAGCAATGCTAGCAGCCCTATAATTGTTAACTGTAACAGTCAGAAGTGTTTGTGTTGCAGGGTGATATATCTTGGGAGAATACTGATGATTGTAAGAGGGTTTTGTTTGTTGGGGAGATGTGGCTTGTTTTTTGTGCTTTTTTTTAATATGAGTAAGTGAAGGCAGCATTTAGCCTTAGGAAAATTCTGGAGAAGATGTTTTCATACAAAGAACCACCCTGGACAATGCCATTGCATCAGGGGGAGCTGGTCTAGAGAAAGCGTGTGTGGGGAGGCTGAAGTAATGAGATTAATATGGTGGTGTTGAGTTGGACTCTGCTAGAAGACAGCAAACACCTAAACCCTTAAGCCCCAGTCTGCTGACCTTTACTAAGAGGCCTGCAGAAGCCTGTATGCATTCTGTTCATCAGTTCCATTCCTGTCATGCATCAGGCTTGGGGGCTGAAAGAGGTGTTCACTGTCAAAGGGAGGGGGAGAGAGCACAAGGTAGAAATAGGAGCATGGATGCACTAATTTAAGGATTAGTTAGTGTTTGGGCTTCTGTCCTATTGTTTCATGGTGTCTTCTGTCTTAATGCAGTTTTTAAGGCCTTGGGTCAGGTGCTGAAAGGCTTTACTTATCCATAAACTGGTAAGACTTTGAAGATCAAACTGATGCTAGAGAATCTAGATTGGCTTAAGATGCTTAAGTAGCTTTATAGCTCTTAAAATGGCTTATGCCTTGTGAAACTCAGTTGGAGTGGGGAGAAAAGCCTGACTGTTGCTGCCTGATTGAGATCTAGCAGGGAAAGATGGGGGTGGGGGAAGACCTGGCTGGAAGTCTTCATCCCAGCCACAGTTACTGGAAGGCCTCCACTCAGTCTTGCCTCTCAGCAGACTGCAGAAGATGCAAATTCAAACCATGTATAGGCTGAGCAGGCACTTGAATCTGAACAATCAACCTTGAAATAAGAGAGAGATGCACACAAAAGAGCAAGCACCTCTTCCCTGTTTTTGGCAACAAACTGTTCCCTTCATCTTCCCCCTTCTTCCCTCATCCTCTTCTGCTTGCTGAATTAGGTGCTGGAGTCATGGTAGGCTTGCCAAAAGTATGGGCTGTGGTGCACAAGTTTGGCACCTCCGTGTTTAAAGAGGACACAAATGCAGGATGAGTAGGCCCAGATCTTTTGGATGGGTTATCTAGGGAGCTTCATCCAAAGTGTTGGATCTTATCCTAGGATAGCCTCTGCTTTTTCCAGTCATGAGGTGTTAGTGGTAGCCTTTCCCTTTTCAATTTCTCTCTGTATGAAGCACTGCTGTATACACAGCTTAGTTTCTTCAAAGCCCAGAGATGGTATTCAGTCAGACTTGAGCTGGGTTTAGGCTCTTTAAGGAAAGAGGGATATCATTTTTTCATTTATAAACAAACTACTGTTCTGCTAGACCTAAATGTGGGAAAACCAGCTTCTCTGCAATGCTACTGTACAATCTTACCCTTCCTTAGCTACTAACAAGCTAGAAGGGCTTTAATACTATATTGCCTTACTGAAAATTTTTGCCAGAGCCTTGGGCTCAGGTTGAAGTTGCAGGTGTGGGTAGCAGGTGGTATCTGAGGAAAGAACAGTGTCTGGGACTAGGCAGGCAAATATCTGATTAACAGTGTGTGCTCAAACTCAGTAGATTTTTTGGCTGTGCAGGAAGTTCCCTCCCTTATGACTCATGACATGTGCAATCTGTGCTGACTGGTGCTGCTAAGTAGTTACCTGGGAAAGCTTTGAGCACACTCTCTAACCTTAACATAGGAGATTACAACAAGATTAATAGTAGTTGTTGTGATGGTAATTCTTTGCTGAGACTCACTGAGCCTTCCTGAGCCAATTTGTGACATTCAGTTGAACTTGTAATTGTTTCAGGCACCCTTGACAGAAGTTATCTACCTTCATGCCAGTCTTTCAAACACCAGCTTCTAAAATGGCATAGATAACTAAAGTACCAACGTCTTAGTTATCCTGACTTGTTAAGGGCAAATGAGTGCTTCTTCTGGGACAGCAAAATCTTCATTTTTAATCTCTTGTGTGGTGAGCAAAACCCTGCTGCCAACTGGTGGGGTAGCAGGTGCATCCTTAGGCTTCAAGATCTCTTTGGGTGCTGGCTTGCAGCTGATATCTGCAGTAACAACTAGTGTACACCTGTAAGAATTGAATTTGCCATGCAGGCTAAAGCATGGCAACTCAAGCATACACAGTAACTGCTCTAAGCCACACAACAGAAGTATAAACTCAGGCTTCAGCTCTCAGATGTGTATCTTGCCCTGGGAAGGCAGGGTACATCTATCAGGGTATGGCTCTACAGCCTCAGTTTCTCCTTGAGCCAGCTGCATGTGCTGTGAATGACCATGCAGAGTGAGGAGGAGGAAGGCCATGCAGTGGGATAATTTGGTCATGGGAGGGCCCTTTAGAAAGGCCTCATAATGAGCATGTTTTCATAGAGCAGAGAAATCTTGATTCCTGCTATTGCCTAGCTATGTCCAGACTGCTGAGAGCTGTTAGGCTCATTTAAAAGCTTCATGCTGCAGAGCAAAACCTTACTTTTGGCTCCTGTCATCCCCATCCTGCTTTGTTCACTTTAATTTGGCAAGTCTCTTGGGGAGAAGTCCATACCTCTTCCAGATGTACTAGAGGTGCTATAGCAACCCAGCTGTCTGGTCACTGTAGGCTAGACTTGTCTGAGCAAAGAGGGTAGCTTGAAGTAAAGTGTGCTTGCACACCCTTCTCTTGGCAATGATATTAGGACAGGTATATTTCTAAAAATGAGAGAATTGTCTTGGGTGACTTCTGAGCTCATGCTGAGGCTATGCATAAGCCAGGGCAAAAGCAGAATTCAGCTTCTCATGTGGAAGCTCAGATGTGTAACTCAGTAAACCTTTCCTGTAAACCAAAGGTATGCTCTCTATCAGTGGGCAATGCCCTGTACTTGTCTCTCTGACTACAGTGAAGGTGTGTTGGAGAGTTTGGCCTATGCATGCTTCTGGCTGTAGCAGTCACAGGCTGGGTCAGTGATTCTTAGACTGGTAATCCAGATGTCTCTAGGGATATCAAACCAATTTTGGCATGATAAAGATGCAGGAAGAGTACCAGATATTTTTGAATGGATGGTGTGGGGTAAAACTGAACACTGGGAGTTTCCTGGAAAGGGCAAGAATGTAAATGTTGACTCCAGTAAATGCCTTTGACCAGGAACTAGTATTCCTGATTGTTAGCAGGTCTTCATATTGGGTTCTTCTTCCTGAAATAGCTGCTTTCAGTTGTCATAGCCTGCTAGCATTGAGTGGTGTTACACTGAATGACTCTTTGGGGTTGTGAAAAATTCATAGAGGGTAGGCTCACCTTCACCCTCCTTCTGTTAGGAGAGTGATGGTAGAAAACACCCAGCTCTGCCAGTGTTCCCCATCTGATAACTTGTACAACTTCTGTCTGAGCCTTGTGTAGGGAAGACAGTCCCTACCTGCTGGGTTACCTGGGGAAGGCTGCAAAGCAGAACCGGTAGCTATTCATATTGGCATGCTTGGTTACTAGGGAGTATGTTATTACTGTAGCCAGGTTACAGTTCTCTCCTGCCTCTGGGAGCTTTAACTGGAATCTGTGGCCAAAGCTTTGACCTTTGCCAAGTGAACATTGCAGTATTTCTGTCAGGTGCCACAGCCATGTGTCAGAAATGCAAAGGGGCATTGTGTTTTATTTTTCCTTGGGTTCAGAAAATAGCAGAGACCTGTCTTTTAGGTTCTCTCTTTTAGGCACTCTCCTTGTTATAAGCCTGCAGGTAGTCTGCTTCAGAAGTCAATGTAGGTCTGCAGCCTAAAGGAACTGCTCTTTATTAGCTGCAAGGTCTGTTCCTGCACCTGCTGACTGCAGTGGAAATGGGAAATGAAAACTTCAGAAGTGGTACTCTTTCTCCCTGGATCTGCAAGGAATACATTGCCCAGGCTTGACTTGGGTGTGCTGCAAGGCTCCTCCATTTCTACAGCTTTGAGCAGAAGGTGGGGTGATGTCTCTTATCGGCTCCATCTCAGAACATCACTCTTGCAGCAGAGGAAGAGATTAACTTCCCTGTGATGATGCTTCTCTGCGTGCAGGCTGCAATGAAGAGCCCAGGTGAAGGTGTGGGGTTGGGAAGAAAAGGTTGCTCAGATGTAAAAGTGACCTACACTGCTAGTAAGCTTGACTTTTTCCAGTTAAAGAAGCTGACCTTGGAAGGAATGAAAAAATGTGGTGAAGCACTGCAAAGGTGCACCGAGTGCCTCTTTCAGGCAAGAAGCACTTCTTCTTCCCAGGGTTAAATCTTAGAGCTCCAGCATGTCATCAGATGGCTTACATAAGTTGATCTTTCTGTATGGTATACATGTCAAAACAAATCCATTTCATCAGGATAGTGCATTCCGGTGTTACCAGTTCTTGAGGTAACTGGCTGCTCTGAGTGACACCAAGGACATAGGGCAGTGCATGTCAGTAATCTTTGAATTTGAACCCTCCGCCCCATACTCGGGTATGGTTAGCCTCGTGGGCAAAAGTCATAATGCACATTAGCACCTTCATTAAAAAAACTAGGTGATGTTTATAGCATAGCCTGCAGAGAGGAGTGCTGCTTTCTCCTATTCTGGGCTTGCACTACAGTGTGATACTCGGGCAGCAGAGGCTGGCTACTAGTTATTACACTGCTGGAAGCAGCTGGAGAAATAGTTACGCACGCAGAATTTTCCATTAATCAGAGGAAAAAGTCCTACCCAGATGGTATATAGGATAGATTACTGCTAGTAATCCTTTTGTGTCCTAGAAGATTAAGGATATCCTGGTGTAGCTGCAGTCAGCTGACCTTTTTTATTTAAAAGGTTGAAAATTCTTGGTGCAGCTCTGCAGAGGACCAAGGCTCTTCCCAAAGGCGTGGATTGTGCCCGGTGAATGTTTGTGAAAGGAACGGTCTGTTTAAGTCCAGCCTGGTTATAAATTTACAGGAACTCAACCTTGTGCCATGTAAACAGCAGCAGCTAGAAGATGGCTGAGAAAACACTTGCCAGGCAACTCTCTGAAATCTAACAGAGGTGTAAGAGAGCAGAATTTGATCAGGGGGTGCAGTGAGTGTCACGTGAAGAAACAGTTTCTGAACCCTGCTGTCCAGGTCGTCCCAGAAAGAGAAGATGAATGCTTCAGTGGAAGCAGAGGATGGCTGCGTGCTCTGAATTCTCTGGTATGGATCTGTATGAGGATTACAAATCACCCTTTGATTTCAATGCTGGAGTGAACAGAAACTATCTTTACCTGTCGCCTAGCATAAACCTTTCTCCACCTGGATCACCTACACTGACCAAGTCTGGTAACTTGCTTCATTTTCTTTTTCAAAACCTCTGCATGGAAAGCTTAGTGGTTAATGTCTGTAAACAGGAAGTTCTTAAATTAAGAATCTATAAAATTTGGCTGAAGCAGGTGTAAATGAAGGTAAAAGTTGACCTTCTGTTAACTCTGGTAGTTTATTAGCTTCAGTGTGTCATGTAGGTATAGCTCATGTGCTATGTATTTACCAGCTTTACCTTACTTGTTATTTCTTAATTCAGTAGAAAAGCAGTTTGGGGGAAAATGAAGTGAGCAAAAAATGAGTAACAAAAGGGCAACTTTTGCAAGATGGGAGTAACTGGCCTGGTTTGACTCTTAGCTGTTTTGGGGGGGAAGTAGGAATTGCATACTGAGTATGACTTCAGAGCTCTGTATAGACAAATGTCTGGTTTTGCCTTAGTACTGAAAATATCACCAATAACGAAAGTGCCCTCCAAAACCTTTCCTCTAGGCCACCTAGCATATAAAATGCTTTCCATGTTATGCTTGCAGATAGTAACTGAACTTGTGCTGCCCTGAGGAAGCAGATGTTGTGTGCCATGCTGCAGTGGCACTCATCTAGTGCTTAACCCTACTAGTATCTAGCTGGTAACCTGTTGTACAGAACACCTACAGCCATGCTTCCCAATGCATCCCGGTCTGGTTCTACCACCTTTCCTAACCATTCTATGCTGCTGGATGTGATCTTCCAGAGTAATTAAAAATGCAGAAAGCTTAGCCCTGCTTAGTTGTGAGAAAGCAAAGTTATAAAGGTGTTGACTTTTTTTTGATGGTCTCCTTCTTTAAAAGGTTAAAGGAATCTACATCCCTTGGGGAATGTCTGTGAACTGAAACAAACCCCACCATGAACTTATGAGCTGGGGGCCTCTGGGGAACAGTGATCAAATTGATCAACTTTCACTTCTGCAATTACAGTTATCTTTCACCTCTTCTAAAGGGGGAGGAGTAATCCTCTGTGTCTGGTTGGGATGCATCACCATAAACACCAACCTTAGCTGGGTTTTTCCCTTTTTCACTCACTTTGAATATATCAGTAATGTCTGAAAGAAGCCCAGGAACTTTCTCTTCTGAGTTGAAGAAGTTACATCTCATTTGGCTTTTTCACTGAGATAAATGGGAAGCACTTAAATTTGATCTTTCATCTATATTGCAAATTAAATATTCTCTGTAGCACTGTACATTACTCAAAAGTTGGAGTGATTTTACAATCTTGTAACAGCTAGTTCTCCTGAGCTCTAACAAGGGCTTTTTTTTGTTTTTAGCTTTGCAACTGTATAGTGATATCAAAAATGCTCACCCTGCTCACACAGAATACCTGCATCTAAAAATAAAGCTTTGTGAAGGCTAACCCTGCCCTGCCCCAAAGGCTGCTCATCTGAAATGACCAGTACTTCCTTAAGCTGCTCACGTTTACTGCTAATCTCTGAATTCAGGCCAGAAAGAGGTAGGAACTTCTGGTCAAAATAGAGCACGAACTGGGGTTGAAACCGACCAAAGCAAACCCCAAACCAGAACACCTGAGTGTGAATTGAATGACTCTTAATGCTGTGCTTATTTTGGCAGAATAATGGGGGCTTAAGTGCTGTTCCCGAGTGTGATCTGTGGGGTCCTAATCGACTAACTTACTTGTTCATGTCTTTATTTGCTTCATTTAAGTAAATCCAACAAACTGCTGGCATATATGTTATCTTAAAAATACAGACACTTTAAAAACTGACTCTAAAACTAGCTGTTTTCCTAACACTAGACAAGTCTTCCCAGTTTTCTTCTGCAAGAGAGTTTTTAATCTTAAGAGTTTAAAGTGTGAAATGCTCAGCCAAATTCGGTTATAGCAATCAGAGTCCCTTTTAAGTCCCTTGCAACATTAAAGATGCAAGACAACTAATGTACCAAAAGAGCTAGCAAGTTGGAAGCCAGTAGCAACAGTTCTGCTGGTGGACAGAGAAGACCACAACTGAGAAATGTTCTTTCATAACAGATTGAGCCCAAGATTTTCCATCTGTTGGCTGCCTGCGACTTCCCTGGTTTCTTGCCCCACACCCCACAGGAATGTCTGAGGTTCAAATCCAGGCTCTTAACTGCCTGTCAGCCCTAGTTTATGGGGTGTGTTTGGGTTGTAGCCGTGCCATTGTGGAGGTCTGTGGGTTGTGGTCTGTGTAGAAGACTGCTTGGTCAGGCTGCTTAGCACAGCCTTTCCATAGCACAGGTGGTGTCCTGCAAGTACCGGAGTGAACTGAGGAATGGGAGCAGAGAGGTGGACAGTTAACGACTGCTAGCAAGGTGTTTTGAATACTTCAAGTGCAGCTAAAGGAAAAGTAATGAATGGGGTGGGTGGGGGCTGGAGGCAAGGAGGGGGCATGGTTAGATGTGCAGGGTGAGAGGTATGGAGGACTCTTAAGTAGCAGTGACTTCCTGTCTTACTAAAAGATCTAGAAATGGGAAGGTGAGGAGAGATGATTCCCTTGCTTAGCATTGTGTCTTATGTTCAGTGTAGTGAAAACTCCTTAAAACTCTAGTTTTCCAAAGAGAAGGTGCATTCCCAAAACAGAAGCTATTGCTGCAAGAGACAATCAAGCATGTTTTCTTCCTGCTGGATTCATTTGATCTATTTTTGGTGACATAATCCAGATGACTCGTCATAACCAGATTGAACAGACTTTCAGCTGGATGTGCTAATGCTTTTGAAGTCAGCATGGCCTTGGTACTTGCAAACTTTCTGAAAGGGCTTTTGCAACAGCAAGCTCTGTAATCCCTGAAGGGCCTACAGATGGAGAAACAAGGTCAGGAGTTGGAGGCTAATATGCTGACAGTCAAAGAGTGTCAGGGAAAACACAGTTTAAATTGTTAGTTTTCCTTCAGCATAGGCACATACAGTTAAAAGGATAAAAGCAATTTGACAGAAAGATATGGCAATCTTAACTGATGTTAAGAAAAGGAAATATGCTGGTGTATAAAACAAAACTTAGCTGATTGTGAGACATAGCTGTAAGCCTGTTTTGATTTTAGTGCTGTGGTTTGGGTGTTAAGACTCAAACTTTTTTTCTGCCCTAGATTTCTGCCAGAAAATAGTGTATTGGGTAACCTGTAGGAACTACATTGTGTTTGTGTGGGAGAAAGAGAGAAATCTCTGGGAAAATGTGGTATGGGTTTCCTAAATAATGGCAGAAGGAGGTTTCAGTTGCTTTCTGTATGCTGCTCTCCCAGTGTGTGTTCCATGGTAACTCACCATTTACAAGTGTTCTGCTTATGTAGCAGCATGCTTCTAGAGCACAGGTGTTCTCGACACAAATACAGGCAGAAGACATACTGCTTTGGAAAGAAATTGTGGAATTTAGCTTTACCTGAGTTTAGTAACTTGATCAAGGACTTGGCCTCTTCTTTGCTTAAGCTTGACAGCTGCTGGGAGCATGTTTCATAGAGAGTACCTGCAACTAAGTACAAATGTGCAGAATTGTTTTCCCCTGACTTTTCAGTTGATGGTGGTGTAGCTGTTTGATATCAAGCATCACATGGAAGTCATAGTGATGGTCTCATTGCACATTGAGTTGTTGGATTCCCAAACCAAATGGTAGTATGGAGTGCCATCAGAAGCTGCTGGAATGAGGATGAAATTTTATCTGGTTAATTACTATAGTGACTAGTAAGGGAACATTATTTAATATGTCCTCAACTTGTCTGAATTACATGTTTATATATGCACACACACACACACATATACATATACACACATCCTCTTTCCTTACAAACAAGCAATCTTCCTATTTGTTTTCTTTTAATTCTATTTTAAGATTTTTATTTCCCTTCTTTTTTAATATCTATAAAGCTGGTTTTCCTCTTGACTAGAGAATTAGTTCTGGGAATCCACAACTAAATGGTTGTCTCTCGTGTAGTCTCTCTGCAAATCAGAACAGAATTCCTTAATTCTGGCAAACTGTATATTTGAGTGTCAGCTGTGAAGATTCAATATGGGAGATCTTTTGCTGGGAAATCTATTTGTTGCATTCAGAGGTGTTTAAAGTGATATTATTGCAAGCACTATGGACTAAAAATAAATTAAGTTTTAAAATGATCCTCTCATAGTAATACAAATAATGTTGTTCTCCTTCCTTCCCCTGAAGCTGTTAAGATGAAAGTTGAGGAAGACCATAGGGATGTTTGGAATTCATGCAGAGGAGTTTGGCAGAGTTTTGATTTCTGGGTTTAGAAGGGGAAGAGGCAGCAATGTGAAAGGAAGCATATCTTCATCAGTCCCTTCTCAGTGCTTTACTGATTTGCCTGAAGTGATGGATTTTTGTTGCCAAGCTCCTTCCCCGGCTTCTTATCTGTCTTAATGCCCAAGCACAAAATAGCAGCTTACTTATTTTTCCACCATGTTTGTGACTTTCTTGCCACAGGGGCTCCAGTTACTGGGGACAGAGAGGTTGAGCAGGGTATGAGGGGAGAGTTTGTGCTTGAAGTGCACAAGTCTCCACTGTTGCTGAGCTTGCTTGTCGCTGTGACAGCTCCTAGTGTGCTGAGAAGAGGTGTTTTTCAGTCTGATCCAGAGAGCAGTGAGGGAGGGAGCCTCAGCATTGGTCTTGAACACCTTCAGCACTTCCAGAGTCTGCATGTGGCATGAGTGAGAGAGAGCAGAGGACTCCTGGGCAGAGGTTGTGTAGGAAACTCTGGTTGGGTCATAGCTTTCTGTGCCTTGGTTTCTATCAGAGTAGTGGGATGTGTTGTTCTCCACGTTTCCAGTCTCCTATTATGGCAGCAGTTGCAATTACACTGAGCTTTAATACAACTTGATAGAACAAAGCAACCAGTAGAAAACCTCTGGTTTTCTGTATGCCATAGTACTTGGGGAGTGTGACTTTAGTGTCCTCTCATCAGTTTTCTTTGTGCACTGACACAAAAGGGCTATATATTGATGCTAGCTGCTATCTGGTAGACACATGGTGGTCTGACTTTTGTTTATTCACCTCAAGGGCTGCTGAGAAGTGACTCTATACCTGAGGTTGGAGAGGATGCTGCTGCTACAGTTGGTATGGCAGAAACTCTCTCAGAAGAAGAACAGGATGAGCTAAGAAAAGAGCTTGCTAAGGTAAATCTCTTGCTGTTGAACTGGTTTTCAGAATGAAAATCTGGGATAATACTGTCTGTGAGCATAGAGTTAATGCCTTGCATGTTTATCCTGTGAGTGTCTGAAAGGGGCTATGGCACTATGTGTGCTGTGGGGAGGGAAAACAGCCAGTTCTAGCTTTTTGGAATTAAGCTGGAAGTGCTGAATATACAGATCTTAAACCAGCTAAGATTGACAAATGAAGGTTAGCTGTGAAATAAACACATTAAATGCACTCTTGGTTTTGCTAGTCCTGAGTATTATTTAATGTCAAACAAATCAGATGGAGGTGGTGAGGGAAATCTGGTTCTGCTAGAGTATGTCACACTAGACTTTGAACAGGTATCCAAAACAAAGGTACTGGAGATGCTGGTATTTCCTCAAAGGAGCTTAAATCAGCAGGCAGCCTGATACTCTAAAGTAGGTCCAGTCTGGATGAGGAAGTAGTGTTGGATGTATGCCTGGCCTTTGTACACGTGGCCTTGGTGCCTCTGGCACATCTCTGCATCCCACAGAACAGCATCATAGAAATATTTTGACATCTCTGATCATGATCTGGTTGTAAGTGACCATCTGTGTAAAGAAGGATGTTTGCAAACTGTACAGTTTTCTAGTTGCTGAACAGGTGCTGTGTTTTTGAGTTGGTTTTGGGGATATTTATTTATTTTTTTCTTAAAAGGGGTTCAGACAGTCAAAACTTCCACCCTTCCTCTGGGGAAGGCACTCCTGTGGCTGGCAAGCTGCACTTGCTAGCTTAAGCCACAAAAAACGCTTGTCCTTCAAGGAAGGAGACAAAACTTGTGTGTGGATCAGGCATGCTCTGACCTTCCTCATACAGGTCGCATACTGGTATCTTTTCTGACATGGCAGGAGGATACAGGCTTGGCAGTTGTCCCAGGTTTGACTAATCTTCAAGCTTCACATAGGCTATTGTTGTCTAAAGGTAATGATTTCTACCAGTACAGCATTTTAGATACCAGCTTCCTTGTACATATGCCAGTACCAGAGAGATTGCTTTCCCACTAGCTCTTGTTGCAGACTATGTTGGATTTCTGGTTCAGTATTTAGAAACCACTATGAGGCAATGTTACAAACGTGTTACCCTTCCCATTACTGATGCCTAGTAGATGTTTTAATAAATACCTAGTTAAATGGCTGGGTAGCTTGTTAACTTACCTCTCACCAATTCTGCTGCCACAGGTAGAAGAGGAAATCCAGACGCTCTCACAAGTGCTAGCTGCCAAAGAGAAGCATCTAGCAGAAATCAAGAGAAAGCTGGGAATTAACTCATTGCAGGAACTAAGGCAGAACATTACCAAAAGCTGGCAAGATGTTACATCAACCACAGCGTATGTACCAGTTCATGATGATTGTCTCAGCTGTTGAGGTGAAAACTCTCTAGTTAATTGTGTCAGATGTAAACCCTCTGTTCTTGCAAAATGAGATCACAGAATCACCGAAGTTGGAAGAGGCCTTAAAGATCATCTAGTTCCTTCCACTAGGTCAGGTTGCCCAGAGCCCAATCCAGCCTGGCCTTAAAAGCTTCCAGGGATGAGGTGTCTACAACCTCTCTGGGCAACCTGTTCCAGTGTCTCACTACCCTCCTGGTGAAGAACTTCCTCCTAATATCTTAGTCTACCCTCCTCTAGTTTGCATCCATTCCCCCTAGTCCTATGACTACCTGACCTCCTAAAAAGTCCCTCACCAGCTTTCTTATAGGCCCCCTTCAGATACTGGAAGTCCACAATGAGTTCTTCTCGGAGCCTTCTCCTCTGCAGACTGAACAATCCCAACTCTCCCAGCCTGTCCTCATAGTAGAGGTGCT
>VWZX01001268.1:340938-354884 GCA_013399015.1 Galbula dea | reverse complement strand
TCTGGACTTACTCCAGCACCCCTATATCCCTCTTGTAATAGGGGCTCCAGAACTGGATGCAATGTTCCAGGTGGGGTCTCATGAGAGCAGAGTAGAGGGGGAGAATCACTTCCCTTGACCTGCTGGCCACGCTCCTCTTGATGCAGCCTAGGATCCAGTTGCCCATCTGGGCTGCAAGCGCACACTGGTGGCGCATATTCAGCTTCTCATCCACCAGCACCCCCAAGTCCCTTTCCTCAGGGCTGCTCTCAAGCCAATCTCCACCCAGCCTATATCGGTGCTTGGGATTGCCCTGACCCAGATGTAGGACCTTGCACTTGGTCTTGTTGAACTTGATGAGGCTGGCATGGGCCCACTTCTCCAGCCTGTCCAGGTCCCTCTGGATGACATCCCTCCCCTCCAGCGTATCAACCGTACCACAGCAAACTTGCTGAGGGTGCACTCGATTTGCTGAGGGTGCACTCAAGCTGAGTGTAGATAACACAAAGTTAAGTTGCACTAAAACTTACCTGGATAAATCATCATAGATGTCTGTAAAGAAGGCCACTATTAGCCATGCCATCTCATGCAGGATAAGAGTGATTGACTGTAACATGGGCAATTCTAATACACTTTTTACCTGACAAATAGGAGATATCATTACTGAGACACCAGGCTGTCCTAAGTCCAACAGAATGCTTCTTTTCCAACCTGAAAAACTGTTGTAAACTGAACTCATGCAGGTAGAGCTCAAAGACACATTTCATGTTCTTGCCAAACAAAACTATTAGTTTAAGGTCTAGAGTGAACTGCCTACTGCACTTAATGATTATGCAGAATGCAAGGGAATATAACCCAAACATTTTATGGTGAAGTTTATCAACAAAACAGATGCTAGATGTGTATATGATTGGGTTTTGTGTGTATGATTTGCTTTTTTGGTTTGTGTTTGGTTTTTTGGGTTTTAATCCTACAATAGCAGAAAGCATCTTATCTTGGAGTGAGGTAGGAGGTGCATGTTGACAAACCTCATCTGAAGTCTGAAGTGGCAGAGATGCTGTAGCCAGAAGGGGCTGCAGTGGCTCAAAATAATCTCTTAAGTAGCTTGTCCATTTGACCCCAAAGTTGAAGTATGCCTCTGAGTTTGATACAAATTTATATAGATTAAAAGGCTCCTTATGTGTTCTAGTAAAATAACTACACAATTTTGTTTGGACACAGGTACAGGAAAACATCAGAAACTCTGTCTCAGGCTGGGCAGAAGGCTTCTGCTGCTTTTTCATCTGTTGGTTCAGTCATAACCAAGAAGTTTGAAGACGTCAGGTAGGTTTCTTAAGCTTTTCCCAAGTAGTTGCTGTTTTGATTTAAGCAGGTGATCACTGAAATAAGTTTATGCTGTTAGCATACCTAGCACTTCTAAAAGTTAATCTACCAAGAACCCTCAGCATTTGTTTTAGGAGAGCTGAATGACTTGCTGTAAAATGTGCTTGTGTGTCCTTACTGATGCAGAAAAGTTCCAGATTTATATATGTAGTTTTTTTATATACAAGAGAAGCAACATATGCTATTACCTCCACTGTTACTCTTATTTTTCTGGTAGGATTGCAGGTGGCAGCATCTCTGCCTGCCTCTCTGTGATGCATGTAGCCTTGTTATTTCAGCTTGTGGAATACTATTTTTAAGCAACTCGTGTCTAACTGTTTGTGGTTTGGTTTTGTTGTTGGTTTTGTTTGTCTCGTGTGTAGATTCCTTTCAGGTGTGTGTCATTTCTTTGTAAGCTGTTCTATCTGATAGCAGTGGCTTGATTTTATTACTTCTTTAAAAGACAATTGGCACTTTTAAATTCTGAAATATTGGCATGCAACATATTTTGACTTTGTGTCAAATGCCACAGCCCTTCATGCAAATTGGGTAAGTTGGGTGATCATTTTTAGCCTTATTGTGAGCTGCATGCAAAAAACTTCCTGGATGCAATCCAATTCTATGCTTAGCTTGCAATTCTTTGCTTATAGAATTTCTTAGTATTGGAACATATACAACTCATCTCCACTTGTAACTTGTTGTAAATAGTGGATCAAACACACTATTTTCAATTACTGGACAAATAAAAATTGAGACATTCTAACAGAATATTGCTGCATTGGAAAGCAGTGTAATAAAATCAGCCTTCTGTTTTAAAGTGCTGCCATTTGCCTCTTTCTTGCTTTTTCAAGTCTGGTGCAAAAACACTTTGAGGTGCAACTACACAGTTACATATTTTTATTCAGATTTATCAGAACTTCCTTTCTCTTTTTAATGCTTACTCTGGCATTGTGCAGACTACAGGCATTTTCACATTCCTTTAGGTAAGGTGGACACAAGAATTGCTTCTGAAACTAAGCATGTAGTCAGGCTGTCTCCATTAAAGTCTTTAAATAAGTTTTGTCTGTAGAAAGTAATTTTTTTTCCTCCAGTGGTAGTTAATGTAGAGCTGAAGCTCTTTTAATGTCAGGGGAGAGGTTTCTTCATGTTCACCTGGTAACTCTGCCAGAACATGAAAACTTGAGAATACCTAATAATCAATTAGTTTTTCTTCCTGGTAAGAAAGGACGCTGTTAAAATGAATCTGCAAGTTGTTGGGTTTCTTTTCTTTTTGGTTTTGTTTTGGTTTTTTGTTTGGTTTTGTTGTTTGGTTTTTTTTTTGTAAAGAGAGAGAATATGACTCTGAGGTCAATGGCATGCAGATTACTTCCTTCTCTTTGTCTGTATAGTGTCTGTGCCTTAATGGAGTAGATATTTTCCCTTTTTTGTGTCTGTTACAATGGTTGTTTAGCATTGTGACCCTCATCAAATCACTAGTCTAAATGTAAAATAGTTTCTGCAGTCTCTGTTCATAGTTTTTCCAGTTAAACAGTCTTTATCTTTGAAGTGATTACTTCAGCAGGTCGAGATCCTGAATATTTTAGTCACTTTGTCTGCATTGCCTTTTATGTGCCTAGTCTAAGCAAATATTCAGTGTTAAGTTTCCAGTAGTTAAAATTTCTGCGTAGGTGCTTCCCTTTATTGCCTTTTACTCTGTCTATGCACATCTCTGGGTCTGGCTTCATCTTTTCTGTACTCTCCCACTAAGTAGCTAAAGGCAGTGGTAGAATCCCTATGAAGTTGTAGAGATCTGGCTCCTAGAATACTACTTAGGAGCCACAGCCCCAGGGGCAGTGCCTGGGGAGCAGATGGGCAGTGGCACAGGATGCTTTCAGAACTCTGTCTCTGAAGAGAGCTCTGTTTGCTCAAGAATAACAGCCTGTCTGAAATGCCTCTCCTTTAGCAGCAGTAAGGCAGAGGGAGCCTGAAAGATGTCTCTATACCTTTTGGAGAGAGAGCTCAGCTGCTCACTTAACAAGGTTCATCTTTCTTTCTTAAGTTTATGGTGTTTCTCTTCTAGTATTAGACTACTGCATTTGACAAGGACAAGCACAGACTCATAGCTCTCTTCTGGCTTCAGGAGTTTAATACACAAAGAGTATCCCAGTTAGTGGGATAGTTAGTCAAGTTAGTGGCTAGGTAGGTGTTGAGTACTCTCTGTCAGAAACTGGGCCACTAGGAGGGAGCATAACAGGGCCAGAGAAATCCACACTGTTGATGTGCTTCCTGGGAAGAATCGCTGTAGCAGAATCAAGGTATTGTAATATATTCACAAGCAGCTGGGTTTAGAAACAAAACAAGTATGGGAAGAATTAGTACTGTTCAAGATCTTAAACAGGATTTACAGAGGAGATTAAAAACCTTTGAGGTTTATTTTTCTTTCATGAGGACCAACTTGATCTGGGATTCAGCCACTGAATTCAGGCCTTAGGGTTATGTGAATGCCACAAGTGGTGTTTACTTTAAAGACTGCACAGATATGAACTTCTGAAAGTTTTAGATGCCCAAGTTCTCTCCTGGAAGTGAGACTTGGTACTTACCTGAGCCTGTTACTCAGGGTATGAGCCTGGTACTTGAACAAATACTGGATATGCAGGTGCATTTTTATTCTTAAATTCTTATGTGGCTTCTTCATGGCTTCACTTGTACTGTTTCAGCTAAGGGACTTCTCAGCTGTGATAGCATGATTTCTTCTGTGTTGCACTATTTCCACATGTTCTATGCAGGTCTTCATTCTTGCATTGCAAGAGTGATTTTGGAGGGGGTTGTGAAAGGGAGTAAGTCAGCTAGGGAAGCTGTGAACTTGGGAAGTACTGAAGCAGAGAGGAAGAGAGAGGACTGGTAGTGCTAAGTCTGTATTCTTCCTTCCTTTTTTGTGTTTGTTTCCTCTGCTTTTTGTTATGCTAAAAATGAACTTTCTTCCTTCTGAGGTTTCTCCTAATACCTTTATTCTACTTTATAAGAACATCTTGAATGTTTGCTGAGCTAGCCATCCTTGTGTAGGCAACATCAGTATAATGTGCAAAACAACAGTAGTACCAAGATACAGTGCTCTGCCAGCTTCCTTAGAAATCATGACTTTGCCCTTAGCTCCTCTTGCACTGCATGTATGTATGGAGTAGAAGTCCTCATCCTTGTCCTGTTAGGATATTGCAGAATCACATTCTTCACTTCCTTTAGAAATCTGATATGGTCATGTACTCCTAATAGCACCATTTATCAGCATGTCACCTGGAAATCTATTAACAAAAGCAAATAACTAGTTCTTAGGCACTCTTAAGCCCCTGTTATCCAGGCAGGAGTTCTGGCATACCTCCTTGTGCATTTTCAAAATGTAAGGCAATGTGGTAGCTTATAAAAAAATAACTGTGTAAAGGATAATAAAGCTTTAGTGCAATACAAAATACATGATAGGCTGGAGAGCAACTTACTGTGCCTTTTTTTTTTAAGCTAGAAGTTTGTCTGTGAGCACTGTAGAAAGGGCTTCTCTTCTTCAAACCACCCTACTAGATGTCCTAATTGAGCTTTGATGTGGCATTCTGTCATTTGTGAAAATAAACACTTGTTCTTTTCTTTGTAAAGCTTTTCAAGGCTTAATCATGCTGCTTTGCACTACTTGAAGAGCAAGTGATTTGATGTTAAAGATCAACTGCATTTATCTAGTCTAATCCAGTTACCTATTCTTCCAAACCAGAGCATTCTGTGATTAAACTACAGAGTAGCTTATGGTGACATATTACAAGATGGACACTTAGTATTGTACAACAGCAAGTAAATCCTTCATGAACATATGAATAGTTCTTCTATTAAATGATCTCTATGAGATTAAACATCCCTAGACACCTCTTAAAAGATCTGCAATAGGTTGGTTTTTTTCAGTGTGAGCATGTCTACAGATATTAAGTATATATGGGGAAAAGAAGGTAACTGTCACCCTCTTTAGCCTTAAACTTCTTGCAGGGTGAGGGGAAGTGGCTGAGCACAACTGAACAAAGAGAACTAGTTAGTATCACCCTAGTTCTGTACTAAAACTTGGCACAAAGCAACACCAGAAGTTGTAGTAATCTGCATCACAGTGAGGAATGTGTGTTATACCTCAGAAGACAATTGGCTTTTATATGCCCTGGATAAGCTTGTGGAAGCCAAACCATCTATGAAGATGAAACACAGCAGAAATGGGGTTGTGGAAAAGGATGAAACATAGCCATGCATTACTGATGTGTGTCAGGACATCATCTGGCCTCTGTGTATCTGATTCCCAGTACACTGTACCTGCAAACCAACCTTCAGTTGTGCATCTGCCTTAAGGGAGCCCAATCTTAAGGACACTTCATAGGTGTGTAGTTTTTTGCTATCACTGTATTCTACTGATGAGCCTCCCAAAAAGAATCTCTCTTAAAACTTGTTCTGCAATGAGCACAGAACCTTTTTGCTTCTGTGAATGTATCTTTTTTCTTGTGCTGAATTACTAACTGGAGTTTTGGAGGTGCATCAAATGTGAGAGACTCTCCCCTGCCTCCAGCAATTGCCTGGAAAGTATTCTCTTGAAAAACATCTTAAAACCTGATCAGAATTTGACATTCCAAATATAGTTATGAAGAACAGCAATTGTCAGGTTGTATAACTTACTGTTGTGGTACTTGATAAGAAACATTTAACATATAAGACTGATTTGTATTGAGTAAACAAGAATCTTCTAGGGTATGGGACTAAATTAGATTTCACATGGTCTTGAGTTATTTGGGACCTCCTTAATCTATGTCCAGTCACCTTCTAGGGCTATGTGTGTGTTGTCACTAAACAAACAGCAGCTTTGTAGCAACACTGGCAGGTTACAGAAGAGGGCTGAGGCTAGGACTTTCTCCCTGCCTCCTGCATAAACCTGGTTGTGAAAGTAGATTAGTATGACTGGTCTTGGTAGAGATTTTGTATTGATGAGTATGGAAATCTTACACTAATTGATATAGAAGCCTTCCAAATGTAGGAATAATTCATTTAGTAGGAAGATTATTAGATTGATGAAACTCTTTGAGTATTCATTTTCTCCTTGATACTGTCAAAACTTTAAATGCAGCATGACTGTCATTGCTTGAGAAACTTACTGCCTAGACAGACTGTTGCAGCTAAGCAGAATATATACTGACAAGCACGGCCCTTGAATCTTTCTAAACAGGAACAGAATGGTTGCAGCTTCTGCTCTGGTGTACTTGTGTGTGTGCATGGCTAAGCAATTTAAAAAAGCAAACCCAAGCAGTTACTATCTAAGACTGTATAAGACTGTTTGGCTGTTTACCAAAGGTAGTATCCAGAAGTCATCTCTCCAAGCCAATTTCTTCTCAGTCTGTTACTTGAACTAACTTCTCACTTTCTTTTTTCTTAATGCTGGCATTTAGTATACGGTCCATACAGCATTCAATTAGCATGCCTATTATGAGGTAATGTATGCATAATCCAGCTCTTGGCTTTATTTGTTTTCATGTGTGGAATCAGATTAAATGAAATTTAGGTAGTTAACATGGATATGAAACAAAACCAAAAAGCTCACTCAGCTTTATAATGTGTTGGGTTTTTTTTTTTGTACTAACACATAAGATGAAATTTGTTTTGTTTCTGCTTAATGGTAGTGGTTATCAGGCATTTGGGATGTGACCAACCTTGGTGTTTGGAGAATTATCACAACTTTTCCCTACCTGTTAGAAATGTCATGTTACTAAATGATTCCAAGTTTAAAAGGCAGTAGCTTGGCATCTGGTTTAGAACAATGAAAGTGAGTTAAAAATACTGTGGCTTACAAAAATTCTCTTGCTGACTGGCAGTACTTGCCTTTACTCTCCTCTTGCTTGGCATCCTCCGTCTCCTGGGAGAGCCTGGTTTGTTATATATATGTGTGTATGTCATTGAGTGCTTTCCCAAATGAAAGAGTGCTGCTAAGTGTGGGTGACCTACACAAATACCAAGCAAAGGGGGAGGGAAGCTTAAGACTTCTTTTGTAAAAGGAAAAAAAGAAAAAGGAAGAAGTCTTTCATCTTTATATAGTAATTTTTTTGTGCAGTCTGCTACTCCCAGTCCACTGAAGGCAAGCATTTTCCAACCTGCATAAGGGCTGAAAAGGTGTACAAGCTATTGCACAAACTTGCAAATGGCAGTGACAGCTAGTCATTAAGCCACTCTTCTGACCCTAATAAATAATACAGTGGTCTTCAGCATTGAAAATACCAAGCTGACTTGCTCTTCCTATGCAGAACTTACCATGTGTAATCATAGCTGTTCCCAGCATTTAAAAGGCAAGGAGGAGTCTCCCTTAAATTTAACACGTTAGCAGAAAATGCCACTGCAAACCATGTTTTGTTAATTGAACATAGAGCCTACTACATGGAACTAGTTTTCCTATTAGAAGTGAAAAACCCCTGATGACAAGTTTTCTTCAGCAATAATGTCCCAGGCTAACCAGAAGTGATGACTAAACTTTTCTGAACAAATCCTTTAAGCCACAAACCTGTTTGAAATCACTGGGAATAATGAGCTAAACATAAAATACTTGCTAGTTCTCCCTTCCATGTTGTGATGAAAGATCCTGTTGCTGAGCCTGGCTTTGTTTAGTTGCCAAAGATACAAATGAAATGCAACTTGAGTGTATTTGAATTTTAGTTTTGTAGTACTTGGGGAGATTGAGAACTAAACTATTTTTAGGCTACCCTTAAAACATGAACAGAGCCCTAAACAAACAAAACTCATGTTGACATTGGAAAATGCAGCTGTCTGCTCGTTTTCCTGATATTTAAAGACTATCCAGATATGGTTTTAATTCTGTGGTTCCTGTGTTTGTTTTCCTAGAAATTCTCCTACTTTCAAATCCTTTGAGGAAAAAGTTGAAAACTTAAAGGTAAGCATCACCAAAACACTATGGTGGATGTGGAGAAAAGACTGAAGTGGACTTGAGGTAGCAAGGTGACTTAAAAAGATGACATCTTTTTAAGTAGTGTGGAAATGGTTTCTATGCCTAATGATTTGAGAATAAAAGATGAACTTCCTGCAGCTCTTACAGGAGGATGCTTTAACTGGAAGGACTAACAGCTAGCTAACCTGCATAAGCAGCTACTATGATACAGTATTATCTGTACTAGCTATAAGACTACTGTTATGTATCCAAAATGGTCTAGGCTTTTATTTCCATGCCTTCCTAAGCACTAGTATCCTACATAGGAGAATTGCTTGAGATTTTTTGCTTGTTTCTGGCATAAAATAGGCAATGCCTTAATTTAAAATCTGCTCACAAGTCTCAAGTGCCAGAAGCAACCATTAATAGCTTCTCCAGGTTTAAACAAAACAAAACAAAAAAGAAACCACAAAAAACAACCAACCAAAAAGAGAATCAGACAAAAAACTTTAACATACACATGTAGCTGGAAGCAGCTTTAGCTGTTGTTGTGGGCACACTGGGTTGGATGAGAAGCATGCAAGCAGTAAGCATAGGGGAGCACAGGTTCCCTTGCAAACTAATTGGCATTAACCCTTCTGCCATCCCAAAGGGTACATATGTACTGTAGAGGGAAGTGAAAAGGTAAACACATTACCTGGAGAAAGTTAAACAGTTGGTATGCACCAGTAAAGATCTCAGGAATTGCTGTTGAAGCTCAAAACTGTTCAAGCTTCTTTCTTGAGCAGTCCAGAAGTGAGTTTTAACCCTAAATCTTTCAAAGCCTAAGTGACTTGACTACATGTATTTTTAACTGAGGGTGTGTCAACCTTCAGACTCCCTGCAATCAGGGCTGCTTCATGCTTTGTGTATCTCAAAGTCAGAGGGAAGTTGCTTTGTTAACCTGCTGCTGGTGGTTGTTTTCCACACGATACTTAAAAGACTTGTCTGTAGAGTATTGTGGAGGTAGCTCAGTCCTGGGAGACTGCTCTGTTGAAAAGAGCTGTTAAACTTCCTCATGCAGAGGTACTGGGTTTATACAGTTAAGTGTTTGCCATGCTGAAGAAGTGAAGTTTTCTGTTGAGGCTCTCTCTGTGTTCTAGTCTAAGGTTGGAGGAAGCAAACCTGCTGGGGGAGACTTTGGAGAAGTTCTCAACTCTGCTGCCAATGCCAGTGCCACAGAAACTATTGCAGAACAAACACAGGAGGAGACCCACTGAGATTCCTGCCTCTGTCCTACTACCCACTGCCAGATGCTGCAAGCAAAAACTAAGCACACTTGTAACATTCTTTGCTTTCTTTCCACCAGATGTGCTTTTATTTAGCACTAGCTGTTTTACCAGATTAACTGATACCAAGCTTGTTCATGGATTCAAAATATTTTTGAAACTAAAATATGTTGTTTGGGGTTTTGTGTGAAGGGGAATTTTTATGCCTTTCAAGCATTTAAAGGACTTATCTGTAATTTGAAGGCAACCTTTAAAATATAGCAATGAAAAAAAACCCTCTTTTGAGAAGTTAATTATACTGTACATATACTGTGGATACATAATTTCTTTTGAATCTATAACTTCTGCTCAACTTAATCATTATGCATCTTCTGCTGCTGCCAAACTGAAGCTTGTTACTTCCCTCCCTTGTGGTTATTTAAGTTAAGTGTTGCCTGCACGGGACACTGGACTGGGAGGATCACTCCCAACTGGAGAGGAGGACTGCTGCTTCAGCAGGCTTTAAACAAGTTAGCCATAGGAGGATTATACACAGGGAGGAACATACTGTTAGCAGTGTGCTCCTCATATAATGGATGTGGAAAGGGTAATACACAACATTGAAAACTTAATGATTTATCTCTGGGTTATCCACCTAGGAAACTTCTGATCATCACAAAATGGAAAAAGATGCCTAGTAGTGCTGGTTTGATTCAGTTAAAATAAGGTTTTCAGTCTTGTTTTTTGGAAATGTTAATGTGGTAAGATACACTTTGCTGAACTATTGAACAGTCGTGAATAGATTCATCTTAATTCACACATGGTGGTGTCACAGCTATAGTAACAAAGCATGGACTGTAAGAATAAGTCTGAGCATGAAAGTGGTTCTTTTTTAGGCATCAAGAGAATTGCTCTCAAATGCTAACATTGTTTCCCTTGTAGGCTGACCATCAAGAACATCTGCTACACTGTCCTTTTTTGGTGTGTGTTAAAGCCCTTCCCTATAGCAACCCAGTTCCTTTTGAACATCCAAGAAATCTGTTTGGAGAGGTGTCATAACAGAGCCTAGGTCTTACATGATCAGTTTTCCTACATGTTGCTTTATCTGATGTGTTCTTCAAATTTCTTGTGTTTTGTGTGTTTCTGCCACATGGTGTTGGTATGGTTAGAACTTACAGCAAGTGTTTTATCACTGTGCTTACAACTGGAAACAAGTTTCGAAACATTTGTGTGAAACCCATGAAACTTAACTGCCACAGCTGTCTCAAGGAAAAAGTTGGTTCCCGACAACTCTTAGCATGTCAGATGTAGTAGATATGCATAATTACATGTGAGAAGCTTAATAAAAATCTGTGTGAGGAATATATTGTCCTGTGACTATGGAGGATTATATAAATATTTCCAATTGAAACAGTCCTTTAAGTTTGGTTTCAAAGGAGTGCTGATATATATTACTGTACTAGGGGGAATCTCCATGGATGAACTTGCCATTTCTAGAGGAGACTAGGCCTAGGTTGACTTCTGGTGGTTTACATAAAATTAAACTGCTCTGATTTTGTGTTGGGAAGTTCAGAAAACAGGTTGAGATGTCCCCTTGGCCGCTAACAGCCGCAGCTTAACAAAGGAATGGAGGACGGAATGATGCAGTGAGAGTGGAGCTCTTACTCTACAAGGGCAGTACCATGTAGGTTAGGTCCTTCTGAGTTCTTTGTTTATCTGATGAACAGAACGGCCATCTAATACAGAGTTTGGGCTTTCTAGGTGACAACGCAAAGAGTAATTACTTCTTTTTAAGTCCAAGTGGCTGCAGCATTGGGTCTGTAACATATAATATTCAGCTTTGCAGCTGCAGCTTCACATAAGCCTCGGGGGGTGCATCTTCGGCCCTCACCCTCCCCTTAAGGACAAGCAGCCTTGCGGTGGCTGTCTGCTTTCAGGGGAATGCACGTTTGTCTCGCAGACGGCGGCTCTTTCCTGTTCCCTGCGGCAGGCCTCCTGCCCGCTCCAGTCTCGATCTGCCAGACCGGCTTCTCAGCCCCCGGGCAGCCGGCGGGAGCCGCTAGGCTCGCTGTCATCACCTAACTCGCCTTGCCTGCAGGCGGGTGCTCGCCGCTTCACCGGGTACACGGTCGCTATGAGCCCCCCGCGTGTCCGGGGCGGGCAGCCGGAGGCGGCATTCCCTGCACGGTGTCTGTACCCCCGCAAGCCGCCCAGGGCTTGCCTCAGCGGCAAAGCGGCGGAGGAGAGCAGGTGCTACGGTCAGCCGGCTCTGCTCTTCCAGCTCTAGCTCCCAGCCGGCGCTTCCCGCCCGCCCCCACAAGATGGCGGCTGCGCCGCCTCAGTAGAGCCTTGACCTGCGCGCACCGTGGGGTCACAGGTCACGCTCCGCCCGCCACGCGGACAGTCATGGCGGCGCGGAGCTGGGGCCTACCTGTCGCGCGCGCAGGACTTCGGTCCTGGCGGCTGCTGGCGCTCAGGAGGTGTTGCAGTGCCCCGCCGGCGGCAGCGCCGGATGCCGAGACCCTCCCGCAGGAGACGGTGAAGCGGCCAAGCACCGGTACTGCGGCCCCCGGCCCCCGGCAGGTGAGGGCGCGGTCGGGGCGGTGTCCGGGGGCGGTTCTGGCCTGGCTGCCCCGCAGTGCCTCCTCGCGGGGCTGCTAGCGCCTTCGCTGCCTCTCGGCCAGCGCAGGCGGAGTGCTGCTTATCGGCTTCGTTTTGCCGGCGTACGTACCCCGCCTGTTTTCGCGCCTTCTATCTTTTCTCACTGCATCACCCTGTTTAGTAAATACCCTACTTTTCTTATGCTTGTTTTTTCTAACATAGTCCTACTGAAGTGTACAAGTAGTTTTAAGTCTGTAGAGTGCCAAGTACAAATCTGAGAACAAAACTGTGTTCTGACTTTTGCAGGTGGGCTGAGAGGGTGTGGAAAATCTTTAGAACCATTTTAGTAGGTCAGATCAAAGACTTGTTATGGCAGTACTCTAGAGACTTGTAGTGGAAATAGGATAGTGGCTATGAATAAAGCACCTGTAGAAATGGACGTGTGTGAAAGTGTCAAAAGAAACAGCCGGACAGTGCTTTAAAAATTAGCGTGTATTAGTGTAGAAAAACAGTGCACAAGTCCTTTGAGGAGTGGCTGATGGAACTGGGGTTTTAGTCTGGAGAAAAGGAGACTGAAGAGAGACCTTGCTCTCTACAACTACCTGAAAGCAGGTTCCAATGAGGAGGGTGTTGATTTTTCTGCTAACAAATTGAAAGTTGAGAAAATGGCCTCAAGTTGCACCAGGGGAGGTTTAGGTTGGATGTTAGGAAAAATTTCTTCGTAGAAAGGGTTGTAAAGCACTGGAACAGCCTATCCAGGGAACTTGTGGAGTCACTATCCCTGAAGGTATTTATTTAAAAGACGTGTAGATGTGCTTAGGGACATGATTTAGTAGGACTTAGAAGTGCTAGGTTAATGGTTGATTTTAGTAATCTGAAAGGTCTTTTCCAACGTAAATGATTTTACGATGCTGTTCTTGGGAGTACAGCTGAGGATCGTGATGTTCTTGTCAAGGGCTGCGCTCTGATAAGCTTGGCCACCTGCTCATCAAGAGCAGACCCTGCATCGGACCAAGAGGAGGGTAACTAGGTTGTATTGTATCTTACTGCCCTTTGTTTTCCTGTTATGGCACCGTGAAAACAAACATCGGGAGATAGGCAGTGGGCAGCAGTCTGCTATTTATTGAGGTTGCAGAAAGAGATTCTGGAGCAAGGGACCATCCTGTAAATGAGTGTTGACTTCAGGAGAGTCTAAAAGATTTGCCCCAAACCTAGTTCATCATTGCTAAACAGGAAGAATCTCAGAGATGTGAAGCCTTGATATCTGGTATCCTTCTTCCTTGCTGTTCTACCGAAATGGTCCTGCCCAGACCAATTAAGTATGCACTTGTTGTGAGTCTGTGAATTTGAGAATGTGAGTGAATGAAACTTGGGAGAACGAGAGTGGGTAGAATGCCTGTAGATGCTCTTGTTAAAGATGTCACCTTCATAGAATCATAGAATGGCTCAGGTTGGAAGGGACCTTAAAGATCATTTAGTTCCAACCCTCCTGCCATGGGCAGGGATGCCAATCATTAGACCAGGTCACCCAGGGCCACATCCAGCCTGGCCTTGAACACCACCAAGGATGGGGCATCCACCACCTCTCTGGGCAACCTGTTCCAATGCCTAACCACCCTCCTGGTAAAGAAATTCCTCCTAATCTCCAACCTAAATTTCCCCTCTTGCAGCTTATAACCACTTCCCCTTGTCTTGTCACAGTTTGAGAACCTAAAAAGTCTCTCCCGTTCTATCCTATAATCCCCCTTTAGGTACTGGAAGGCAGCTGTGAGATCCCCTCGAAGCCTTCTCTTTTTAAGGCTGAACAACCCCAACTGTTTCAGCCTTTCCTCACAGGGGAG
>VWZX01001268.1:231377-340910 GCA_013399015.1 Galbula dea | reverse complement strand
CCCCTCTGGCGTACCAACCACACCACTCAGCTTTGTGTCATCTGCAAACTTGCTGAGGGTGCACTCAATACCCCTGTCCAGGTCATTAATGAAGATATTAAAGAGCACCGGTCCCAAGACGGAGCCCTGGGGGACACCACTCGTCACTGCTCTCCACCCGGACAAAGAGCCATTAACCACGACTCTTTGGTAGCGTCCTTCCAGCCAATTTCTTATCCATCGAACAGTCCACTCACCAAATCCGCATCTCACCAGTTTTGAGATGAGGATGTCATGAGGAACCGTATCGAAGGCCTTACAGAAATCCAAGTAGACAACATCAATTGGACTCCCTTCATCAACCGCTGCAGTCACGCCGTCATAGAAGGCCACCAGATTGGTCAGGCATGACTTGCCCTTAGTGAATCCATGTTGACTACTCAGTATCACCTCTTTTTCTTGTATGTGCCTTAGCATCACTTCCATTACTATTCGCTCCATGACCTTCTCTGGCTGTTGCATTCCTTTTTTGTCATGCTGGTTTTCCCACAATGTCCATTGTGACAGTGGCTGTTAACAGGCAAGTAGGGAATCACAGAAAAAACCCTAGTGTCTGTTTACTGACATATCCTGGAATCTCTCTTCCATGGTGAAGATCCCTGACCTCTTGTTTCTTCCGTAGTTAGAAGTGGTTCTATGTTGTTCTTCATCCTTGTCCCTCTTCTTTTTCTAATTTTTCCACTTCTCTTTGACCATATCAGCAACTGGGGTTACTTTCAGTGTGCTCGCAAGGATATGGGGATTAATGCTGAGAATTAATATTGCAGAACTGCTTTTAGTACTGATAGTGTAGGACAAGAAATGCCTCAGTCACGGAATCCAGGACTTGATACCACAAATTGCCATATAATCTGTAACTCACTGTGTTCTGTTGAATAGCCACACTGACAAAGCTGTGCTAGGATGGTAGGTCTGTCTCACCCAGGCTGCTGGCTCAGGTGGTACCCAAGGCGGGATGTCCACAGGAGACTTTGGGAGAGATCAAGGTGATCTTGCTGTAGAAGATACTGAATGCCACTTCAGGGGTTTAGGACCTTGATTTTTTTTTTTTTATCTTTCTGTTGAAATAAGATGCTAGGAACATTTTTTTTTTTCTGTTTCTATTTGTAAATAGTTATTAAGCCTTTAAAAGTCTTTCATGTTCATAGTATTCACAACTTTATGTACAAATGGAATTACATACAGAATATAAATAATGCAATAAAAAAAGTAGGAAAGTAAAATTAAGAGCTGGACTACAACTCTGCATTTCTCTGTGCTCTGCTGAATTACTTCCTTGCTTGAACAAGAGGAAAACCAGTAGCTTGCTTTGCAATGACACAGTGATGTTAAAAACATAACGAGAGATGCTTTTCTCAGTCCAGTTAGCAATGTGCTCCTTGAGCCCAAGCGTGATTGATGACTTTTCACTGTTTGGTCTTTTAAGAGTGTGCAGAAGAGGGAGTGACTTTTGGTGGGAATGAGTTAACAGTGGAAGCTGGAATACTGCAATGAGGGAAGGTTGAAAGAGGTCTGACTTGCAGTGTAATCTGTTGGTTCTGTGTAGTTTTCCTGAAATCAACTTTTCACCAATTGCAACTCATTTTTAATTACTAGGAAATATGTTATTTGGTAAACAGACTTTCCATAGCTGGGAGCAACCCTGATGCTAATGTGGCATAAAGCTGGGTAATACTTTAGGGAAGATGTACTGGATACTGCTGGGAAAATTCAAATCATTAGAAGACCTTTTGAGAGAATCCTTTTAAGGGGAGCAACCTGCTACCCTCAGGAGAGAGGGCAGTGGCGCTAGCTGCCATCCCTTTCTCGGGTGCCATGCATCTGCAGGATTGCAAGGAGGAGAAATACAGTATTAATGCTCATCCCTTACTCCAGCTGCAGCCAGATGAAAGCTTGTGTTCCTCAAATTTGCTGGCAGATAGACAAGCACAAAGTGCTGCCTGGATTTTGGTCTGCTTACACCCTGTAAGAGCTCTGAAGTGCTATTTGAGTCTGTAGTGTTTCTTTTAGGAAGGGAAAGTTTTCATGTCTATGTTTAGTGTTCTAAACTAAACACAGAAAGAGACAAGTTCTTTTCTTCTCTGTAGAATTGGTTAAAGAAATCTTGCAGAAGGACATCAAATGCTTTAGATGTTACTTTTATTTGCAGATTGAAGCTACTTGCCTAATAGGAAACCTTGCTTTCTAGGAAGGGTGTGATGATTTTTATTGATGAAGTAGAGCAGTGGTTGTTGAGCTACATTCTTAATTGGGTTGACAACATTTGATCTCCATGGGGCAGGCTGCGCCATCTCCCCACCCCGGTTGGGGTGAACCTCCGCGCCCGGCACAGCAGAGGGCATTGCTTCTTTCTAGATGTGGCAGGAAAAGCAGCGCGGTTGAGGCATTTCCCATTTAGTTCCTTGAATACCGTGTTTTAAGGGGAAGAATTTAGTCAGAAGAAATGTAACTTGACTTCTAAAGTTCGGATGGAAGGAACTGGTTTGGTATCAATATGTCATAATAGCTAAATTCTGAAATAAGGACACTAGAAAATGTTCTTCCAGAAACATATATATATATATAGGTATCTCTCTAAATTTATTCAGTCAACCACAGGTTCTTTCCTTAAAGGATTCAGAAATTTGAGGATGGTGTCCATGTATTTACATTTTTTTTTTCTGTATAAAAAAATGAAGTATTAATATTCATGAAGAGAACAAACCCCCCCTATTTTAATAGGTGATAGGAAGAGTTGCCTTTATATGTTTATGTTTTAGGAGAGAGATTAAAAACTCAACCATGAAAGTGTGACTTCCAAAGGCATTTGTGTTCTGAAAGTTACATAGCTGTTTTTTATGAAGGATGTGTGTCTGTCTTGCTTACGCAGTGTCTTGGCAACCTCAGTGTAATGTGTAACAGTGGATGTTTTGAAATCAGGCAGTAAAAAACCCCAGAATTATTATCAGAATTATTGATGGGAACGATTTCTCTCGATCTGTCTTCCCACTTAACATTTAGAACATGATTTTACTGAAGTTGCAGCTATTTGAGAACATAACTATTTATGTTTTGTTCAGTTTTCACTTGTAATTGTCATAGTGTAATATTTCTTAGGGCATCTATAATCTGTGGATGGAGTGCTTTTTCACTGTTAATAGAATAACTGTAGAACATTCTTTGTTTGATTACAAATGTAACAGCATTTTATAAACAGTACATGCCAAGCAGGGAGGTTACAGTTTTAGGTAAATTACCTTCTGGCCAGCATTCAAGTGCTGGATACTGCTGACTAACCAAGAGCAGGACTTGCCAGTTATGGGGTTTGTTGGAACTAGAATGAGTTTTATTTACCTGGAAGTTTCTCTTGGCTTACTTTGCCAGCTTGCAGGGTTGTGTTTGAGAAACTGTAACCTGAACAAAATGAAGATATTCTTCAGTGAAAATCAGTTATTTCTGTGTTACATTCCTGGTATTTCAGAATAGCTTTGTAGATGTTTTTGTGTAGTAGACCCTTTTTTAATTAATCATAGTTCTTCTTAGGTAGAAGTCAATGAAGCAATACAGCTCTTGCTGATCTTAGGAGTTATGTGCCAGAGGATATTATTGCTTGCATAGGATGTTGGAAAAAATGGTATCTCTGTTGTTGAAAGTATAACATGTTTATGTAACTGAAGGTTAAACAGTTGATTTTTAGGCTGGAAGGGATAAGTTTGGCTGCTGACTTCAATTGACATAGGCACTGAATTTCAGCCAGAGACTCTAGCATGTATTCCAGCAAACCTGTCTTTCAGATGAATTTGTGAACTTAAATTTTTTACTCTGCTCCCATAAGACCACACCTGGGAGTATTCTGTCCAGCCCTAGGGTCCCCAGTACAAGAAAGAGAGAGCAGGCCATGGAAATGATCCGGGGGCTGGACCACCTCTCCCAAGAAGAAAGTCCGACAGAGTAGAGATTGTTTAGCCTAGAGAAGAGAAGGCATTAGGTAGACCTTCTTGTGGCCCTTAGATACTTAGAGGGCTTGTAAAATGTTTCTCTCCATCTTTCCTAACAGGGCCTGTAGGGATGGGACAAGTGGCAATGATTTTAAACTGAAAGAGGGTGGATTTAGGTTGGACAACAGGAAGAATGCTGAGGGTAATGTGAACAGACACTGGAACAGGTTGCCTAGAGCAGCTGTGGATACCCCATCCATGGAAGTGTTGAAGGCAAGGTTGGATGGGGCTTTGAGCAACCTGATCTAGTGGAAAGTGTCCCTACCCATGGCAGAGAGGTTGGACTAGATGATCTTCGAAGGTCCTTTCCAACCCAAACCATTTTATGAAAGAAGTACCAATTGTAATACCTGCATGCAAGAAAGCAACATTAGAGTTTCTATTCCAGTATTACTTTTGGTGTTTTCTGCCTTAAGAAGGCATCTTGGATATCCATTTAATGTATCTTTCTAAATAGCATTTCCTAGAGGCTTTTTTTTCAGTATTGTTGTGGTTTACTTGGGACTAAATTTAAAAAATAAAATATTCTTCATTTTCCAGGGCTTATAGCTCAGCTGGTTTCAAATGGATTGGCAAGAACAGCTTTAAGCTCTCTGCTTTAAAATACTGTCAGATTCTTTTGCCCAGGCTGCAGAGAAGGCTTGTAGAGTAGATGTGCTCTCTCAGGTGTTCCACAGAGGGGAGAGTGAGAAGGGTGCTCTTATCCAGAAACTTCAGTTCAAGTGTTCTCCCAAGTTGTGCTGAGACACTGAAACTTGTAGCCCATTGCATGCAGCAAAGTCACTGCCACATTTTACCTTTGAGTTAGCAGTGACTGTGGAGATAGCTTAGCTCCTGCACCTGAAGTCTAATCCTGCAGTATTTAAAAAAAAGTTAGTCAAGGTTTTAATGAAGAACTCTCTACAAAATACTATTAGACTTGCACAGTAAATTAGGCACCCAAAATCCTAATATCAACAGTGAAATTTAAATGTCACTTTGCCAAAACAGTCACTGCTTCTTGCCTAGGGATGCTTAAATGCCTAATAGCAGCTTTTTTTTTTACTTCCAGTCTTTTTTGGCTGAAGAGTTTTGTTTGGTTTGCTTTCTGAAATAAAAGTGCATGTATGGGTGTGTCTGTCTGGCTTCAAACAGCAGAAGTTTGCTTTGCTTTCTGGCAGTTCTTTGAGGGTGCTTGTAGCTCTAAGGTTGTGATGGGAAATAACTCCAGACAATTGACAGCCTGAGTGTGAAAGGTTGTTGGAAGTAAGGAGAGATTAGTAAAGGTAAGAATGAAACTATAGCAGTCAATTTCCCTCATCCTTTCCTAGACATAAAGAGCTGTTTTCCTTTGCTTTTTCTGATCATAAAATCTGAGGGTTTTCCTTCCACATGGTGAAGTTTGGAGGAAGAGCTTTCAGTACTCACTGTGCTCTTCTTGAGTATCAGTTTCGTAGTACCCTGTTGTTTTACAAAGTGATTCTGTGTTCTCCTGCTCTGCTCTCTCTCTTCAAAACTTACCTTTAAAAAGTTGAGTACAGACACTTTTTATTCCAAAACTGTATAATTTGGGGTTTGCTGCCATTGAGGGTGCAATTCAAGTCATTTCTCATGTGTTGGCACAAATGAATGGATATGGTATCTGGTGTACTTTTTATACTGATGTTTCTTCTACTGGACTGTAGATCTTAAATAATTTAATATTAGAATATATGAGAAGCCTTATAACTAAAATAATTCTGTTAAAGAATTCAGGCCATCACAGGGTAAGGTGGCGTGCAAATGCTGTCTTCAGGGAGGAAATTGGACCTTGTGACAATCTTCACATTGGAAGTGATTCATAAGAAGCTTTTAATAAGTATCTTCTTGCTTAGTAGCAGGGAAGCTTCCAGCTTTCTCCTTGTCTTCTTTCAGAGTTCTCTGTTGTGACTTTGCAGTCATTAATCTTAGATTTTTTTTTCCCCCCTAAATCACTGCTTTTGTTCTGCTTTGAATCATGATTCCTCCTTTTATGCTTTATTTTTGGACTGTTTTCCTCCAGTAGTTTTACTAAATAACACCAATCTTGCTTTTGTTTCAGCTTTATACAGTAGTTAATCTTCAAACCCCTTTGTTAGCAAGTTTATATTCTTCACTTTTATCTGTTTGTATGGAATCAAATGGAAAAGTCTCTTGTTTAAAGGAAACTGAAGAGATCTTACTTGTCTTTGTGATTGCCCAGTTTGGTTTGTAAGCTGAATCTGTTAGGAAACGTTATGACCTTCAGTTATTTGTTAGGTTTCTTTTGCAGGACAAAACTTCAGGCTATTAATTAGGGAGGAAACAGAAGGGAAGAATTAAAGAAGAGGCAGTGGGCTTTAAAAGGACCAACTCTTGAGTTCATGCTGTCTTTGATTATAACTGTGCTGTAAGTGGGATGATGTGCTATTTCTTATGAGCCCTAGTAGATGAATTGTGGCAGTTGTATTTAATTACTTGTGTACTAGCTAAAACCTGTGTCCTAGTTTGCATTATGCATAGCCAAGTGAGAGTAATCCCCCTGTTTTTTACTCTGTGTGTAGTTTCACCTGTCTGCTTTGGATATTTTAAACAACAGCATTTTAATATTTGCCTTGGTACCTATTGCAGAATTAAATGTCAGGCTTCAAAAAGGGCTAAAATAGCCTTGTGCAGCTTTTAGTCACTGGAGCATCCAGCTCCTGTATATGATATGTATTCTCCGTGTATGAATAATGTGTATTAGCTAGGAGTTTATGAATTGTCTTCTTTAGTACTACTTGAGAAGAATGCTGCTTACAAATAAGAGAACAAGTAGTTTGATACTTTTTGCAAATGTTTCTTCTTCAAATGGTAGAATGGAGAAGAGAAGGTGTGGATCATACTGAAGAGATGGTTCCTGTCCTTGTATGACTGTTCACATTAAAGTCCAAGTGATGCTCTGAAGCTTTTCATCTTAGACTTCTGATTTCTTCCAGTACTACAAAACAGAAGCAAGTCATGCAACTGTATATGACAAGTATTTATCAATTTTGTTTCTATTTATATTTATATATAGTAAACAAATAAGTGAATCCCTGGCCTGCAGAGCTATAGCTTGTGTTATCTGAAAAAAATAATGGTAGGCACAAGCCTTCTGCAAAGGAGTAGGATTCATAATACTGTAGCTAGTGCTATATATTGAGGTGATTACTGGTGATGTTTTCTGCATCTTGGGATGTAGGTGAACTGTGGGATAGTATTTAAAAAAAATTTGAAGGAACAGAAAGAACAATTTTGCATCAACCTGTCATTTGGGTAGAAACCCATGCAGGCAATGTGGGGCTTTTTGCCCAGTGCAGAGCTGCTTTAGAAAAACAGACAAAAAGTCTGTGACTGAAGGAGGTTTGGGGAGTTTAGTGAGAATGCTTTTGTGATAGGCAGTAGTTTCAGCAGGGAATGCCTGAAGAGGCAAGACTGGGTTGGTTTTTAAGAAATCTAGATTAGACACTTAGTAGATGTTGACAGTATTTTGGAGTAAGATAAATGTTGTGTCAGCTCTTAACCTTTAAAATGATTTTTTTTCCCCTAAACTTTTCTTTCATACTAATAAAGGAAGCAGAGCTTTTGCTTTGAGAAAGCTATAAAATCACTGATTATTGCTAGGCACAAAGTTGTGAATGTGTTCAAAGTTAGAGGTATAGAATGTACTTGAACTTACATGGTCAAGGGGAGACTGAGAGCTGTACATCTCTGTTTGAGGTGAGCTAAAAGCTATAAACACTATATGCCAAGCATGGTGATTGGGGTGATTGTGAGGCCAGAATAAGATAAAATGAATTTCTCATTAAAGAGTCATCAGCATTAGACCAGGTAGTTTAATGTGTAAAAAGAAGGTGGCACCCAGATGTCCTGGTTTGGGTTAGAACAGACCTGATTTTGTTTGATGACTTTCTGTTGCTGTGTGGTGGTCAGTCCAGCCCTGTAACCCTAAATGGATACACCTGAGAACTTACTTTGAGCTATAATTGTTTGTATACTTGTATGTTGAAATTTCAGTCACCTCTCATTGCTCCTCCTCAGTCTTCACCTTTTGTTTCCTGGAGGATTTCAGTGAGTAGGGAAACTGTGATGGTGAAAACAAAGCTCAATGCTTGTTCTTTGATAAATTTAGGAGAACTCTCAAGTTGACAGTGCTAGTTACACTGCTTCTGGGTGGAAAGTTGTTGGGATATCAGGTTTTGCAGTGTATTGTCTGTGTTGGTCAGTTGCCTTTAAGGTGATACTGTTCTGCACAATGGAATTTTGACTTAAATAGAGCTTGTTGAATTAACTTGAGTCAAAAATAGCAAGAGTGCACTGGGAGGAATTTGGTGAATGGACTGTGTGAATCACTATGACCTGTTACCCTGGTAGTGCCTACAATAACTTACACAACATTTCTTTGGTTCAGGTTTGTATCTAAGCAACAGTGCACACTTCTAGTAGTTATAAGGAAAATTGAAGTCTAGTAGGCTAGAAGGTAGCAGGTTTTTTTAGGTTGCTGATTGAAGTAAGTGAATCAATATATACTTGGTCAGAGAGTAGCTTAACATTGGGTTTTGCTTTAATATTCTTTTTAGCAGGTGTCCAGACTTCTCTCTTTCCTAAATTAAATAGCATATGTTGAAAGTGATCTCAGGAGGTCATCTGTTCAGACCCCTTGCTTCAAGCAGGACAAACTTGGTTCAGGTTGCTCAGGGTCTTTTCTAGCCAAGTTTCGAGTATCTCCAAACCATTGGGCACTTAGCTATTGTGGCATTGTACTAACTTGTTGCAAATTGTTATCTCCCATGTTGTGGTTTTGCATAACCAACTTTGGACAGAAAAATCTTTCTGGCTGTGGATGACAGTGCTGAAGAGGATAATTGATAGTTACAGATGGTTGTGTTCTTTCCATAGTGCTTGATGTTAATATGTCATTCACCTCTTAATTGCAATCTCACTTCTCCATGTTCCATCCATATCTCTTACATTCCAGTGTGCATGCTACCTGCCTTTGCAAGCAAACATAAATCCCCATATCTAGGGTTTTAAAGACACATTGCTCAGTGGGTGGGATAGGACCACCCTGCTTGTAGAGCAGGCTTTGCTCCAGAAATAGTATGTTACTCCCCCCTATTGGAGTTACTTTAATCTTGCTGGGTTTTAAATCTGACATTTTCTACTCCCTAGTTCATATATATCATCATGTAGAGTTATTCTGCTATTGAAAGAGCTACTGGTTTTTGTTAAACTATGTACACAGAAAGTAAAAGGCATCCCAATATTTGTGAAAAACTTTTAAATCTAGAAACTAGAAGGAAAATCAAACAGGCATTTAAGGAAGAGGAGGAAAAAGGTGTTTATACTTTCAGGTACTTGAAAAGAATGTGCCTTTTGTTCCTCTGAGTTTTGTAGTATTCCCCGAGTTTTGCATCGTGACATGTTATTGATGCATTGTGTATGACAGCTCTGTGGCCAGCACGCCATGAGGATCAGAAAACAAGAGTGCTTCTTTTAATGAAGTATTAATTACTTTTAATGCCTTCTTATCTTACTGTCCTGTTGTTTTTCTGTAGTGCTGCTGTGGGGAATCCAGTTGAGGGTTTCTTTTGGTGGTGTGTATGCATGCACATGTGTGTGTGCTGCACTTTGTTCAGTTCCTGTTTCTGAAGCAGCAGATTTACTGAGTGTCAGATCTCTAGCTTATGATTATAGTAGTGAGGCTATGTCATGTCAGAACAACCAACACTCTTTGAGCCTTTCCAGCAGAACTGGAATTCAGAGATGTCTTTAATGTGTAAAATGTTTGGGACTGCAGAAGTGTCCCAGATGTCTTCTGAGAAGTCCTACTAAAAATGTGCTCAGCATATGAAATCTTCACTTGAGATTTAATGAATAAAACCTTTCTGTATGTTACAAGTTTAATTGCATTCCTCTGTTGGAGAGTGTATTTTCTGATTTATTTCTTAAATTCTGTTTATCTGTAGGTTCCTTCAGAGAAGTCAGAATCCTTTGCATCCATGTTGAGACGCTCTCCTTTAGTTCAGATGGGACCTGCCAAAGATAAAATTGCCATTGGTCGAATATTCCATGTTGTAGAAGATGATCTTTATATTGATTTTGGGGGCAAGTTTCACTGTGTATGCAAAAGACCAGAAGTAGATGGAAAGTAAGTAATAACCTTATGGTAAGCAATGAACATACGTGAATGACATACTGAAATGCTTAGTTAGTGGGACTTCACCATCTGTTGGACTGAGCTTGGATAGTTTATATGAATTTTGTGGTTTAAACTATAGAAGTTAACATACTGTGCAGAATGAAAGTATGATTGCAAACAGATCTGCCTAGCTTGGACTTCGTTGTCTTGAATGCAGGTTCCCTTGCAAGTTTGTGTTATTGCTGTCTGCATTATTCCAACTTATGATGACCAAAGGAATTTACTGAGTGTTTTGTCACTGAGAAGAGGGGAAATTGTTTTCATCCAAGATGTTAAAACAAGCCTTGTTTGTTGAAATACTGGAGAGCATGTGAATGTTGAATTTGTAAGCCTCATGTAAACTGTGAGCCTGTTTAGGCAGGAGCTCTCTCTGCTAAATATATACACGTGAGGTGATGTACTTGGGAGTTTAGGCATTATTTGTAATGTCTAATTTGTAATTATTTGTAATAGATGGCCAGTGCTGATGTGGTCAAATATTCCCTACTTGGAAGATGATTATATAGATTTTGGTGGCAAGTTTCACTGTGTGTCCTGAACTAAAATAACTGTGGTGGAACTAGGAACAGTTGTGCTGGAGAATGCAGTAGTTACAGCTAAAAGATAAGAAAGCAACAAATTCTGATGGCAATAGCTTTCTGAACTGTCTTTGTCACCTTATGATTATGTATTATTCAAAGATGTCTTCTCTATTTAATTTATCTCCAGGTTGTTTTAAAACATCATTTTTAATATATAGCCAAAATACCACGTTTTTGAATTCATAACATCAGAATGTTCATATTTTTCCTTGAGAGAGGAGGAGCATCTTTGTTAATCTCCAAGATTACTGTGTCTAAAACATTAAATATAATTCCTGTGATAAACAGTTTTGAAAAAGTTGATTTAAAAAAAAAAGATTTAACAAATAATCACATATTTGTGTGAAAAGGTGGTGATAGTATTTATCAGAGCCTTTGTATATTCAACTTCCTTTTTTTGATAGGTCTGTGTCTTTCAAAGCAAATGTGATTGGTGGCCCAGGATGAACTGAGTCTTTTATGCTCATCCCCTTTGGCAGCAGGCAGGCAGAGATTTTCTTAATCTTTCACTGCTGCTGTGGTGGTAAAGCCATTGTTGCTCTTTGTATCTCTTGCTAATTTGAAATCAAGATGAGCTTTGCCTTTCTCAATCCCATTCTTGCATGCCTAAGGTGTGTTTCTAGGTTCATCTCAGTCTAGGACTATTCATTTTGGTTTTGTGGCAGCATTCAGACTGAAGCTCCCTGTTCCAGTCTTTTGTTCTGTTTGGCCTGTAGCTTGCCATGAAGTGCTGTGTCATATAACATAGTTGTACCAGTTCATTTCTAACTGGGATTTGTAACAGGAAATTTGCAAAGTACTCATGGAATCAAAAATAAACATGGAAAACTGCTATCTTAGCTCAGTGCATGTCATCAATAACATTTAGGTGCTGCTGAGTTTGGATTTTCTTTGCTTATTAAAAAGTAGTGGGAACACTTCTGCCTTTGCTTGTACAATTGCTTTGATCTGCTTACATAGTGAAGACAGCAGCTCGTGGATTTACAGAGTAAAGTTTGCATAACCAAAACAAATGTAATCTTTTTATATGCTGGCTTCATAGTAAGAATGTAGGCTTAGTCTTTCAGTGGATGCTGGCTTCTGTTTGGAAGGCAGTAACTGCTTTTGATCACCAGAATAAAGGTCAAACTAGTGCTAGAGTAACTTCTTCCAAAGCTTGAAAGTAACTGGGTAGAATTTTTAAGTGTATGTTTAGATCTGTTCCCAGCTTACACTGTGGTCTGCAGGAAGACTGACTGTTATTTCTGTTAATTTATTTACTGACAAAAGTGTCCATATTTATCCCCATGTTTTACATGCAAGTAATCAGTAGAACTGTGTACTACTTTGTTTGCAAAATGTTTGTTTGTGCCAAGGAGAAGTTTGGCCATTTTAGTTTACAGATAACAGATGATTTCTTGGAGGCCATCAGCTCAGGACAGAATCGGGTTTAATCTTCAGACACAGAAATTCATGATACCATTTTTATGAAGTCAGTCTTGAGAGCATGGCTCTTCTAGCACCTATATTCTGATGCTGATCTTTGGGTTTACTATGTTGTATTTTAAGGTATTTGGCAACTCCTCCAAAATATTAGCTCAGCATCTTCAGAGGAAGAAAACCCTCTCTCGCTGTTTATGTAAGGAGATGCCTCCATGAGGACATGTGCTTTTGATATTTCTTTGGTTATTTGCCTTTTTTCTCACCAGAACTCAGCTATTTTCATGATACCGTAATGCAGTTTTCTTTCACTTACATGATGTACTTTGCTCTTTGAAAGTGCTAGAAGTTACTTGAAAAGAAATAAAAATCCTATAAGAGGTTCCTGTCTGTAAAGCTTATCCTCTTAAACTGCTTAGGCCTGGTCCTAAGAGTTGTGATTTCTTGGGACATCTACATGAAAGACCCTGTAATGATCCCACCATGTGGCCATAGGAAAGGATTCCACCCTCAAGAGTGTCTTGGGTAAAAGAGCAACTGCAAGAAAAGGTGTCCCTCACTTGGAAAATTTGAAGTAGCTAAAAAAATACATTTTATCATCACTTCTTCTAAAGTAAACTTCAGCCTTTAGAAAAAAGCCAACCAGAGAACAACAAAAACACAAACCAAAACCAAGCAAAAATCCTACTGCAACCTATGAAGTAAAAGAAACCTTAGAACTGTAATGATACAAAATTTAAATGGAATAAACATTTGAAGAACCTCCTATCTATTTTCTGTCAGTTTTTGCTGGTTGTTTTCCTTCTTCATGTCCTTTTTGTGAAGGCTGTTCCATAGGACTGCAAATAATATATTTCATTATCAGATTGGATCATTTTGATATTGGAAGCATGCATCAGCTCAGAGTCCAAAGATATTGTTTGTAAAGTCTCACTGGGGTCAGGCAAGGAGGTATTTGGTTATAAATATCAACAACATTTTCTTATTTGGGATTTATTTGATGTGGCAGGAGTATTCATTACCATTATGGTTTCAAGGTCTGACTTACTATGTGCAGTACTTACATACTAGGTACTGTAATCAGTAAAATCCTATTTCTTAATATGCTTTGGCTTAAATGTCATGTTCAATTTGTGGTTTATGCCAACGACATACAGCAGTTTTGTGGAACTCCAGAGTTTACAAATGATAAAGGGTCTGTAGGAAAGTAAGGGTAAGGTGACTTTTCAGCTACAGCAGGAAAGTGGTGTGGTTTGTTTATTTTTAATTTTAACATGCAGAAGAAATTAAGTCCTAGAGAGTAAAGTGTCTGTCTTAGGTCTCCAAACGAGCAACAGCTTAATCCATGGCAAAAAGGTGTGTTACAACCTGCTTCTGACATCATCACAGAAATGTGAGAAGGGGTTGTGTGGACATTGCCTGTTGCATTGTCTGCACCTGTACTGTTAATGATCAATTCTCATCAAAAGCACCATGGATTTCAGCAGTTCTCTAAAATGTAGGCTTCTGGGACCAGCTTCCAAAAAGGATTAACCTGCACCTCTCCATGCCAGTGTAATGAGGCTTGATTTTCAAAGACTGCTGGAACCCTCCAGCAACTGTAGTATTATCAGACTGTAGGATCAGGAAGGCACTTCCTTTATGTTTGAGTATGCAGCTGTTGCAGCTGGTAAATTCACCAGTATATCCTGTGGCAATTTAACTTGACACCTTTTATACAGTGCATATTTGCCAAACTTAAATAGAAGAAATCATTTGATGCTGGTTGTGATTTAGAGCATGACAGCTTAATGAGCATCATAAAACATTGCCTAATGCTGTTTCTGTAAATTGTATCAAAATATTTGCACAGTTTGAATGGTTGCCAGGGTGAATTTTATTTGGGAAACATTTAAAATTCTTCTTTTTGTTCTATTTTTAAAATATTTTCTAGATAAGGGCAGAATGGAATCCAATTAAAAATAATGTCTCTCTTTAGTTGTAAAGTAACCCGAGTAAGGCTGACTGTTTTCTAGCACATTCATGTTATTAAGACAGTCTCAAATTTAAGGTAATACTGATAGGTGAAACTATTTGAAAGATCTTATAAGATTAAAAAAACTAGATTTCTGAAAAACCCCAACAGTGCATGGAGACAGATACTCTGCAGGGGGGAGGCCTGCAATAAGACACCATTTGGTTTGGTTCCAGTTTATGTATGAAATGAAGCCATTGCACATTAAGCTGGAGGGTGAGTTTGGAGTTAACTGCTCCATTTTGATACCATCTGAATCTGCTTCTTGAACTACTAGTGCATCTTTCAATCAGCATGAGTTGCCTCACACAGAGCTTACCCTGCTCTGGGTGTGCAGCAAAGATAACTTGCACAGTGAAAGATGTCAGTGTGTGGTAACTTCACCCTTTGCTTGCTGAACTCCAGTTTCCCTGACTGTTGTGTATACAATGGTGCAAAACTACTGTAGAAAGGTTTAGACATGTGATGTTAAAGACATAACCTTTCTAACTCTCTCTTTTAAATAAAGACCAGACAACTGGCAGGAGGCTGGCTCTATAGAGACACCTAGCACCATACATACTTCCCTGGGGCCTTCGCTCTTTCATTGCAGAGGAGCCACAAGCATCAAATTCATGCTTAACCTGGTGTCTGTGACTAGCTAGGAGCAAAGTCTTTAAGTAGCAGTATGGGGCATCTCTAGGATACAGGTCAGGTGGCAGTGGAGAGACTTAATAATATTTTCCTTAGAATATGTATTTGTTCCCTATCCTGTACAGCTGCTGGCTGGAGTGGTGCTGTACTGGCAGCCTGGCACATCCTGCAGCTGTCATGTCAAGCTTTCAATGCTCATTGAACTCTTAGTGGGGAGGGGGGGGGAAAAAAGAGGAATTGAATGTAATACATAAATGAAGCACTTCTTGCTGCACTAATGCTGGTTTCAGTTTTACATGTTTATTCTTACAGTGATCTACTTCCTTTTTACTGTCTGTTGCCAGCATCTATCTGTGCTGTGTAATTCTCCAGGGTAAAGAAGGACATTGCTAACAGCAGTACAAGTGATACATTAAATGATGCTTTTGCATGTACAATTTAAAAAACAGCAGGTCATATGAAAAAGACTGAAAACCTATAGAAACTTAGTATTTGTTTTTAATTATTAGTGGATATTGAAGGTAACTGACAGAATGCACACCATGCTGGGTCGATATGCAAAATTGCTTTTGATTTCCATGGTGTATTCTTGCTCAGAAGAGGCTCAGGGTCTGCTGAGGAAAAATGTTTTTAACTCTCACTTTTGGTAAGTGAGGAAAATGAACATGGTAACTACACTAGCAGCATTTTCTCATCCTATTGATATGTTTGAATTGTTACTCTTAGCTCATCAACATTAAATTGGTGGTTTCCTCCTTTCCTACTTCCTTTCTTCTGTTAGAGTTTTTATTCCTAATAAATCAATCTTTTCCTCATAAGTCTTTCTCTTGGTAACCACACTGTAGAAAAAATCTTACAAGAAGATGGAGAAAATGTGTAACTCTTACAAGATGTGGAGAAAATATTACACAGAACACATTATCTTCCCTCCTTCCTTCCATCATCTTTTCCTGCCATTTCCTCATTCATTTGCACTCCTTCCAAGATTGTTCTTTTTTTTTCCAATACTGATTGCTAGTATATTTCAAACAGAATTTAGTTATGTTTATAATTTATCACAGTTTTATATTATTGTGTCTATTCAGTATTACATGTTAGTAAGTCCTTTTCAACTGTATATTATTGCTTACCTTTTCACCTTAGTTTTCCCACTGAACAGTTTTGGTGTGTTATTTTAAGTAGTCCCTGTTTTAGAGGTGGCCATATTGGAGCAATGTATATGTTACATTCCTTCTAATATTGCTCTTGGAAAATTTCATAAATAATTTTGCTCATTTATACATAATTAAAGCAGAAATGATATAACTTACTAAAATACCAATTAACATAACCTTATTTAGTCAACATGAAGACTTACCTGGTCTGTCACATAATTTTTTTTCTCTGTTCTTCTGTCATGAGGGCTGATTTTTTGTTTACTTTGGAAGGTTTTTCTGGCCTATCAAAAAAATAATAGTGGCCTAAGTAAGCAGCCTGTGAGTTTATATGACAATGATTTCCTTTGTGCCTATAACTTCAAATGGTTTGTGCCTATCAGTGCTGTGTTGCTGACTAATATGTATGTAATACTAACTAGCTGTCTGAAATCAAAGCAGTCTTTGTACTTCCCTGCTCCTTCCTCACCCTCCTTAACTTCCAACTTGTCCTACCTGTCAGGTAAACACCTATGTGTTGGAAAGCAAAATTCCTCTGCATTTTGAAAGGTGAATTTAGACCATGTTATTTTTGAATTGTTCAATAGTTATGACCTGGTCAGATTTGCTGAAGTATAAAACAAAGCATGCACAGACTTTCCTGAATCTCTTCCAGTTTTTATCTTTTATGGAAAACATAAGCAGACAGCTGGTCTCCACACTGTGAAAACCAGTCTCAGTTCTGTGATTAAAATTACCAGAATGTCTTGTTGAAATTCTCTGAGGACCAAGGTGGTTTGCAGTAGTCATCAGCAAGCTTGGGTTTTGGCACTCTGGTCAGCCTTTAGTCTCAAGTTTTGCTCAGAATTCCAGAGAGAAATGGTAAGCAGGACTGATGTTGTTATCCTGTTCCCACATACCAACACTTAAATTGAAAAGGAAGTCTAATTGTTTGTATTGAAGAGGGCTGTTGTGGTTTAACCTCAGCAGGCAACTAAACCCACACAGCTGCTTGCACGCTCCCCACCCCCAGTGGGATGTGGGAGATAACTGGAAGGGATAAAAGTGAGAAAATTTTAATAGATAAAATAAAAGCCACACATGCAAACAAAGCAAAACAAGGATTTCATTCACTACTTTCCATTGGCAGGCAGATGTTCAACCATCTCCAGGAGAGCAGGGCTCCATCACATGTAATGGTTACTTGGGAAGACAAAGGCCATCAGTCTGAACATCCTTTCCCTTTCCCTTTCCCTTTCCCTTTCCCTTTCCCTTTCCCTTTCCCTTTCCCTTTCCCCATGACATTATATGGTACAGAATATTCTTTTTGTGTCCCCTCCCAGCTTCTTGTGCACCCCCAGCGTACTCACTGGTGTAGCATGAGAAGCAGAAAAAGCCTTGACTCTTAAGAACTGCTGAGCAGTAACTAAAACAACCCTGTGTTACCAACACTGCTTCCAGCACAACTCCAAAGCATAGCCCAGTGCCAGATGCTTTGGAGAAAATTAACTCTATCCCAGCCAAAACCAGCACAAGGGCTAAACTGGAGAAGGTGACACCAACTCCCTTTTCTGCAGAGCTTCCCTATCACCCAGCTTGCTGTTGCTCCAAGCCCAAACAATGCACATGGTGCCACTCTGTCTGCTGTTAAACAATTTCAGCTCTCTCTTTTTTTTTTCTAAATGGGCACACAAAAATAGCTGTGTGATTGCAAACTTTAATCTGTGTACTTCAGCAAATAAACTCTTATTTATTGCAGCATGCATTTTGGAAATTATAGCATTTTTATCCCCCATGGACATAGCTTATTATTTGCTTGGTTCCTTTACAGTCGTGACTGTTTTTGCCACCCACTGTCTATCATCCTTCTGCAGTTATTTTCAACCACAAATGGACTTGTTGGCTTTCTGTGGTTCTGTAATACAAAAGGCTGTGGTTCCAGAGTTCCTGAAGTCCAAAGTCTGTAAACATTATTTTTTTGAACTGTACTGTATATTTTTCATCTCAGACACTTTAGAATATAGTTAATGTAATGATATCATGGTACTGGGGTTGGTTATCAAAAGTCCAATTAATCCATATTAATGAGGCACTTAGCCATTGGTACAGCATAGACCTAGGATTACAGCCACAGCAGTGCATGCAAGCCTGATAATCACTTTTTCATCTGTGTTTTAACTTCTGTCATTGAAGTAGTATTTGATGGCCTTTGGAGGAAAAAAACCCACAAAACTAGTAGCATTTACTGGTGAAAACTTTGTGCCAGTTCTGTCTTTCCAGCGCATCATGATAAATGAGGGATGGGATATGCTGTATAAAATGTCTTGGGAGAACAAAGAAGTTCATAGGTGCCCTGGAGCTTTTTTGGCTTTGTCAAAGTCTGTAAATAGTCTTTAAGCCACAGTTTTTCTCTTATGTGGACGTGCTCATGTACACGATAGGAGAAAAAGGCTTGAGAAGCTTAAGACTGTGTTGGAAGGTTGAGTGTAGATGAGATGGGTTTACTGTCTTTTCCTCTAATCCAGGTATTGGCTGTCAAGAACTGCAGAATCTAGAATTACAAACTCATGACTTGGCAGAAGAATTAAAAATGTTTCTACTGTTTTGTTTTGAAGTTGATGAGAATAAATGACTTGAATCTCTGTATGCAGCACATTTGGAAGTTCTTTCCCTGCCCCACCGAGAAAGTCTTGCTCTTTGCATGCAGGGAGGAGCTCGCTCACTTAAAAACGTTTGTAGTAGAAGTATAATTAATTGCTTCAATAGCTAGGCAAGGCTCAAGGAATCTCAGGCATTCTAGATGCAGAAGGTTGTGGATTATAGTGAAAACGAATGCTCTGGAACGTCTTTCACTGGCCCAGTGGCTCTGGATGACAGTGGATGAGGTAGGGACATGCCAGTTATAGAGAAGCATGGTACTTTTCAGGGGCACAGGGAACTGTGCTTAACTTTATTAAGCTGCAGAGCAAGGTGCAGATATTCCTGGCTTAAAGTCTGGTCAGTTTGACATGTTCCTGTAACAGAGGTAAGGAATAGATATAAAACCAGTCCTAGTTAGTGAGGCAGTGTAACTGGTTTATTAGGTTGGGTGTAACTGTGTGCTAAAGCCCCTTGTTAGTGTAATGAGCTGAGCTGCTGTGCTGTGCTGCTGTGGCCTTTGGTTTCACTTGGGGAGCCAGCGTGGTCTAAACTAGCTCCTGGGCTCTGCATGGCAATCCACAGAGGTGTAGACTTGCCCAAAGACAGAAGCTATTTACTTTCCAGGTTGAGAGAGTGAATTAATAATGGTTTGGACCAAATGTGAATTATAACACAGATCTTACTTAGGAAAATTAATGCTATCATAGAACCATGGAGTGGTAATTATTCATCCCTCTGGAATAGTTTCAGTAAGCAAGTCTGAGAAGGGAATTAATACAGCTAGAAAATGCTCTGCAGGTAAATACATCAACCTTGAGCTTTTCAGAGGGCATGAGTCAAGCCTCCCACAAATCATGATGTTAAAGTTGGTTTTATTTTTTGTTTTATTTCTTTCTGGGCTCTTCAGTCTGTGGGTTCACATCCTTTTTTTAGCTTGGCAGAATAGGAAGTTTAATTAAACTGACTTTTTTTAAAAGGTGATTAAGGTTCTTGTGTAACAGTATAGCAGCAAGAACCAAGACTTCAAGACTCTAAATATCAGAAGGATACAATAAAAATGTTAATATTATAAAGCTAGAGATGTTGTACAGAAGTACTTTACTCATAATTTTTCTTAATCTGCTATATAGTACTAAGATTACTCAAGCTGGGAGGCAAGTAACTAGCAGTGTTACCTCCAGGATTCAGTCCTGGGTCCAGTCACATTTAACATCTTCATTAATGACATCAACAATGGCACAGAGGTACCCTCAGCAAGAGTGCATAAAGTACAAAAGTCAAAGGAGTTGTGATGGGTGGTGATGCTGCTATCCTTGGGACCTTGACAGACTGGAGAAATAAGCTGACAGGAACCTCATGAAGTTCAACAAAGAGAAGTGCAGAGTCCTTCCCCTGGGAAGGAACAACCCCAGGCACCAGTACATGTCTGGGCTGCCCGGCTGGAAAGCAGCTTGGCAGAAAAGGCCCTGGGAGTCCTGATGAACACCAAACTGAACATGAATCAGCAATGTGCCCTTGTGACAAAGAAAGCAAATGGTGTCCTGGACTGCATTAGACAAAGTACTGCCAGCAGGTGGAGGGAGATGATCAGTCTCCTCCACTCATCTCTAGTGAGGCCAGCCCTGGAATACTGTGTCCAGTTTTGGGCTCCCCCCAGTTCAAGAGCTGGTCCAGTGAGAGACCCCTAAGATGATGAAGGGACTAGAGCAGCTCTACTGTGAGGAAGGGCTTGAGATAACTAGGACTATTCAGCCTGGAGGAGGCTCGGGGGGGATCACATGGATGTGCCTATAAATACCTTAAGGGAGGATGCAAAGAGGAGAAAGCCAGGCTCTTTTCACTGGTACCCAGTGGCACAGCTAGAGGCAATAGGCGCACACTGAAACACAGGTGGTTCCTTCTGAATATCAGGAAACACTGAGGGTGATGGAGCACTGGCACTGGTAACACAAGGAGGTTGTGGAGTCTCCATCCCTGTTGATACTTAAAAGCTATGGCCATTGATTTAGTCACTCATTTGTATTTGCAGCGAGCTATCTGTACAAAGGGAAGAGTGGCTGTTGAATGCCACTTGGAGTAGGTCTAGAAGACTGATAAAATTAATTCTGTTACTTCTACACACTGAACCCCTGACATATGCTTTTCCTCCTTTGATGCTTTCTGTAACTCCTTGTCAGCCTATTTAGACACTGTTACCCAACCAGGGCACAAAAGCAGGTAAATTCCTACAAAGCAAGGTAAGCCTTTTAAGGCCGAGTGTTCCCAAGCTGTGTAGGGGATTCAGCTGCCTTGCTGTTATTAGGCAGCTCAGCAAATCTGAATAAAAAGAAAAAAAAATGGTCTTTAGAGACAAAAATAAATAATATTTGATTGCACATCTATTATTTGAGTGATTTATTTTCCTTTTATGTTCATTAGTATGTTAACAAAACCAGCACAGTCCTTGCTGCCTTCCTTCACCTGTCCCTGTGTGGAATAGAATGGGAATAGAAATTGAGTCTCATGCTTGTATCATGTTTTAGAGGAAGAAGCAGAGGCAGTAGAACTAAAGCAACACTTAGGCTGTGTTTAATTGCTATTATTGAGTGAAGTGTGTCTGATAACATAGTCACTTCTGTTGTGTTTGCTTGTCTGGCTGTTCTTAAATTTCTGAGATTAAAGTGCTAGGCAAGTCTTGCTGTGCTGAAAGAACTCCAGTGGAAGTAGAGACATATATTTCCAATGAAAAAAAGGAGAAAAAAAATTTACTCTTGTAAAGAGTGTTCAGTAGCTGTTAAAACTTGCCTTAATAGATTTTGGAGTCTGTGTGTGGTCACTGCTGCCATGGCTCTGTCAGCATTTTAGGCATGATAGCAGCCAAGCAGGGATGCAGATTTCTGTTGCTTTGTGAGCTCGCTGAATGCAGCCATGATTTATGGACAGTGAAATTTGTGGCATCGTGAGAGTCAATCACGGAGCGTGTTTTTTAACAAAACCAAAGCTCTTTACTTTTTCCTTTTGTGGTAGCTGTCAAGAGAGGCAAATTTTCTATTTCTTTGTCTCAGCATTTTACAACAATTTATTTTTTTTATCTAAAGAACTCAAAATCCAGCCACTCAGCTTGGGTGAGAAATAGTAACACCCCTGAAATCCTGAAGGGATTGTTCTGAAAAATACTGAAGCAATGTTTTGAATGATCTGCTTTGAGACTTGGCAGGCTCAGATCACATGGAGAAGTGCACGTAATGTCACACTGTGTGAACACGTACCCACTTAACTGAGAAATGAGATACAACTCTAAAGGCAGGGAAGGAACCACTGGGGACAATGAGAAATGCCTATCACTTGTTAGTGTTTGGCAACTTTCTGTTAGTTGGGTAAGAGGAAAAGGGCTTAAGCAATTTTTCTTTGATTAAGGATTTTAATAGAAGGAATGAAGGATTGCTTACTTGTTCTCTGTGGAAACTCATGTTCTTTATTTTCATAGTAGTTAGTGGGCTCTTCCAAAGGCAATGAGATCTCTAATGGTTTGTATAAACCTTTATAAAGCATGTTGTTATGGAAATGCACAGTGTACATGTTTAACCCTTCTGAAATCTTCTGGAAGTAGTGAATTGTTAATTCAAAAATATTAAATGTTTAAACTATAGTCTCAATCAAACTTTACAGGTCTTTTCCATACATCATAAGGAAATTTAAGTAGCATATAAGGTTAATTTATTTGCAGTTTGTACTTGTTACCTTCAAGTATTCAGGTAAAGATCTTAATCTGATTGGTAGTTATAAATTGATTGCTAATCTGTCCTTCCACTGAAGAAGTTCAGTTACTTCTTTGCCTATGACTTTATACATTTGAAGTTACCTAGAAATGTTTTAATCTTTCAGATCAGGTGGTGCCTCACTCTTTGGGTCCCCTGTGTCAGACCAGTCTACTCACCACCTAAGCATTAGCTTTTGCTCTCTCTAAAGCCTTTCAAGAGTGTTCTTGGCAGTTGGCTTGACAGGGCTGCTGGAGATGAGGCTGAAACGGACTCTGCTTCCTCCAGACAGAGCTCAGTAGACAAGCTGTGATCCTCTGCTTGGCAGGAGGCACTGCTGTCAGCCTGGGAGGGCTGCAGAGCAGCAGCGATGCATGGCAGCAAGTACAATATCCCTTTCTGGTTCTTTTGGTGACTTGAATCACATGTTGCTGGAATGTGAAGGGTTGTGAAATATTCCTCTGCTTCTGCAAGATGTATTAAAAATCTGCTAAGGTGTGTTTAGTGAAAACTAAATGGTAGTAAACCTGCAGAAAGCGATAATGGATGGCAGGAGTAGCTTAGACTAGGTTTAGCTTGCTAAGCAGTGACTGAAGCATAAGTTAAAAAAAAAAAAAAAAGAAAAGAAATTAAAAAGGAGTTTTACCATGATTTATCATAAAATCAGAGAACGGTTTGGGTTGGGATGGACCTTAAAGATCATCTAATTCCAAAATCCCTGCTGTGGTCAGGGACACCTTCCATCAGACTAGGTTGCTCAAAGCCCTGTCCAGCCTGACCTTGAACATTTCCAGGGATGGGGCATCCACAACTTTTATGGGCAACTTGTTCCAGTGCCTCACCTCCCTCATGGTGGCTTCTGTAGAGGGAAAGCTGACAAAAATAATTACGTGAAGAGTAGCAGTAATCTGTATGAAGCAAGGTTTTCATTTGCTAATAGGTGACTAATATACAGATGCATATACAAAATTATGGATGTGGTAAATTTTCCCTGACCCTTTATTTGCACAGTCTAGCAGTTTTGTGTGAAATACAGAGATATAGGGATAGTTGTCTTTCATTACTCTTCTCAGTTCCTTTAAAAGTCTTTGTGGTGGGGATGTGAAGTGATGACTACGTTGTTACCATCTCTGCTGTACCTTTTGAAGGGACGTAGGCCTATTGTGATGTCATGTCCCATGCTCGGTTTTTCTTCTTGGTTGGAGTTGCAGCTGTGAATTGGGGTCACGGTGGGAGGGAAGAAGAGAGGGGATGCATTGCTGCAGTTGGTTTTGAAGGAGCTAAAATGTGTTCCTTCAAACCACGGCAGCGGTGGCATCGTGCGTGGGCTTCGCCAGGATCGGAAGTGAGAAACACGCTGCCACGCGGTGGGGTGGTGGGAGCCATGGTGGCCCCAGCCTTCCCGCCAGAGCCATCCTGCACAGGGGGATCCGCTGCTGGCTGCCAGGGTGAGCGCAGAGCCATTCTTCCGCCTTCACTTCCTCGGCTCTTTAGCCCCCATTGAGCGGGGAACAGTGGTGGGGGACAAAAGCTGTATACACTGTACAAACAGAGCACCAAAGCGGCAGTACACTGACTCATTCTTCGCTCTGTGTGAGAACTGAGGGGGACTCTATTCACCGCCTTTGTGCCGGTGTCTGTCAACAGCGCTGTTTGAGGCCAGCCCCATTGTGCCAGCCAATGTTTCTTATTGACCCGAGTCTGTGCCCGCAATGTTCCCAGGGTCGAAGTTGCGAGCGAGAGAATGTTTGAAAAGGGTAATCGTGGGCTAAATGCGTTTGGCTGCATTGTCGTCCGACCTATTAAATCTAAACTGCGATCCGTGTTCATGCAAACAGGTAATTATGTAGTCACAGCTGCAGCCATTGACATCTGGTTGCCGCCCCATGGAAAAGGGGATGGGGTGCTTGCCCCTCCCTCCAGGCTCTGAAGCGCAGAATTTTAATGATATTAACTGGAAATAGAGGGTGGATTAGCGAGACTGACAAGTCAACAAGGTGGAGACTTTAGCCATGTAGGCAGAAAGAAGTCCGAGCACAGTTCCTGGGGTATTTCTGCTATCTTACGGATCCGCATTTTCCCATGGCTGTGGGCTTGACTTGGCTCTAGATCCAGTTATTACTTGGCGGTTTTAGATCAGGAGAGGCTGCAAAATACTTCTGACATCCTGTCATGTAGAATGTCTGTGCAGAACAGCTTTGCAAACAGCCACCACATAGCTAATTTTTTACTTTGATTTCCATTTTTCTAAACCAAACTGCTTCCAATGGCTCTCATCCTCAGAGGCCAGGTTGCCAGGATTTCCAGATAACAAACCTTCATTATCAGTAGGCCAGTATTTCAGAACTTAATGGTAGGTGTACAAGGGCAATAAAATGTTGCTGGCCATAAATTATTTTAGGGCAACTGCTTTTTCTTTTAATGTACTTTGGAACTGAGGCATAGTATTTGCATGTAAATGAGTCTGGCACATCCTCTCTCTCATCCTTCTCTTCTCTTTGCCTTCTGCAGGGAGGAGAGAGGTCTCAACATACATAATTACTAAAACTGTGTGCTTTTCTGTCCTGTGCAACTTTCAGTGATGGAGTAGACAACCACCACTATGGAAATTAGGAGAGAGGGTTACAGGGCCCTGGGTGACTTCCTTGGCACATGAAATCTGGGAGCCCACTCAGTATTGGGCAGCCCCGGCAGCAGTGCAAGAGTGGGGTGCAGCCACCTGATAAATCCCTGCTTTAAGGGATGTCTTGCTGGAGTGAATGGTTAGCTGCTTCTCCTTGCATTTGCATCCCAGCACTGTTCCTGAGGAGCCAATTATTCTGAAGATTTGTTACAATGTGGAGTGTAATGCAACAGGGAGAGTAGGTGCTGCATGCTACGGCGAATATATGAGAGAGAGATGTATAATCCTTCATAGTTATGAGAGGACTATAATTGCTAAAAGCATGAAACTTTTCTCCTGCAAAGGCACGTCCACTGTTTTGGAGCAGAGGGCTGGCTCTTCACTCACAGAGCAGGAAAGGAGAAAAGCTGGTCTGCTTACCCTGATGGGAGCCTGCTTGTGTTGTAGATCTCTAAAATTGTGCTACACAGGCATCTATTAGCTTTTTCTTTTTTAATGTCGGTTATTTTTCTATTAGATTTCTGCCTTTTTATACTCCTTACAGGCCTCTGTAGAACTTACTGATTCTATTATGCAAGAAGCCAGGGTGAAAAAGCAAAACCAAAAATAGTTCAAATGTACTGGGAACTGTATTGTCATTAGCATCTTTTTCAGGCAGAGGACAGCAAGGAAAAAACAAGTCCATCTAGCACCAAAAGACAGTTAAATTGCATCTTCACAATTCCCTGATTCTGTGTCCCTTTGTTACTTAATGCTGTAGGAAGGAATAAATTTATGTAGGACTTTTCCAGGCTATGCCAGGGCTGTATACAACCTCTTTGGTGCCTGTGTGTCAAGACAGTTTTCCAACTATTCTATTTGTGTGTTCCCCAGAGGATGTATTACCTCCATAAAAATACAAGATAGTCTTAGAAATTTGTTATTTCTCACCTATGTAGCTATCTTGTAAACCATTTGCCTATTTCTCTGCTTAAAAAAAGAAAATATTCAAAATAGAGTATTTCCTCTTCAGCATCTGCTGTTTTTCCTACTGTAAAGGGAATACCAAAGAATAATATATATCTGAAGGACTCAGTTATCTAAATCAGTGTGTTATCTGTAAAGGGGATAAATGAGACCAAGGATTTATCCTATAGCACTTTGTAAATGTCTCACACTTCTTTAGAATACTTAACCTATTCCACCCCAAATATAAAAAAAGTCAGGAAGAACTTGAAATGAGAATTCCCACCAGAAATCAAGAAGCTTCCTGGCAGAAATTTTTTTTTCTCCTGGCTTACCTAATAAGTAAAACTTGAGCCAACTTTTAACTTGGGTATTGATGCCATGTGCATCCTGTGATGTCTCAGCTGTAATTGAGTCAGCCCTAAATATGATGGATGTTTATGCAGTTTTTATATGACACATATGTAGCATAGTTCACATACCTTTCTTAGAAGGAGAATGAAGTGTAGGTCAAAAAAAAGACAAAAGGTTTCTAAGAGAGAAGAGTTGGCTTGTTTCAACAGAGGGCTCCAGGGTCTTATAGCCTGTGTGTGAAAACACAGTACACTTGGCACGCGTTGTCCCTGCGAGGTCAAAAGAACTTCATGGCAACTGAACTAACCTTGCTAAGAATATATTTGAGGGCATACCCTTGGAGTACTGGGAGTAACATTCTGACAGCACAGTGGGGAAGAGCCATTTTCCAGGACATAGCAGTAAGAAGTGGTGGTCTAGTGGTTAGGATTCAGCGCTCTCACCACGGGGGCCTGGGTTCGATTCCCAGTTAGGGAAGAATCCTGCTCTGGCAGGGGGGTTGGGCTAGATGATCTTTCCAGGTCCCTTCCAACTCCTGACATTCTGTGATCTGTGGATTACAGCTACAGAGAAAATACAGCAGTGAAGCATTGGGATGGACAATACCTAGAGGTGAAGGCTAGCCTGTCACTGATGGTGCTTTGAGGAGTTCTCTTTACACAGTCTGTGGGAAAGAGTTTGTGGTTCTGTGAACTTGCAGTACAACTGAACATTAACCATTTTCCATGGGAAGATTTTGTTCAGGTTTTAAAAGTTGCATCTGTCTCATCAGAGAACTGGAGTAGCACAAAACATTGGAAATTATTCTTACTAACTTAAAAAAAAATTTTTAAGCCCACTAGGTAGCTTATTTATTTTGGTTTTAGAAAGGATATCATCTAATGCTGACACAATGTTATGAACTTGCTCATGTGGTGTGGTTTTCTGGATGTGTCGAAATGAAGAGATGTTGCTTTACAGAAGCACACCTATAGAGAGGATCAGTTATTTTCACTGTTAACATACTATCTAAAGCAGAGAATTTCACTTCAGAAAAGGAAAACTTGCCAACAACCAAGATCAGATCAACAGTGGCTTTGGAAGACAGCTCTTGTTTTTCTTGCCATGAGGATGGATGCACAGTAAGAGTGAAGAAGTGAGATTGGCTTAGAAATTGCCTCATTTAGAGTACGTAAAATGTAGATTTATTGCCCCAAAGTGATCACATCCTCCATTACAAATGCCTTGTTATGCTCTGTAATTTGAGGGCCATTGGCTAGTCAAGTACATTTCCTGTTTTAAAAGTTTAAACAGTTTCTTTTTCCCATTGATTGCATGTAGACATTTCTTACATTCAAGTTAAAGAGTCTGGCCTGCTTCCCTCCCTGCCTCAGTTACTAGAATGACATTAACTCAGTTAATCTCTGTCACGTTGTGACTTCTGTTGCTTTTCACTAGGGAAGATTTCCATGTATGGATAGGATGTAGTGGTTAAACAGAGTTTTGGAACAAGAAAATACAGATTAAAATCGATGCAAGTCAGCCTCAACATGGGCTTCCTTTTACTACTCAGTCTACTGTCACAGCTTCCCCTCGTTCACTTCAGTGGTGATTGTTCTTTGTGTGAGAGCAATAGATAGTATTGATAGATCAGTGAATGTTGCATTTCTGTTTGATCACTTGTAAAACAAAAATGCAGCTCTGGATCCTTCAGAATTCTTCATTTCTCTCATGACAACATTGCTTCTCTGCAGCCTTCAAAAATGAAACAGAAAGCTATTTGGAGAGTAAGGAATTTTCAACAGCCTGTTCTTGCTTTATTTTTTGAAAGGAATTTCTGCTCTTTGATAGTTTGAGATCCATCTAGTTTTCTTGAAAGGAAAACAGACATGGCAGTATACACCAGATCATAAAGGAGAATACTTAGTCTCTTCTAGAAATGCTGCTAAAAGTCATAATGCCAACTATCTGGTCAATTCATGTGCAGAATCAGTGAGGTAAAAATGTGGAAGGCCTGGAGCCCTCACAGTACTGGTAATGAGAAAGCTGCCTCAGTATTTCTAGAAGAAAGATGTTTCTATCTTGGTTGTTTCTGGGGAAGGTAGGTGCAGCAGAGGGTTAACTCTCTACCATACTGAAGTGTCTTAATTAGAGCTTGGCAAAGAGCCATGGTCAGTAGAGAACTATGGGTGACTGAGAGGGCAGCAGTAACTAGTGGTTGAGCCTCTGAGGAGGCCTGCATTCAGCAGCACTCTCTGCTTGTGCCTACCTTGTTGTGGGAAACCAAGATGCTGCCCAGAGCTGACATGAAGCAGCCAAGCATTTTCCCATCCAACTTCACCCTTGTAGCCTTAAAAAGAAAGGATGTGGGGATGCAGAGAGGGGGAGATGCTTGTCAATAAAAGTAGCTTTTGCAATGACTTGCTGCACACAGTGGCCTGCAGTTGAAGGAGGGGTTAGGTAAAACATCAGAGTAAATCTGGGTTTGCACACTGTAGGGAATGAGAACAGTGTTTGCCTTCAAATGGGGAAAAGGGAGAATTTGAGTTTGAGGCTGAGAAGATGTTAAAACAGTGATGGCTTGTGATGATGCTTTGCAAATTGGGAATTACTGCAGTCTTTTTGAAGAACAAGGATGGTTTACTTGTAAGGATTTGAATAGATAGTGATTTCCCAGGGTTATGGCCCCTTTACTGTGCCAGTGGGAAAAAGATAATACCAAGTTGCCCAGTTAATCATATATTGTTACAGGATGGACAGTACTGGTTAAATGTAAAACAAAACACCAAAACTGTGTTTTGAAAATGAAACAATTCAAACTACTTGTAATTTCAGGATTAGGTTACTGAATCTTACAAGGAAAAATACAGACTTGTGATAAAATTGAGCTGATAAAATTCCATATGTGGAGGCATGTATTCAGAGAGACAGTAGGGTAGGTACTCCTCAAGCTGGTGTGTTTGTGAAGTGTGTAGAAAGGCATGTATTTTTACAGTTTAAAACAAAACAAACAAACAGAATTTGTAGGACTTCATCTTGGGGTTTGGGTGAGTGTTGAAATTCCTCATAGCTGCATTTGAAGAGAGGAAAAATATGTTGCAAGTTTGAGGGAATTTCCAGAGGTGCCAACAGTAGCTAGGCTCTTCTGTCTCTCACCGAATTTCAGTGGAAATTAAACACCTAAACTCAGTCTGTGAAGGCCTGAAAGTCATCTCCTTTTAGGTACAACATCATTAATAGTGCATGGCAGTCTGACTCTACAAAACCACAATACCAAAAATAATCTTTATTGGTATTAATATTTAATAAGTAACAATATTGAACCAATATCATAACTCATCTGTATCCTTAAATCTCCAGGTAGCCCTTACTCACTTGAGTAGGAATCTGTGTTACATAGTAAATCACATCAGAGGAGACTTGCAGGTCACAACAGTGTGGAAGTCCTGCTAATTTTTTAGGCACTGAATGGTCATTTAATCCCTGCCAGTTGTGTTCATAATGATAATTTGTTTCTTTAACACCTCACAGGAGCATTTCTCAAGTTTCTAACTCAGGGGTTGCATATTCAATGACAGTGGAGTGGCAGTGCTCGTGCTGCCTTTGCGTGTGCCAGGCTGGTGGGTACCATTGAGAACCTGTTCTGCGCTGTTTGTGTAGGTTTTGGTTAAATGTAAAGGAATACATAAAGAAAATCAGCTGTGAATTGAAATCTACAGTTTGTTTTGATAAAAACCCATTTGGAATAAGATGGTAATAGCCCTGGAAAGACTCTTCCTATTTGATGTTTTGTCCTCACAAGTTTGACTCTTTGCCTGGGATCATGCCTCACTAGGGAGGAACCCAACAGAACCTTCCAGCAGGGAAAGTCCACTTTGCACACTTAAAAAAGGACCTGAGGCATAGCATTCAACCATAGCACAGGCTCCATTGGAAGAGAGGGACCTTCTTTGTGGAGATCTCCACCTGCTTAGGTCTTCCTGCGTGAGGAAGGGTTACCATCTGCTGCAAGATTTCTCTCTACAAAGGAAAATGAATTCTTTCCTGTCCAGAGCATCTTCTGCTTAAAATGAGATATATGTGAAGCAAGGACAGCAAAATGAGAAGGCCTGGAGTTTGAAAAGATTAAGTCAATCTCCATTTAATCTAATTCACTTTTAAATCTAATAGAATCCCTTTCAGCCTATCATAGGTGACTGTAAACTTTTGGAGGTGTCATGTAACTTACTGTATGGTAGTTGTGATTTTATTGCATTCTATCATTGCATTGTATCTTGCAAGGCCCTAGAAGACAAGAAGGTGAGTAACAATCCTTTTGGATTTGTTAAAAATTGTTAAATTGTTAAAATGAGTTTAGTTTTCCACAGGTTCTGTAGACAAAAGGGAAACAGTGCATGTCAGCTTGACATCAGTAAGTGGTTTTGTGCCATCTCAGTGGCCTTCTGATAGCAAACTAGGAAGGCAGGAGCTATCCAATACTTGCAAACCCATTTTAAAACCATAGTGCATCATTATCAGTGAGTTATTTGTTGTCTGGATGAAAAGATACATTGAGTTTGCTTCCATAGGACACTGCCTTGGGTTAATGGTAGCTACCAGCATTTCTGCTAATGGTGATGGTGATGGAATACTGAGAGTTCTCACTGAAAGTGTAGGTGATGCTAAGCTGAGAGGAGCTGCTAATCCAGTTTCAGATTCCTTTTTATATTGCCTTAGGTTTCAAAATTAAGTTGGCAAGTTAGAGAAAGGGCCTGGAAGAAAAATGGGCAATCAGAAGGTACAGTTACAGTTGGACATACACAGAAATGAGTTATGAAAATGGGGAACAAATGGCAGGCAGTTCTGGAGAGTAAAGCCTTGATATTACTGTAGCTATGAAGGTGAACATGAAGCAAGACAGTCTTTCCCCACCCCCCCAGGAAAAATAAAAGAATAAGGAATAACTTTTCCAGATAAATAAAGAGGGTTTTTTCTGGTGAATGTTATTGTTTTGCTCCATGGTGAGACTTCTCACCCTTCCCATGCTGGTGATCCATACAGGTCCCTTCTCTCCATTGTCCCTGGCCACCTCTAGTCATCTGAGAAACCAGGGAGTCTGTCCCTTTGTCCAGAGGACTTCTTAGGCCTTGTAAAATGTGTTGGATTGGGAGGGTGGCGCTGGCCTACCTTAGTTTTGTTGGGGAGAGACACATACCTGGCATCATTGTGGTCTGTCTCTGATAGCCTGCAGTCAGGACAGGTAGTCACTGGTCAGAAGACACTTTTGTGCACTCTGTGAGCATGGTTGGAATTCATTGAAGCACTGATAATGTGCATGACCTCCTCTCATGTCAGATGAAAGTCAGTCACATGCATTTTTGATGAATAAAGTATCTTATTGAGGATTTCCCTCAATATAAAAAGATTAGCTGTGGAGAAACTCTTTTCTACAGCTATACAGTGACAGAAAATGTGCATTTTTAATGTAGGATCTCTTAGGTGTGATTAAATTATGTTAAAGCAAGTGCTGAGTAAGTTGCATGTGTTGTAATAGATACAAAACATGAAAGGAATAACAGTTTGTTCAGCATGCCATTTCCAGTCACTTCATAGGGATTTGATTATTTCAAATGAAAGAGCTGTAAAACCTGAAAAGTTTTAACCATTCACAAAAATTAAACCAGTTAAATGAAGGCTGAATTCCTGTTGAGAAGAAAGAAGAACTTTTTGCTGGATTTTTTGCATCAGTATTTTTAAACCAAATGTTTTTTAAAACCTTTTCATGTTTGTTTGAACAACAAGAGGTTTCCAGGGCATCTGTGTTTTTCTTTTCAGTGACTAAATTTTGCTTCCAGGTAAGTGATGATGAGATTCCTGACCTTTGAGTATTTTGATTTAAGTATAGGGGTAGCTTGTAAAGTCTTAGCTTCCTTCTAATCACAATTATTTAGCTCATGTCCGGGAATATGTGAAAATACTGAGGTTTTTAAGGTGTTTTGAATGGATGCAGACCACAGAACTGAGAGGAAAAGGTGGTCTTCCCAGCTGAGTACTCCAGATTCCTGTTGCATCTGTGACTCCTTCCAGCCTGCATGGGGCATGCTCTGCTACCCCCAGAGCCTCTCATTGTGGTTGCCTGTGGCTTTTAGTGGCAGAAACAGGAATGTAGACACAGCTCTTTGGGTTAACAGCAGTACGTCTTGCCATACCCAGTCTTCAGTAGTAGCCATTGCCTGGGGAAGCTTTAAGGACAGGGCAGTAATAGAGCAGTGCTTTTGTTCAGTTTCCAAGCTGCCTGTGGCTAGAGAGGCTTCCTGAGTCAGAAGTAGGTCCCTGTGGCCTCCCTTGCCCCAGTGAAACACTCCTTCAATTTTTGTCAACCCTTTCAGCAAATGCAGTGTTTTATGACAGAGTATCAGAGCCTGTGTGATAAGTGAAGTTATTTTTTCTTAGCCTCTCATGCCAGTTTTATTTAATGCCCACTTTGTTCCTGCATTAGAAACAGCAAGATGAAACATGCTACCCACTCAGTGCTTTCCATGACTCAAGTGTATTCCTCAGTTCCTCCTTTTTGTCACACAAAGTTGAAGTTTATGACAGGTTAGGAGCAGGGGGTACTGGGCACACCATTGCTGAGGCTGAACAGTCCAAGGTATTTTTTTCCACTGTTCTCTGAACACTTGGAAGTTTAGCTCTATCCTTTTACAGGAGAGAAGATAAAGGGGACATTTTTTAAGGCCATTATTTTGTACAGCAGCATGAGATATTTTGTTTTAGTTCTCTTTTTCTTATGTAAAGCCAAATAGTCAATTTGCTTTCTGACTGCAGCAGGCTGAAGCAGATGTTTTCTTTAAAATCATCTCTTTTCCTGAGCAATGAAAAGTAGTTTAGTGTGCATGTAAAGTTTGGATAGTTTTCCCTCAGTGCAACACTTCACCTTTGTCTGCATTGGATTGTCACTTTCTAGCCCATTCATAATACTCTGTGAGGTGCTTTAGCAGCTCTTTATGACTGGCTTTATTTTTCCAGACATATATGTGTGATACAGGACTGTTTGGGGAAGCTGGAGAAGCAATTTCTTTGGAGTAGTTCCACTGACTCCACTGGAAGTTTGATCATACTGTACATCAGAGGGCCAGGAGTCTGTCTTCTAAAGCATCCTGCTCTGCATGGGCATGTGTGCTGGAGCATGTCTGCCTCTCCTATGCTTGCTAAGGTGCAAACATATGGCTACAACTTTTGATTTGCTATTAGCTTTTTAAAAGAACTTAGTCTTAATGTACTGGTTATTAGCAGTGGTCAGTAAGAGATTGAATAGCAGCTGTCATGGTGGGCTCCATGGGTTGTTTTGAAGGTAACTGTTAAATAAACACTTGGATCAAGTAGAAGGACTCCAGGATATGGCACAATATAAGCTGTGAGATCAGTAGTGTCATATTAGTGATATAAATCAATGATGATCACAATTATCATGCTGTAGTAATAAAAATGAACAGCAAGCTTACTAGATACCCAGTCTGAAGTAAATTTACTCAGAAGAAATGAGGATCTTCAGCAGTGAATTCTTTGCAGCCATAAAGCTCAGGTCATCACTTTCCTATTTTCTGTCTGATTATTTCTGGGATTATTTCTGATTGTGTTCTGTCTACTTTCCTTTCATTACAGACACAGCTTCATCAAATATTAATAGTAAGGGGTGTAGGATAAAACCTTTGTGTCTTGTTTCTTGCTCTTCCTTGCTGCCTTATTAGCATTAGAATATTCTGAAAATCATGATCAACTGCTGCTGCAGAGCCAGCAGATGGAGAACAAGAATCTTACTCTGTTTTCTGTGTGAATATGAAATAATCAGTCACTATTGTTTGATGAGGAAGAGAGGTAAAAAATAATTAGTCAGTCAATACCAAGAAGAGAAAATCAAGTTTCAGAAGGTTAAACTTTTGAAAGACACCACCTCCCCCCAAGTCCTCAAGTCAATTACTTTCTCCTTAAAATATTAAATATGCTTAAAAGTTTCTGGCTGAGCAAATTGTCAATTAATGCATGTCACATGCAGTCTAGCAGCGTGACTAACATCTACCTGAATAGTTTTAGCTTCGTAGCCAACTTTAATCACAGCAGAAAGCTGTCACATTTTTATGTGACATGTTCTGACAAAAGTATAAAATCTCCCACAATATTCAGATCAAGAAATCAGGTAACTTCTAGGATAATTAAGAAAAATAGATTTTTACAGCCAAAATTTTGATTGATAAGAAAATAATCTTTTAGTTCAGGTAATAATGAGGCTGTTAAAAATCCCTGGTTGGAAACAAATTGTCTGCATACTTACCTGGGATCCTCACTTATGCCAAGAAAAAAGAATTCTTTAACAGAGCTCATCTGTGCTCACCCTTGTTATGAAACCTAGAACTTCTCACAAAGAGTTTTAAAGTATTTTGTGGACTGCTCATAGCAGTGAGCATTATGCTGTATAGTCAGTGTATCAAGGATCACCTCTCCTAGTTTAGAAACCTATTCCCTTAAGGTTTCAGTGACTTTGAATATTAGTTAAGTATGATGGGATAATGATCCCAGCTGCATTTTGAAGATTAAAAGCAAAGTTTTACCTGTGCCCTTCTGTAGTTTAGGGACAATGGAGTTTTATTCTGGTTAGGTCTGATCTCCTGCACCCATCACCACCTACGCCTGCACATTCCAGCAATGCCACGAGAGTCTAACATCTGTCACATGCAATCTGCTCTTTGTTTCTCTTTCCTTTTCCCAGGAGTAAAGTTTCATGGTGAATTTTGGGTTTACAGATTCGAATTTGTATCTCATTTGTTAAGTTTGCTTCCTGGAAGGAGCCCCAGCTGAAGGAACACAACCTGTGCTTGAAACACAAAGGTGTAACGTGGGGTTGTTCTCACATAGGCAGGCTCTCTTTTCAGAGCCTGTCTTGAAGACTTGAGTTTTGATTTGTGGCTAAATAACTCCACGTACTTGAGCTTCAAAAATGCCTTTATATAATAGAAATCAGGCCACTAGAAGATCTTTATATATCCTACCCATGTCTTGAGATACCTCCAGGTCCAAGGTGCACTCTGGGTCTTGTAATACAGTGCTGCATTTTACACTTCAGTGCACTGATCCAAAAGGGGGTTTGATGTGCTCCTGGGAACCTGTTTTGCCAAGGTACTTCTAGCTGTTGTTTCCTCAAGAGTGACTTGATAGTGGCTTCTAGAGAAGTGGTGATGCTGTTGGTTGTCCAAGTGCCCCATACTCACCTTTGTCCTGTTACCCTGACAGTTGGGAAACAGTCTTTGGGTGGTTTGATGCCCTTGCAGGAATTATCAGGAAGATGCTGTTCACAGGAGAAGGTGGTATTTAAATGCCACCTCAATTACTGCCACTTAGAGAAGGTCTAACCATTTTGTCATCTAAGCACTGGTACCTTTGAGAAACAGTAAGGAAGCAGAGTGTCTGAGAAGGACTTCAGAAAAAAGCAGTAACTGCCTAGTTTAAGAAGTGTTTATTTCTGAGTTCAGACCAGTATCAATCATGACAAGACTTTTGTTTTTTCAGTGTCTGGATGTGGACATTGCTAAGTGTTATTTAAATTCTAGGTGAGACTTCAGTGCAACTGGGACTTTTGTACCTGCAATCAAGTTTTTCTTTACTGAAACCAATATTGACTCTTCCAGTTGGGGAATGTTTCACTGGTACAAAACCAGGAAACACAGGGGTAAGATTTGCAAAAGTTGGATTGAAATCCCTTAGGCTTGTTCACTCTTTCCTTAGGTATGCAAGGATTGAAAGGAAGGAAACTTAAGGAGTTGTTGAATTGGTGATAGAAGGATGGGCTCATGGTACCGAAGGAAAATTTTGGTGATACCTGTGCAGAGCTTGTCAGTGCATTGGACTGGACCCTGCAGTCAACTAAGGCTTGATGGGGCCCTGGGCAACCTGATCTAGTGGATGGTGTCCCTGCCAGGCAAGGGTGTTGGAACTAGATGAGCTTTGAGATCCCTTCCAACTCTGACAATCCTATGATCCTAAGTGAAACTGATGAGGCAGGGCAGAGTGATGCTGAGATGCTGTGTAATTCTTTAAACTGTGTTTTAATAACTCATACAACAAAGTGTCCTTTTCTAACGTCTTGCTTCCCATAAAGAGTGATTACGTTTGCATTCTTGTTTAGTTTAGAAAGTTAGGCTGCTCTAAGGTGCCATGAGGACTTCACTGGGGTGACCAGGGTATTGTCACCACTGATAAAGCACCTCCTTTATTGATCTGTGGACAGAATACTACTGTCCTCCAGTCAATTTAGTAACTTGAGCCTTTGTGGACAGGCCAGATGTAGCTGAATTGCTGAGGTTGGTTTGTTTGGATGAATGCCTAATTCAAAGGCATTACTTATGTTTTCCTGCTCTTTTGGGTCTGTTTTTTCACTGTAAGTTAATATTATATCTGCCTTGCATCTCAGATAAAATATATAAAAACATTTGCTTTGTTTCTGCCTTCTACCTTGTATTTGAAAAAAATCCCACCTTCAGAATAAAGATAGGTTAGGTATTCTGCCACATATTTATGCTTTAATGTCTAATTGAGTATGTTTAAAGAAGCTTTCCTTCTCTCTTGCTTATTTTATTGATGTACTTTTCAAGTTATTTTTTTCACTCTTAATGCTTCTGCTAATAACAGAAAAGAATTAACATTGTCAAATACCTGATTTTAATTAGATTTGGAAATGCCTTTATATATATCTTTCATGCTTCTCATCCCAAACACAAGGTGGGTGCAGGTGTTCTGTCTGCAGTTTGACTAGAGGACTCTCAGATTCATCTCGATCTGGTCTTGAGCAGCTTTTGAGCATGTGAAAAACTGAGCTCAGAGGCAGCTTCTTGCTCACCAGGGCACAGGGATGTGAGAGTGTGAGTGTTGTGCAGCATGAATCCAGAGTGACAAGGAAGGAAAAAAAAAAGGAGACTGGCTGCAGCCTGCTGATCATAAGCAGCTGCTGCTCGCTGTCTTGTGCTGTGAGAGCACCTTTCTGACAGGTTCTCAGGCTCGGCTCCGAGGTCAGCATGGGATTAGGATGGGAACCCACTTTGCCTCTCCTGACAGCTGCAGTGTTTAGTCACTGCACAGTGACTTCAGCCCTGTGGCTTCTAAAGAATGTTTAATTAGTTTGCTTGCTATCAAAAATTATCTCAAGCAGAGACACAAACATATGTTGGAATTGGAGAAGACATAGTAAGGGGGCTGATGAAGGATGGCATCCGAAATATTATGGACAATTTTTTATATAGGCTGATACATTTTGATTCTCATCTTGTGATTATGTATTTTACTACTGTAATTATTTATGTATTAAATTAGGCCTTCTTTGGGATTAATGTCTGCAGCAAACCAGTGCTGTTTTCACAGATGGAGGTTTAATTTTGGTGGTTTGAATTGTAATCTAAGTGTTGTATCTGGTATTAACCATATTCTGCATGGTCTGTGTTTTGCCACATGGAAGGAAAAGTTAAAGTTTGCATAGGTAGTAATCCCAATCTGAAGAGCTGCTTTTGTTCTGTGTAATTATTTTTGAGACATCCCCTGAAATCAACATTTCTTCTCTGATGACAAAGTATGCTGAAGTGAACAAGCACACTGCTGTTCTCTCCTGCGGAGTAAGAGCTTGGTGGGAACTTGAGGAGCCTTGGGAAGACACAAGTGCTGTTGTGTGAGTAGAGTCAGCCTGCCCTGCCAGCACACTGGGAGCACAAGCCAAGGCAAGCCAGTTGTAGATAAAAGGATTGGGTCTCTCCTGCTTTCCTTGGGACTGGCCATGTCTTCCTATAAATTGTGACTCCATTGTGCCCTGAAAACCTAGTTATTTTCTGAATAGCTTTTAAAACTGCACGAAGTGTGTCAGCATCCCTTCCCTTGTAGGCTTTCTGTAAGAAAACAAACCACATTTGGTGGGTAAAACCCCTTTCACTTGCTTAAATGTTTAGATATGTGGCTCATGGTGAGAGCAGGGATGTGGGATGCAGGACATGGCAACACTTGCTGGGTTTCACAGCCATGTGTGAGATGTGACCAGCAGCCACTGCTTCCATTCGGCCAAACCCCTTAGGGTGGTGCTCCTGCCCAAGGGCATTTTCCCTCCAGGGGGTTAGGGAGGAGGCTAAGGAGACCTTGTTGGTCTGTGGGGTGAGTTGCTGAGTATTTAGGTCACATCAGACTAGCAGAGGTTGCAGTACAGAAATACATGGATAGACATTTGTAGGAGTCCTAAAGACATATGCCCAGCTACCCTGACTGCAGAACAGATAGGGGGTTTTCTATCCTTGCCTCTCTTACATTTTTTTCTACCTTTCTTTTATTGACTGGTCTTAGGAATGGGAGTTTCTCTTACCATTTTAATTATAAGCCCCTTGTGATATGGATAATCTCTACAATGAACCTCAGTCCATATTTATGTTGTTTAAAATTGTTCTGAATTATCATGGTCTGGTCTTCATAAAATATGCCTTGAGTAACCTCATAGCCTGTTTCATCTTTACCTGTCCTTCCCTTCTGCTGTTTTAAGCTCTATTTTTCATTAAAAAGGCTTTTCAGGATAGGAATGATAGCATCTTGCCTGTTTTGTACATCCCTATAATAAAATACCTGTTCTTACCTGCATTAAGGGTTGATGACATTATAGGGGAAACAGCCTTTCACATGTACCTATCCTAGTTTGTATCAATACCTGTCAATAAGATGTATCTCTCTCCAGGTCATGTCAAGTTACTAATTTCTGTTGCTGACTTTAGAATCCTCAAGAGGAATGTTGTAAATATTAATGAAACTTGTTTTTCAGCATCCCACTGCTGTAATAAACTATTATTCCTATTTTATGAAAAAAAAAAAAATTACAGCATGGAAACACTAAAGGTGCCCATGAATACAGACTGTTTTGGTGGCACTAGGATGTAACTCAATTTGTCATTTCTGTGTTTTAACCAGGAGACATTATTCTTCCTGGCTGAAATTTGTTGATTCACATCAAAATTGAAAAGGACTCTTCTGATAAATGGCATAAATGTTGCTATGGCTTCCCAGCATCTGTTTTCTGGCAGTCAGACTGCATAGCAGCTTGGAGCTAGCAAAGCTCTGCTTGTGCCAGTTTGCAGAACTCTGCTGCAGTGGAGGGTGTCAGCAGGATTCTTCTCCTCTGCTTTACAGTGAGAAAGAAAACACTGCCTTCTTCCTTAGTGTTTAGGTTCTTGTTTTATTTGAGAGTTGTAAGAATAAATCAGAAGGGTTAATATTTTAATATATGTAACACACTACATAAAGGTATGCAGTTATTTCATCATCCCTTAGCCAGCTGCCAAACACTGGTTGTTTAATATATGATATATTTCTGAATGCTAAGATAAAAATGCTTCATATGATCCTGTAAACAGATGTTTTCTAATGTTTTGGATAAAGACATATAGAGAATTGCATGCTTTAAAAAACTGTAGATTTTGCTTTAATCCCAGTGTTTATTGTCCATAGTCTGTTGCCATTGTTTAGTGGGCTTTTTCTATTTAAGACTTGTTCATAGAGAAAGGTTCCTGTTAAAACCTTAATTGCTTTCATTTCAGAAAGATAAAAGCTAGATAAGAATATTGGTCTCCTGTGGGATGTGTGGAAACAATTCCTAGGGAAAGAAAATGGAGAAAGTCAAACTGTTCTCCCAACCTGTGTGCAGATTGGAGTTACCATGTGCAGAATATAACAAAACCAGCCTGTGTGAAGTGACACAGTAATTCTGCTGTGAATACAGGAGTAGCTGCTTAAGACTGTTACCTTCTCCACAGAGGGCATATTGCTTATGGGCACTGTTGCTGAGGATTTGATAGTCTCTACTGTGCAGCTGGGAGTATTTATGTGAGGTTTTAGTGTCTAGGACTATGTATTCTGCTAACAGTATTGTTTCAGAGGTAGGCAGAAGAGTTCTGTTCTTACTTTTTCCCTATCCTGTACATTCCCTGGGTCCACATCAGTGACTCTTCCTGTTGTGGCTCCAGTACTGTAGATAATGGTAGTCCACTGCCTGTCTGATAGCAGTGAAATACAGAGTCTTTAGGAAAGCAGAAGAGTACCAACCAGCAGGATATTCTAGCTGTTATTTCTCTAAACCTAACAAAACTAAAGAAAACCTTAAAATGTGCTAAAAATCTCCAGATCCTTCATTGGTGTTTTGGATGAATGACAGAATTCATCCTTTTCCTAGCACTGTTGTGTGTTGGCTGGCATGTTAGGAATTTGGTCTTCAGCTAGGAGAGTGATAGAGTCACAGAATAGTTGGGTTGGAAGCGACTGGAACATCTAGTTCAGCCCCTTCTGCCATGGACAGGGACTCCTTTCACTAGACCAGGTTGCTTAAAGCCCCGTCCAACCTTGAATGCTTCCAGGGAGGGGGCATCCACAGCCTCTCTGGGCAACCTGTTCCACTGTTTCACCACCCTCATCATAAAAATTTTCTTCCTTATGTTCCATCTAAATCTCCTCTCAGTTTAAAACCATTGCCCCTTGTCCTGTCTCTGCAGGCCATGGTAAAAAGTCTATCCTCATCTTTCTCATAAGCCTCCTTTCTATATTGAAAGCTGCACTATGGTCTCCCTGAAGCCTTCTCCAGGCTGAAACAACCCCGACTATCTCAGTCCTTCTTCATAGGAGAGGTGTTCCAGCCCACTTGATTGTTTTTGTGGGCCTTCTCTGGACCTGCTCCAACAGGTCCATGTCTTTCCTGTACAGAGGACTTGAGAGCTGGACACAGTACTCCAGGTGAGGTCTCACCAGAGTGGAGTAAAGAAGTAGAATCACCTCCCTTGGCCTGCTGGCCATAACTGGTGTTGTTTTTTAGCTTGTGTAGCTTGGTGTTCCTCTTCTGCTCTAAATCTTTGGTTTGGGAGATATTTTGCAAGTTTTTGCTTGATTTCCTCAACTACTTGAGTGTATATTAGCATTCAGCACAACAGATGTATCCCAGAAAGAGGGAAATACTATTGCCATTTTGGGAAGAAATTACAAGAATCTCTTCATTTACCAGAGTCTTGGGAGGGGAGGCAAGGAAGTTCTTGACCAATAAAGCAGTGAAAGATAGCATTATTGATAGTGAAATAATTTTACCTTTGTGTACAGGATATTGATAGAAATGTAGCATGTCACACACTGAGGTACTTCCTTTCATTACAATTGTGGTGTGAATGACAGGGAATTGGGTAGAAAACACTAATTATCAACTGGAGTTTTGTGTATAATTGGGCCTATAAGAGAAGTGTGAGTCATTTGTTTACTGTGTGCTTCAGTTCTGAAGCATAAAAACACAGCCAGCAGCATGATGAGCTCTCATCATCCTGTTAACATTTATTTGGTATTAAAACAGTGCATTACAGTCATACATAATGGTGCCAGTCATTTAGATGTACATTTTATGCAATATATCTAGTTGTATCCTAAGTTTGGGGGGGGAAACAAAAGGTGGATGGAAGGTATTGAAACTAAAAAAGCCCAGCTGAGCTTCTTTAGTTATGCCATGTGCTATTCCTTGAGAGGATTTTGATGGGGAGAGCTTTCCAGTGGAATGAATTGCACTGTATTTGGACAGTGGTTACTCATGAGCATTGTTATCTGCTCACTAACTTCTGGTATACAGCTGTTAATGTTTATGCTAGTGCCAAGTTATCTTCAGCAACAGTATTCTTGAGCAGGATGCTGGCAGGTGAATATTAACATGGCCTGTGAAATACAGCATCTTTCAGCACTAGCCCATCTCCAAGGTATTAACTCTGTGCTGTCAGCCAGCACTGGGAGAAACCCATCCCTTGTGGGACTTGACCTGAGGAGACTCCTGTCAGCAGAAGAACAGGAGAAGCCAAAGTAGCTTACATGGTGGATCATCAAGCAGCCACTGGTTGCTGTAGCAGCATCCTGCAGTACTGTCTTGCTCATGGTAACTTTACAGTAAAATTGAGGAGGAAAGCTTTGTGGATGACCAAGGCTGGGGCACAAAGTACTGCTTTGACCACTTTCTTAGATTACTATTTTCTGTATTTGATCTTTAAACTTTACTAAAAGCCTAGAGAAATTGAGGAGAGGTAGGTAGTAATACTGTGAGGTTTCATTTTCTTTATATTTTAATTCTGCTTGCCTTCCCTAATAATGTGTTTGAATAAAAATATAGGACTTCTTTATCTAAACAACTTTTGATGAATGTATTTTTTCTTAATAATGCTATGTGGAATGATCCAAGAGGATAGAGGGTATTTCTGATGATTTGAAGGTAGACAGTTTCCACCAGGTATCAGGTATTTCTTCCTTATGGGAGCTTTTGAAAAGCACAGTTTCTAATAAGTCAGTATGCAGGTATTGGCTGTTACTGTATTCTGTCAGCAGCCATAGGAGCTATTAAATTGCATTTATACAATTGCATGGCCAGTAGTTGTATATGACTAGCTGGGAATAGAAATGGCAATTTCCAGATGATTGAAGTTTTTCACTTTCCCCAGGCATATGTTCAGAAATTAAGCCAAAATGACAGGAAGTTGGGGCATCTCAGCTTAATCTAAATAAAATGTGGGATGCTTTGGAGAGCAGGGGAGATGTAGCGTTGCTGCTGTGGTGTACATTGTGGGCTTGGTAGGTACCTAACTGCATGAAACCTGCCAGTCATGCTAGCCCTGTGCTGGTTCCTGCAGAGCCACTTGAAGATTTTCTGCACGAGAATCAGAGCTTTCTAACCCAGGAGCATCCCCTTGGTCTCACTCTGGAAATGAGACCCAAAGTTAAGAGGTTGCACAAGAGGAAGAACCTGTGCTGTACAAAGCTCTGCATCCTTATGCCCCTAGATTTCCTTCCACTTCTGATTCTTGTTCTGTGTTTGGTCCCTCCCTTGTGCCTTTTATGCTGAAGTCCATGCCAGTGTAGATCCTCTGTTTCTGAGACACCTCCATCTATTTTCCAATTCTGTGCTCTTTTGTTCCACTTTTTCCCTGCTTCCAGCTTTTGAAGAGTATGGTCAGTTCTGCTAACCCTCTGGTTGCCTTTTCAGTAAGGGAGGCAGCCTGAAACCCCTTTGTGCTAGTAATTACATGCCATTTCTGTTCCAGGTTGAGAATACAGCTGTTTGTCATCAAGTGCAGAACACCGATGGAGATTGCTTGTTCCAAACCCAATATAAGCTACATACAGTATTTATGTTATGCAGTGAAATACAGATTGCTCCATATGCCTATGAGTCAGAGCAGGGAAACCAGGGCATGCTTCTCTTCTTTGTATGTGTGGTGTATACCTGCAGTCCTCTCTCATGCACATGCACCTGCTTGGAAAGCAACCACAGAATCCTTCTAGCTATTTACAAAATCTACCTAACACTCAGAAATTGAAGAGTGCTTAGGTTGCCTATCCATCTGAAATTTTTCTAAGTCTTTAATAGTCTTTAATGGATAGGAGGAATGGTATTTATGTAATGAGGAGCTATGCCATGCTTTGAGTAGTTCACAAAGAAGATAGAATTTCCTGTTTCTTGTTGGCATTGGTATGGTATTGTCCTGGTTTGAGTTAGAACAGAACTAATTCTCTTCAGTGATTTTACTTTTTACCTAAGTTTCTTCTACTTAACTACACTTTCTGAAATTCACAGCATGTTTTTTGCAGACAGTGTCTGCTTCTAGCAGTGACAAGGCTTGATGTTTAGAGTTAGTACCAAGAATTGGTGTGCAGACCACGATCACAGCTAAATCTTGTGTACCCATGTTTGGGGTGCAGAGTAAAACGCTTCACCTGTGAGGAGGAATGAACAGAACAGGTGACCCTAAGGACCAACTAGGTATTCTATTCCATATAAGTCATATTTGATATAGAACTGAGGGATCACAAGGGTCTATCTGTCTTCTTTAATGGCCAGTGTCAGTGGAGGACTCTGTGGATTCTTTCTTCAATTCTGATCCATGTGTTCCTGAATCCAGAATCCAGCTTCTGAATCTGGTTCCCTCTGCAGCTGACTGTAGTGTAGAACTTTCCCTAGTGAAAAAGGACTTTCCCTAGCATCAGCTGTGACAATAATGTAATTGCCATCAGGCAGGTTGGATTTGATATTGGGTTTTTATGTATTCCATTTTATTGTTACTATTTTCATTAAGGTAGTTTCAGTTTTCCAACCTTAAGTCTTTCTCCCTTACTCTCTTTCTCTTCCCCTTTGGGAAAGGAGAGGAATTAATAGAGTCTGTCACTCAGTTAGTGGCTGGCCCAGCCCCAACCCTTGACAGATATCATTCTCTTGATATGCTTCACAGTCACAAATGAATTGTTCAGAATCCTGTGAGCAGAGGGGCATATATATCCCAGTTCACAAATGGGCAGCTACGAATCAGAGATGAAGGATGCAACTATCTATTATAAATTCTGGGAATTACTATTGTACAGCTTGAGCCATTCCATCTTCCAGCTCTCTTCTGACTTTAATATCTAGCACTCTTCCTGCAGCTGTATGAACCAAGCAGCTGCCTTTGCAATCAGTGCCAGGGTTAGACACTGGCCGGTGCCTCCAGCCCTTTTCCTTCAGCTGCATAGGCAGGCAGGCAGGCAGCCGCTTTTATGCATTACTACGTGGAGTTGGCATTGGTTATTAAGGCAGCTGCTTGACTGTCCGTACAGCTGGAGGAAGGGTGTTTCCTACTGGGAACAGTTCATGAGTGGAGAGACTTCAAAACAAGGAGGGTATGGCATGCTTTTTCATCTCTAAGCTATATTACTTAGGGCTGTGAAACTGTTTGATTTCATTAGGAAGTGTAAACAATTAATGGAAGTAATTGAGTACATTGAAGTTACTTGCCATGTTTTCTTCTTCGTTTTATGGGGTTTGACTGCTGACAGTCACCATGGGACTGCATTTTAAACATTTTTTTAAAGCAGAAATAGTTTTCTTGCTTAATTTTAACTGAGTTGGAGTTTTGTACTGAGTTTACAATCTTGTGACACTCTCTTTTACTTGTACAGTTAGTGTTAGGATCTGTTCACAAAAGTTTTCGCTTTTCTGTGACTTTCATACACACAGAAGTAAAATGGAACGCAGTGCGTGGCCATTCTTGCTTGTAGCACTTGGCCATTTGTTCAGAGTACTTCTGTGGGATTTAAGGACTCCAATGAGTTTGAACCTTAAGCTTTTACTTCTGCTCTTATTTAGAGAAAAAGAATGAGAGCTTGTGTTACAGTTTGTGCAGCCTTTGACAGATGAAAGCTCTACTCTGCTGTATTTCATCTAGTCGTCAATGACCAGTGGCAGCTTGGTTTTGGAAGGTCTTGTCCATATGAAACTTCCTCCTGTCAAATTCTCAAGTAACATAAGGCTTAAAAGAAAAGAAGAATGGGGATTAGTGAAAAGCCTGAGACTGCTGTGCGTGACATAAACCCATGGCATCATTGGTAAATGACGTAAAGCCCACTACTAAGCTACTTCAGACTTTGTGGATGGTGTTGAATGAAGTGGCAAAATTCTGCAGAGAGCACCAAAGTGTTTCTTGAAAGCAGTGGAGAGCAAGCAAACAAGGTGATATTTAATATTCTGTTGTGAGTGGGCAAAGCAGGCTTCAATGGCACAGTACTCTGCATCTCTTGAGTCTCTAGCAAGCTTTCAGATAGGGCTAGTGGAATAAAGGAGGTGTTTGAGGAGTAAATAGGAAAGTGTGAGAGGATTTTGGTATTGATGGGAGCACGTTCCTTCATGAGATTGGGAGTTCTGTGCACCATAAGCTGCTCTTGGAGTGTAAACAAACACCTCTTGGAAGAATGTGGGGTGCTTTCCTTTGATGGTGCTGAGAGGTTTTGGAGTATGTGTGAGAAGTAGTCTCCTCTTTTCACACCTACCTCCTCACACCACAGAGTTAAAATGAGTTTCTGTTCTTTCCTATGATACTTGGCTAAAATGAAAATCTCTCCTCCCTTCAAAAGTCTTTAGACCAAAAGTTAAGTTTGTCCTATACTATTTTTAGATGACAATCCAAAGAAACATTATTATTGAGCATTTCTCCTTTGATATACAAATGAGTTTCTTTTGATGTGGGGTGCCTGGTCCCATAGCAAAGCAGCTCTTCAGTGCCGTTCATTATTAGCAAGCAATTGTTAAATGTGTACATCTGCTCATACTATGCAGGCAAGCTGATTGTGGTGCTGCCTAAATGAGCTTACCTCATACACTCTGTTTTCTGTCTCCTGTTGCTCATCATGCTGAATTCTGGCAGACTTTGAATGCTTTGCACTAAGTTCTCTGTCAACATTTTTCCTGGAGTTGGCTGTTTGTTTGGTTTACTTTCTGCACTGCAGTAAAGTTTCAAACATTTCTGGAAGTACATTGCTGTGGGTGTTTATCCTGCCCTGCTCCTGGGCAAAACCTTGACCTTTGAGAGGGGTAACTATTATCACAGAGGTGCCTCATGCTACTTGGCTTGATAATTTACATAGACTGAGATATCCTAGTAGGTGTTTGGAGACATACAGAGATTTCATAGGTGTTTCTGGTGGGGACCTTCACATGCATCAGCTTCTCTGAGCAATGGTCATTCTCAGAAAACTCTCCATTGTTTTCCAAACCCTTTAGTGTCTACTGGTTTTTCTCCTAAAGGCAGTTTGAGCTCTGAGAGCAGAAACTCATGGCCTGCAGCCCACCGAGGAGGATGGGTTGTAGTCAGGAAGAAACAGTGGTTTCTAGACAACTTCTTGTTTTACTTTCCTGGGCAGAAAAAGAATGATTTGCTTTTCACAGTCCCTTCATCACTGTGCCAGTCACCAGGTATCATTTTTCATGATGGATAACAGTTTGCATGAGGGAGGCCACACCTCGAGTACTGTGTGCAGTTTTGGGCACCGCAGTTTAGGAAGGACATTGAGCTACTAGAGAGGGTGCAGAGAAGGGCAACTAAGCTAGTCAGGGGTCTGGAAAACAGGCCTTATGAGGAGAGGCTTAGGGAGCTGGGGTTGTTTAGCCTGGAGAAGAGGAGGCTGAGGGGAGACCTTATCGCTCTCTTCAGCTACTTGAAAGGCCATTCTAGGGAGGCGGGTGTTGGCCTCTTCTCCCTTGTGACTAGTGACAGGACTAGAGGGAATGGGCTTAAGCTGAGCCAGGGTAGGTTTAGATTAGATATTAGGAAGAATTTCTTTACTGAAAGAGTGGTTAGATATTGGAATAGGCTGCCCAGGGTGGTGGTGGAGTCACCATCCCTGGAGGTTTTTAAGAAGAGGATAGATGTGTTTCTTCAGGGGATGATTTAGGGGTGAGAGTAGTGTAGGGCTACCGGTTGGACTAGATCATCTTGAGGGTCCTTTCCAACCATAATGATTCTGTGATTCTGTGAGTAGTGCAGATCTTCTCAGGGGAAGATGAGAAAACTGAACTGGAATTTAGAAAAGTTCAGCTCTTTTTTCTGTTTTATGGTATGCTTCTTATAGCAGTAAAACTGGTGATGTTGAATAAAACTTGAATGTATACCTAAGGGACTGAATTGTGAATGTTGGAGAAACTTCATTAGCTCTTGAAAGTTTCTTTTTGTCACCTTAACTTCTGGTGTTCCTCTGTGTCATAAATATCAGAGTTAACAAACTAAATTTCATAATTTTTGGGAATAATTTCATTATGAAAATAATTAGTGCATATATTTGAAACATATTTCCAGTATAGAAAAGAATTCAGTCATATCTTTTTGATCTTTGCTGGAGGAAGAACAAAAATAAGTTGGCTTGGTTTAAACAATTAGCTTTAGACACTTAGCTTATATATAAGGTCAGCAAGTTCAACTGTTAGGATGGTGAAGCTCTGAGAGGCCTTACCTAGGGGCTCTTTTAAAAAACCTTAAAAAGAAGTTTGGTAAATATTTGTCAGGGGTAACCTCTTTTAATGTAAAAGGTAGGACTGGAGGTCTACTTGCACTTTATAATAATTTTTCTGATTTCGGTCAAGCATTGACAAAGCAGCTGGCCATTAAAGAATAATTGCTTTTGAGACACTTTAAGACAAGTACAGTAGTAAATCCAGCTTTCCATTACAGTAGGTGCCATGAAATACTTCAGAATTCCTGAAATAAATATTGGTTTGTGCTGAGTGTAAAATACTGTCTTTTTTCCAAGATTCTGTGTTCCCTTACAAGTGACCTAGATTGATCAGAAATACACCTAAATACAATCTGCAAATAATCTGTTCAACTTCATTTGTCAATGTCCATTAAATAATTAGGAGTGAGAAGGGAAGCATTTGTCTGAAATACTGATACAACTATTACCCAGAATTGATTCTGCCACCTTAGTTTGATTTTGTGGATTTTCTTAGCTCTCATTCCTTTCCATTTGCTCAGTAATTGTTGGAAGAGGCTGAGGTGGTCAACCATCTGACTTTCTTTCTAAAACAATCTGCCAGCAAGCTTTGCTAAACTGTAACTTGAGTAAATATCTATTTTCTGGCTCACTGAGAGCTTGCACTGCTTAACAAGGAATAACCTCATGAAGTTGTTTTCTCACTTCTCACCCTCTAATTTCCTATTGTTTCACCTATGCTAGAAGAAAAGTGGTTTTTATTGAAGAATGGAATATACTGCTTACAGCTTTATACCTGGGTGGTTTGCTCTTGAAGCTAGAAAATGTAAGGAGAGAAAAAAACAAGGAAAAGCAGTGAACATCCAGTATCACCATAACATAGCAACATTTGCTACAAGCCTAAGCACACATTACAGTTTGATTAAAATCTGGCATTGTTTGACTGCTTGCATGTGTGCACATGCACAAACCAGTTTACTCCTGAAAGGGAAGCTCTTTAAGAAGCCATCTTAGCACTGAATGTATCAATTAGTCATTTAGATATCAAAATCAGGTAATTAATGTTGAAAATGCTGAAGAGTTATTAACCTAGAGGGGTTTTTTTCCCCATCACTTATTGTGAGACACTCTAGCAGCTTGAATGACAGCAGTTTCACTCCAGTGTATTGCAGGATTGCACCTTTAAGACTCACATACTGCTACAATGAACAATCTAAATATTTGTAGTCTCTTGGGGGATGCAGTTTATTTACCTGCATTTGTTATCAGGCTGCTAATCTGCACAACCTGCACTATTACTATGGAAAGCAGTTTGCTATGAAACATTTATTTTGCAACATCCAAGGCATAAAGGATAAAACCCAGGTGTTTGAATATTAAATTCTTTATTAGTCCTCACTTTTAAATAGTGTGGGTTTGGGTTTTGGTTTGTTGGGGTTTTTTTACTTTATCCAAATTTCTAAGAAACTTCAGTATTATAAGACATTTTTGGTCCAATGTTGCCTTTGCACTTGATATGTTTGAACATGTGGGTTGTAGTCAGTGGTGCTTATTCTGCAATATTGAATGACATGTGTTATGAATTGTTCTTTTTCCATCACAAAGATCATGACTATGATGGTTCCAGAAACATTTAATAAGTACTTCCCATGTCTTTTCTGCAGTCAGTCCCTCCAGCAAAATCCTTTTGCTTTCTTTAGTAAGGCTGAAACATTGGAGTTACACCTGATGAAGCTGGAAGAAAACCACTGAAATAATTATTTGGAGCTAAATCTGTTCTCTGTATCATTACATAACAAAAGTGTAAGCAATTTTAATTGTTCAGGTAGGGAAGTGGAACCTTTGGACTTCCCAGAGCCACTTCACTGTTACTGTAGCATCAGCAAGGTTACAGTAGCTGCTGCCTTGCCATTAGCCCAGCTCTGCAGGGGTGAGCCTGCCTGCTGGACTGCCACTGCCATTCACAAGTGCTGCTGCTGTGTCTCTGGGCCACAAAAATTGCTCCTGGGGCAGAGAGTCCAATGCACAGACAGAGTGCATTAAGTCCCCTGGCAGAGATTTCCAAATCTCATCTAACAGTAATTGCAGTGGTAGCTGAACTGTAAAACTTCTGTGGTTTCTTTCTGCTTTTTACTGCAGTTGATGAAGCCAAGCCATCATTCTTGCATTTATTTGCTGTTTTATTGGGTGCTAAGTGTGGCATGTTGCTAAAAAACTTACATAAATCTCTATATATACTAAATTGTATATTACTTATGTTTTATCCATATATTACTAACCACATGACTTTTCATATAGTAAAATGATGCCTATGCAAAAAATGATACTTTTAAGTATCATAAAAGATACTTTTAACTATTTGCTATAACTTTTTTCATAACTTTTATTTTATATAACTTTTATAGCTATGTAATATAACTTTTAACTGTTCCTATTGTCATGTCATATTATTAGGATGTTTTGATTTGATTGAATCTGTTCTGCCTATGGGTGAAAGGCTAAACAAATTGATCTCATATTGTAAAAGCAATTTAATTCAAGTATTTGAACATTTTCATTTAAAACTTTTTAATAGCATGGAATAAATAGTGACTTTTTAACTGACATAATTTTCTTTGTGTGTCGGTTGTGCACATCCATCAGTACTTTGGGGTTGAATAACTTCACCTTAACCATCACATTTCCTTCTAACTTTCTTCTAGTCCTTCACTTCACTTTGTGAGTGTAGTTAATGCTGAATGGGAGAGCATGAGATGGAGATGAGATGAGGTCTGAAAGGTTGCAAGTCCCAACATCCTGGAAGAACCTGGTAAATAGACATGGTGCTGAAATACTGGAGACCTGACTGGAGTTAAGTTCAAGGTTCTGGTCCAGAAGCATTAACAGTGCTGACTGTATGGCTCTCTGTGGAAGGACATACACTGTTTGTCCTGGTTGCAGGTTAAATTTCACAGGTGATAAACAGCTGAGCAGGTACTGAAGATCAGTCCAGAAACAACATAAACTGGTACCTTGCCTCCCAGTGCACCCTGCACCCTGGGGGGTGTTTTATGACCCATGAAATCTGAGTTTATTCCCAAATATAAGAGAAACTGAATTTGACCTGGGTGACTGAATGGCTGCTTGCACTTTGTATAATTGTTGTTACAACTAGCACCATCAGCTTCAAAAGTGTTTTCCTGCAGGGATCTTTTGTGAAACTGCATAAGTAAACTCTTTCAGAGTCAATCAAATCATAGAATCATAGAATTGTCAGAGTTGGAAGAGACCTTAAAGATCATCTAGTTCCAACCCCCCTGCCTGGCAGAGGCACCATCTTAGTTTAATAGAATTGCTATGCTAATAGGCTAAATTGCTTACGTGTAGACTTTTCCTTTTCCCTGTATGAGAAGACTTTGGGAATGATTCTTTCCATCCCAAGAGTATTACAGATTGCTTGAACCATCAGTACTTTCCTTAAATCTTTTGTGGAGCACAATAAACCTCCCTGTCCTTTTTATAGAGAGAGTGTAGAGTTTCACCCCCTGTTTAAAATGCAGATACTGCATTGTTTGGAGCAGTTTGTTTGAGAAGGTAGGTTAAGCTGGAATGAGTCCTCACCTAGGCACTCTCTGTGTGTGTGCATGGCTCAGGAACTTGATACTGTGGGAAAGCTGCAAGGCACCTTCTAAGGTGATGGAAAAGAAATACTGGGCTACAATTAGTTTTACTCACAAATGAGAATAGGATTTTGTTATGGTGATTAATTGCATCCTACTCTGCTCCAGCAGAAGATAAGCAGTGGCAGGAGCTGAAATGCTTGAGCGATAGAAAGAACAGAGCAACAGTGAAAGGCACGGAAGCAGTCTTGAGATCTCTCTTACTTTTGCTAACCAATATAACCACAAGCTCTGACTTCTGAGATAGGTGGAGGTGATAAGCAGGTTCCTTTTCATTGACCAAGCCTATTTGAACATTGATTTGGACAAAACCACTCTTTGTTTTATTAGTATTACTGAGTGTGTATTACGAAGTTGGCATTTAAAGCAAGGACTGCCTTTACTACAAAACTAGTTTCTAACATTTTGGGTGCCTGTTTTATTCCAGGCTTATAAACTGTGAATTTTCCATTGGATTTCATGCACTTTAATGAAATCTCTCCAATATGATACACTGGCAAAGCCTGTTATCTTTTTTCCTATTCTCCATCTAAGTAATTCCTCTTGATTGCAGTTAACAGTGGACAGAAGGATATAGGGCTCCCAAATTGTTTTTATGACCTTGTCTTCTGTGAGCAGAAGGAGGCAGACTCTGTGTTGGCATTATCCTCAGCCATTTGCACTGACCATCTCCCTTGTGCAGCTCAATTAGAGCTGGGTCAAGGAGCTGATGCAGAAAAAAAGTGCCTTGTTTTTTTCTTTTATTAGTCTTTTAATGGATCCAGTTGCTGATCACACTGGCAGTCAAAGCTTGCCCTGTCATAGGGACAGCATCAGGAGTGGTCAGGTGGGGCTGAAGGAAGAAGGCTCAGACTGCCCCTAGACAGCCTCAGTTAGTGCTGGGTAAGTATGACCAGGCAGTCCCAGCCTCACAGACTCCAACATCCCTGCTACAAGCAGGGAAGAACAAAAATACCTGTGAATGAGTGCAACCTTCTCTTTCAGCTCTATTGAGATAATTCACCACAGCAAAGGCAGTGCATGCACAGTCTCTACCACAGCTCTCTACAGCCCAGTTCCTAGGAGTTTGAGGCTGGTAAGTTGAACAGAAAAGGTTTTCAGGGCAGCTTGGGAGAAGAAAAAGAGTAAAAGGTTAAAAATGGAAAACAGAAGTGTGTTTGAACTGAAGAAGAGCATGGAAGGGTGTTGGGTGGGTGTGCTGGGCTTCTTTGCAAATATTTTGCAAGCCACTCTCTTTTTTCTTTCACATGTGCCACTACTCTAAGTCTACAGTAATTCACTGGGAGGATGTTTTTTGTTTTCTATACCTAAACAGCTTCAGACCCTATTAAAATACAAAGCTGGTTCTTACTTGTCAGAAACAGATAACAAACATCCTCTTACAGTTTGCTGTAGAATGGTTTCCCCTTTTTATAAAAGGACAGAGTACACTTTATAAGTGTTTGAAATCTTTCAAATGCTGAAATCTTTTCAGTCTTTTAAGAATATAAACATAAATATTCAGTAGAATATTATGCAGGTAAAAGAAAAATAGGAAAAGGACTTGAAGTCTCTTCCTGTAAATTTGCATATATTTTGGGGAAACCTTTCAGACCTGCAGTGCAAATGAATTCTGATTGAACAAGTTAAGACCCTTGCAGAATTGCTGCACACAAAGGAGATGTGGACTTGCTGCTTGTTACTTACTTGCAGGCTGAAGTAGAGCTGACTTCCCATTCAGGTAGCATTACATCTGAGTCAATAAGACCTTCTGGAAGTTGGAGCCCAGTGCAGAAATTTGCAGTCAGTCTTGATTTGGCATGGTAAAGGTTAAACAAGAGCTAAGAAATTTTCCTTGTCTTTAGCTGACTCTCTGGAAAGCCACTTTCACTGTGCCCTTCAGAACTCCTGGTACTGTGAGTCTGTTGCAAGTGTGTCAGATGCACCACAGAGAGGCAGTTTAGATCTGCGTGGTTTAGTAGTCAAGATCTGCTCAGTAAAGGTGCTTGGACTATTTCTACAATCAGGGAGCCCTGCTAGACCTGAACTCTGCATTAAGCCTCCTAAAGTGGAAGTGTTGGACTGGTGTCTCCAAATCCAGAGTAAAATGCCATAGACACCTCTCCCAGATAGCAGAGCTGTTTTGTTTCCTGTCCCTGAGGACAGGAGTTGTAGAAGCTCCTGTAACTCCTTTTCCTCTCTGGAGAAGGCATGCTAAGATACCACTTAGAAAATGCCATATTCTTTGATGTCCAACAACTATGTCAAAGCCTACCTGTTTTGCTCAAGCATCTTCCTAGCAAGGTGACTGTTTGAGAGACTATTTGAAAGGCTGAATTCTGTTCCAGATTTCCATCTCCTGGCTCCTTTTTCCCCAAAGGGAAGGAGATGTAATTTCAGAATCTTGGTTAAAGAGTTACAGAGATTTGGGGAAGGAGGTAATTTGCTGCTAATTGATTCCCTGGACTGCTTGTTCTTGCTCTCAGAGGTACTGCTGGCCTTGAAGATGAGGCATGAAGGAGTCCACATTAATGGTGTCTTGTCAGATGGTTAGATTGCACCACATAGGTTGGGAAAGGGCAGGAAGAAAAGGGGAATGTGGTGTTAGTAAGTGTAGCCCCAGAAAAAAAACTTGATTTCTTCTGATTTTTTCATATAACCAGGAACTTGTAGTGGGCCAGGACTGTCCTGCCACCAGGAAAGACACTTTATTTCAATCCATCAGTAAAGAGTTGTTGGATTATTTAAGCAGCTGATCAAGTAGGTCTTAGAAAACCAAAATATAAATGCTCATTGGTAAGCAATGGTCTTTGCTCTCTGCAGAGGGTCTTTCTATAAATCACTTGCTTCCATTGGGCTGGTTTTCATTGCTTTACAGCTTTAATTTCATGGTGGTGCAAGTTCCTGGTTCACATTCTTATGCTGGTCTCCAAATGATTGATCCAGTGTTCAGAAAGGCAGTGGTATTTGTACTTCTTTTGTCTGATTTTTTTCCCCTCCTTTTTAAACTTCACTTTGTTCATAATCAAAGCCCACAAATGCATCCATCTTTTAGGAGAAAATTTGCTATCTGTAGTTCAGCATTTCATGAATGTGATCTGCATTACAGTCATAATAATTTGTGCTAAAGGGAGAAGTAAACCCAGAATCCTCAGATTATTGGGTGAAAAGTAGATATATGTGTTTAATGCCTAAAGAATCCTTTCTGGTAAAAATAAATCCAGGCTCAAACTAGTATTGTGGGAGAAACTTAACCCTTTTTCACTGGGCTTGTAGAGGTAGTTGTTAACTGCTGTGGCTGTTTGACTCTCTTGTTCAGATTAAAAAGTAAAGGAAGGAGCAAGGGAATGAAAGAGCGTTTCCTTACTAGGCAGTCACACAAGCTATTGTCTGTGAGCTCCCTGCCCCCATCCCTTTCACTCAGGCATACACACACACAACCACACACACCACACACACACACAAAGCTAGTTTTGTGTCCTTCTGAGCACACAGATGTTCCTCTTGGCATCCCTGGAGTATGGATAGGTTTTTTTGCAGGCGCAGAATGTGACGCTTCTTTGTTGGAGACAAAGTGTTGCCTGTGGTGGGAGTTGCTGCAGTGATGGGAAAGTATCCTAATGTATTGTTGGATTCCTGTGGCTTTTTCCCCAGCAGAGACAGTACATTAAAGTAGCTTTGTGGGCTGTGAATTGTTTGAGCCAAGCCTGACTAATAACACTCTCTCCTTGGCAAGCACTCACACAAGGTATGATTGACATAGTTTGTATGGTCGTGGGGTTTGTCCCGGGCATGTGCAGTGGTTCTGCTGCATTGACTAGAAGTCTTACCAGCTGTGTTTTGGGAGCTAACAAGAGTGGTCTGACTGTGAAGATAGAGCTGTCATACTTTCAGCTCTTCATTTCTCAGTTGTGTGAAGGTCTGATGTGATACATGTTGCCTTCTACATAATTTTCAGGGCATCTGTTTGAGGTTGTCAATACAACGATTCTATAAGCTGCCCTTAGCAATCTGAGCTCACTCTTGACATCATTGTGTGCAACAGGTGAGTGGCTTACTAGCTGACCTGTCTCTTTCTTTACTCCTTGCCTACACCTGCTGCCTTCTTTGTGAATATTCTTTCTATTTTTCCTCTTCTGTTTCATGTGCTTCACTAAACACATTTTTTAGATATCTGAAACACACCTTTTGCACAACTGTCCCTCCCCAGGCTCCAGTAGAGATCTCTTAAGTTATTTTTAGAATAAAATGGAACCATCAAATACTGTTTTTTTCTGAAAGACAGGTGTGTGGCATTCTGCAGAGGAGTGAGCCTGCCCTGTGCTTCATGCTCTTCCTTGCCAGTTCTTGAAAATCAAACTGACAATGTCAAACCAGTTGTATTTTCAAGGTGCCACTCCTCAGTAAGATTTTCACAGTCACTGAATAGGCTTTTATTAACTGTGAAAGCCATTTGAATGAATAAAAGTGTTAGCTTACAAAGAAATGTTCCTGATCAAATCTGAAAATGTCCCTTTTACAGGAGCACCATGACCTCTTTTTCATCAGAAAGTCTGTTGGGTATTGGTCTGTGTTGTTCATTCATAATATAAGTAGCTGAGATTGTTCTTGGGACATTCATGTTAAATGGACACTCACAAGGAACCTTAAAAAAGTTTTATTACTTGACATACCTTAAAATACTCCTTTTCACTCAAGCCCACCAACTCTCACCAACCCAGTATTCTCTGCAGACCCCACCCATATTCTTCACAGTTTTATTTCTCAACCTGCGTCTCCTCCAGACCCCACTTCCCCCTCCCAGTCTTTCTGTGAGACCCTAAACCATTAGTGCCCAGCCTTCCTCCATCTTTTAACACCTTTCCCATCTCTTCTGTTGGTTTCATGTGCAATTGAGAATTCAGGTTTCTGCTTCAGCTATTCACCCACTCTGTTTTCTGTCTGTTGGCATATGCTAGCCCTCACATTAACATGGTTACCAGCACTCATGGCTACTGGAATAGCAGTTCTAGCCTCCCTACCTGTCTTCTGCATCCAGCTCTCCCAAGAGAAGAAGAAATCCAGTTTATAGCTATGACATGGTTTAAAGATAAAGAAAGGACATGGACTTAGCATCAGTGCAGACAAGAGTGTCAGAGCAGGGGTAGGAGTTGTCTGTAAAAACCTTCTGACAGTATGTGAATTATCCTGGTTTGCTGGAGTTTTTCAGATGTGATAGTACAAAGCTTAAGGATTGAGTACCAAGGCTAGGCAGGTTTTAAATTCATTGTCATTGTTGCCATAGTTAGTGTCATTGACCAGACAGTGCAGGGGAGAAACAATCTGATTTGAATTTTGATAATAACCATATCAAGCCCTACTATTTTTAATCCCTTATAAGAGACCTGCCAGGATGGCTGGTGCAAGGGGACTGGAGTCAGCTGAGTGAGACAACTGAGAAGAAAAAGAAGACAACCAAACTTACTTGATACTGGTGAAAGAAAAAGCTCTGATGGAGTAAGAAAGGGAGAATGATGTTGGCTGGGACCAGGATCAGTGAGCAGGCAGTAAGAAAGAGAGGACAAGAAAAAATGTCTAATAATTTTTCCAGGGGAAAGGATATGCCTGAGAAAGCAACTGGCATAAATTACTGTATGATGACATGACTGTATCTGATACAAGTTCCTAGATGACAGGAGCCACCTCTTGCAAGTTTCATTTGTCAGACCTTACCTCACCATGCCACAGAGAAAAGGTTATACCATTCACCTTTGATTTGATATATAGTACATTTTTAAATACAGATTTTTGTGTGTTCTTTCTCTAAAAAGGGAACAATCCTGTCCCCAAAGTTTTGATGAATTCAGATTGATTCTTGCAGAGATTGTAGCAAAAACTACAGCACCTTTTGTTTGGGCTGTTCTAGTAAATATTGGGTACTTGGGTTTTTCTCTGAATTGAAGGCAAACATGTTTCTTGTTAGAAGTTTTTCACAACTAAGAAGTCCCCCTGAGAGTCTGAATGTCCTTACTGAATGAAACAGAGTTAGATTTAATTAGAGGTGAGCAGCACAAACCCAGCTGGAACAGGACACGAATGAGAACCAGAGACAAACCACTTGACCCTAGTGATCCCTCAGCTTTATACTGAATATGGCATGTATGGAGGGAGTACCTAGTTGGTCAATTTAAGGTCACCTGTTCTGTCCACTTCTCCCTGCAGGTGCAGGTTTTGCCCTACGCCCCCCAACACAGGACAAAAGATCTATTAGTGACCTTGGTCTGCATACCAGTCCTTGGACTAACTCTAAACATCGAGCCTTTAACAGATCAAGATCTTTCCATGGTTATTCAGTTGTATGCATGTTCTTTGCCCTCTCTTTAGTAGCCTACTAGAAAGGTAGGCAGCAGGATGCTACACACTCTCCTGATATCTCACTTACCACCCTGCATTCTGCTCTGTGCACTCAGAAGGAAGTTTCCAAGTTGCTTAAGTTTGGAAGCACACCATGTGTTAGCAAAGAGAAGACCTACTTTATGTAGCTTAAGACACAGCAGTTTCATATTTGTGTGCAAAGATAAAAGGCCCTACTTTTAATGTAGTAAGAGGACATAAACTTGCATTTTTTAATTTGTTTTTTAAAGTTCATTTAAGCAGCATTAGCAAGGTTGTGCTGCCTGTGTTCTCTATGCTCTTACATTCTCTGTTAGATGAATGATCTATGGTTGTATAGACTTCTGGTTCACATTACAAAAAGGATTTTCATCTTCTTTTCAAATTCTTTTTCTTGGCAATCAGAAAATTACAAAGAGCATTGAAGCAATTATTTGGGTTACCTCCAACTTCCAAGTCATCTTCTGGAAGTGGATGTTTGAGAGAAGCTGCACATGTACCCCGTGCTTTTCCCACTCCAGAAGAGATGGAGAGAAGCCTACAAGCACTTATTATAGTAGAGAGAGCGTTTTGGAGCCCATTCATCCTTGGCTGTAGGTGAAGGTTTCTGGTGAGTGCCAGTGGGTGTTCTGTTGACACTGGCCTGGGATGGGTTAGCACCTCTGAAGCTGGATGTTAGGCAGAGTCTTTCCACATAAAACTGATCTCCCCAAAGGGTTAAAATTGGTAGCTGTTGTAAGTAAATTCTGTAGAAGTGGAGAAAGCTTTGACTCAACTTGCAAAGTAATTGTTTTAAATTCTGTAGAATATTCCTACACCTTCACTTCCATATGCAACTAAACTACCTTTGTCTACTTGGAAGTGACTAATACTCTGACCTGGCAGTAGGCAGTGAAAACACGTGTATTCTTGACAAATGCAGTGCTTGGGGCTTGGGTGAAGGTTAATGGTTCCTGCTGATGGTCTTGAGATAGGATGATCTTGAAAACCAGCATTGTTACCTGAAAACAAAGTAATTCCTTTTGCAAAATGGAGCAGATGGGTTCTTTCCTTTTGCCATGGTGTCCTGTGTCTCCTAGGATGCTGTTCCTGAAATTAATCCAATGCCAGCTTTGTTTCTTGGTCCTGCTTCAAGCTTCTACTTTTAAGCATAGGATAGTTTTATCTGTTTTAAGTATAAATACCATCATGGAGACAATATGTTTACAATGTGTAGAGCAACCTGCCATTTCCTCTTGCTCTAAAAGGGGTGGGTAGACCACCACTGCCCACTGTCTTCATGTTTCTACTTTTTCTACAGCTTCCACTTCTCATTTGTTCTAGAGTGTTTTAGCTGTAGGGAACATGACACAAACCCAGATGTTTATATTCATACAAATTGGCAGTTATGTTAGCTCCTTAAAGTGGTGTTCTTGAGGATCTCTTAGTAAGCAGATATGCTGTGACTGGGAAACCCTCTTTAAAAGTTAAGTATGATTAAGGTATCTGGAATCTGTTGGAGTTACTGAAGCTGCATTGATGGTTGTGGTTCTTTTTATGAAAATTGCTTGCATTTTGCATTACAAATAGATGCTGAAGTCATGTCTGGAAATGGAAGCAAAGTTCTCTGCAAACTGTACAATGAGCAAAAGTCTTTGTAATGCTAAAATAGAGGCAATCATGTTTGATATGTCATGTATTATTAAATTAGATGTGTTAATCATGAGAAGTACAGTTTCTTCATAGATTTTCCTCATGGACTTTCCTGGCTCTTAAATAGCATTTTTAGAGGTTTGATTAGGAAAAATTAGGTTTTTCTATTCACTTTCAAAGCACTTACCACTGGAGTCTAGGACCCAGCCCAAAAGGAGCTGTTGCATGATGAAAGTAGTGTTTTGTATTTCAGTTGGAAAGATGGAGCTCAGGACCTCTCCCACTCTGTGCTGCCAAGTAGAGAGAGGACTTCTGATTCAATTGTGTTCAATATCTCTTGCTTTTGCTCAAGGTGGTAAAGCTTGATGCATCTTCAGCTCTTTATGCTTTGACTAGAAAAAATACTATGTGTGGCTTGAACTTTTGAAAGAGGAATGGTTCTCAGTTGTATTGCTTGCCTTTGATCAGTAGGTCTCCAGGTGCATTACAAAAGATGCTAGTGTTTAAAAAGCCTTCACTAATTTGTCATAGCCATCTGGACACAGGGTCTGGTTTTAGAACATGTTGAAGTTTCACATCTTCTGACTTGCAGGAAAAAGAAAGAAAGAAGAAAAAAGAGCATATATCAATAAAACCCAACCCCATAGGCAGAATGTTTCATTACAATACTTGTGGGGTTTCTTTTTAAATAAATGTAATAAAAATAGCTTGCAGATGATACCTACTCTTTGAAGGAGAGGATAAGACAAGAAAAGTTTCCTTGCCTGAGGCCCAGAGTTGGAAACATAAACCATAGTTAGCTGGTGTCAGATGTTTTTGATGTGTCGCCAGTGATCTAATGATGACTTGTCCTCCCCTTTATGATATGTTGTCCTGCAGATAATTGTGTGCATGATAGCAGATGATGCAGTGAAATATTTTGATGGAAGACACAAAACCAGTTTCCTGTGTGATAAACTGCTTTTCTGTAGAGCCTGCATTCCCTCAGTGAGGTCTGGTGGTGCCTGCTCTTCAGTGGGCAGGGTTGGCTGGCTCCATGGTGTTACAGAAGCATTACAACAGTGTTGAACTTCCATGGCAGCATGTTGTTTACTATGGGGCTGCTACTTTGGTCTGCAGACAGGAGAGCAGCCTTAGGAGAAGCAAGACCATTGCTTAACAAAGCTTACCTTCTTTCTCCTCTCCCCTTTTCTTCACAGAAAATACCAGACAGGAACCCGAGTACGCCTGAGACTGCTGGATCTTGAACTCACCTCTAGGTTCTTGGGAGCAACAACTGATACAACATTGCTGGAAGCTGATGCAGTCCTTTTAGGCCTTGTGGAAAGCAAGCAACCAAAGTAAAAAGAGTAAATGTCATGTAAATAAATGTACTTTGTGCTCTGTAGCAAATTATAAAAATGAAATGTTTCCTTGGGAAATAAATGGAAAGTTTCTGTCCTCCTGGTTGTGTAAATAATGAGATCAATAAAAAGCAATAAGCACATCATACCTGATTCTTGCTCCATTTTTATTCACTCATCTTTCTCACTCTTTGTCTTTAGATTTAAATGTGAAAGGTTAACTGAGCTTCTGTAATTAATATTAATTGAATGTTTGCATATTCTCATACAAAGAATGCTGGAGTTCATCTTCCCATCCCAAAGGAATGTTGATCTAAGACATTGTACTTCCTCAGAGGAAGTCCAAAGCTAGCTGTCATAGTGCTCCTTCCAGTGTGGTGTTTCATACAGAACAACATCAAGGGTTCCTTATTTCCAGGTTGCAGTGTAGAGTGTTTGCTGCAGGTGCTGGTTTAAATCTCAGGTAAAATACATCATAGTTTTATCTCCATCTGTATGAAGAGCTAGAGATTATTCCTTGCTTTAACTGGAGCTCTTATTTCCAATGCATGTTACTATATTTTCTCTGCTTATTAATAGAAATGAAAATAAACTATTTCAATGTAGTAGGCCAAGTGTAGGTCTTAGGTTTCTGTAAGTACATTTAAGATCAATGTAAATGCATAACCAAAGAATCTTGCTGTGTTGTTTCCAGTCTTTGTGGAGCATTTTCTGTCGAGGAACATTTCTTTCTATTTCTGGTACGTCCAGGTCTGAATTTTGTGCAGTTACACAGAATATTAGGGGTTGGAAGGGACCTCAAAAGATCACCCAAGTTCTTTGTGATCTGTATAATGCCAGCAAGTGTGCTGAGTTCAAGTGAAATTTGCCACTTACACTACTGAATGACAAAAGAAAACCTGTTTAATCTTAACATGTTTTTCCTAAATGTTGGAATCAAATGAGATGTGTTAAGGTGGAGGAAACAATCAATGTGAGCTTATTTTGTTGCCTTAATTTGCTCATTCATCTTCATCTTAATTAGGAGAAGTGAATTTCATTGGGTGTTAGCCTCCAGGTAGAGAGTTTTCCTAGCACTGGAGCAGGAAAAGAAGACCTTTTTAAGAAGCAAGAAGGGATTTAAAATATCAAAGAGAAATCCTATCTGTTGAATGTAACTTATCCTACATGCTTGATCAACCTTAAATAACTGTGATTTAGGAGGAAATAGATGCATTAATGTTTGGGGGGGCAGACTCAGAGTTATTTCATAGTAGGATATCAAATAGTGACTTTTATAAAATCTTCCTCTGGATAAGCTTTAAAGTGGCTTTTAGAGGCTGTAGTGGTTGCTCTTTCAAATCCAGCTTAGTGTTTTATTTGGAAACCCACAGGTTCACATAAACTGACCCAGTCTTACAAATTGTGTGGTTGAACCTTCAAAGGCTTTAGCCTGCTGCTAGCTGTTTTGGCTTTTGGAGAACCATTTGCTCTCCCTGCTTATCTTTGGTGACCTTCAATGCAGTTGTTTATTGGACTTCTAAACTGTTCAGACAAGAGTTGGCCTATGGAGGAGTCTCTGTGTGGGGTAGCCTATGCCCATCACACATTACCTTAATTCTTTATAGCTTCCAAACACAGAATTGCAGTGACAGAACAGGGAATTCTGCAATGTCTTTGTTGTGGACTGATGAGATTGTGTTTCATATTTATTATACCTATATATGCCAAGAACATGTGCAGGCTATGTGTCCTTAATGCAGAGTAAGGAACAACCAGTGTTCATTACTGAACAACCACAGTGGCACAGTCCCATGGCCCTGTGTCTATATGACTGCTCTTGCTTTTTACTTCAATCTTTTATCAGAGCAGATCTTGATTGTGCAAACAGTCATTTCTGCAGCCATCCATACAGAAGAGTAAGAACTGCAGACACATTTCTGCTGGTTGCCTCCTATTCCCTTTTTCTTCATGGCCACATGCCTTTTTACTTCTTGCATTTTTTGCTGCCAAACTCACCCAAGCATGTGTAGAGCCTGTTCTTCTTGACCAATGCACAGTCTCTTCATCCTCATAGTTCTGATTTCTGAGTGGCCTTGCATGTTCCTTGGTTTGGGCAGTTGCATGAATCTAACTTCTTGTTTGGAGGTCATTCTTATTTTATGTATGAGGACAGTCATTTCTACTAACCTAAAGGAGGGGTAGAGCCACCCCAGCAGTTCCTGTGGCACTGTGCCTGTTAGAATACTCTTATCACTTAAGTATACTACAGGTAGTACCAGTATTAACCAAATGAATGCTGAATGTTGAATGATTCAACATAGTGAGACTTTGTAGCTGAAAGGGTAAATCCATCATTTTGCTGAGAATCTTGAGGCCTCTAGAAACTGAGTTCCACAACTACATTCATCTGACAGCCAAAAGCAGGATTCTCTCTATATACCATGCTGTATTTTCTTCTAGGTTTTGTCTTACTCTGAAGCACTGCACTGAAGTGCTTTATTAGTAAAGACAATTACTAAAATCATATGGATTTCCTCTCACACCATTTATTTTGATTATACAGCTGAGAGGATCTTTGGTGTTAGCAAATCTCTTTGTTTCTTGATCTGTTTTTCAAGTTTTGTTTGTGTTTTTTTTTCCCTATACCAATCTTGATGTTTGAAAGTGTTTAAAGTTTTTTTGTTCTGAAAATTTTTCGGGTAACAGCACAGACCCTGTTCATTAGCAGATACTCAGTTCTCCATTCTCCTCTGTTAGATACTGCTTTTTGTGCTGCCCACATCTCTTCATTGACAAATAAATTTGGACCAGCATGACAGATTCACTTCAAGGAGTTGTAGTTTGTGTTTGTTATGGTGTAAAGTTTACACTTGGGAGATGTAACAGTGAATGCTCGGAGAAGAGCATGTAACACATCCTCAGCAGAGGGAGGAGAAGAACTGGCTGCTGTCTCTGCCTTACCAGCTCAGAGTTTGGCATTAGTCACACCAAGTTAGTTGACCAAGGGCAGTTTGGTCAGTGTGGCTGCCAGAAGCATCTTGCAGCTGACACAGCTGTTCTCCAAGGATGGATTTTTAGAGTGGCAGTGGCCCATGGACTCTAATGTTTAAATGTCCTCTTCTGCTGGTCGCTGCTAACACCTTCCCCATCTGCCAAAACCCTCGTGTGAGCTCCTCTGGCTTGTTGCAAGCTAGCATGGATCTAGCTGTTAAATTGCTTGAGCCAGAAAAGGACATTCAGATAGGCTCAGGATCATGTTAAGTGCTGAGCAGGCATTGGCATAAGTCTTAGGAGGAGCAGCTGAGGGAACTGGGGTTGTTTATTCTGAAGAAGAGGAGGCTCAGGGGAGATCTTGTCTCTCTATAACTACCTAAAAGGATGTTGTAGCGAGGTGGGTGACAGTCTCTTCTGGGTTAACAGTGATAGGACAAGAGGAAATGGCCTCAAGTTGCACCAGGGGAGGTTTAGGTTGGATATCAAGAAAAATGTCTTCACAGAATGAGTTGTTAGATATCGGCACAGGCTGCCCAGGGCAGTGGTGGCATCAACATCCCTGGAGGTGTTTTAAAAAACATGTAGATGTGGTACTTAGTGACGTGGTTTAGTGGCATGGTGGTGATAGGTTGACAGTTGGGACCTGATGATCTCAGAGGACTTTTCCAACCTTAACGATTCTGTGATTCTCTCCTGTACCGAGTCCCAGAGTTTACCCTCTGTGACCGAGGGCCTCACACGCCGATTTGGGTTCCCGGTCGCTCCCAGCAGGACCATCTCTACGTTGACAGCAGCGTTTTGGCGTGGCAGGGTCTTCAGCAAGCTTGAGCAGCACTCACCGCCCTGGTGCTCAGGGTTCCCCTCTGCTGGACGAGCAGCCGGGAGGTGAGCTGCAGAGCCGGCCGAGGCAGGCGGCGGCTCACAGCTCGAGCTGTGAAAGAGCAGCGTCGGCTCGCAAGCCTCCTACCGTGCCCTTTGCACCTCGGGCTGCACACGCTGCCTCACCGGGGAGATGAAGCTTCATTTACCGACTGAACGACTCTGAAAAAGGTCTCCCCCCCATGCCAATTAGCGTTGCCGGTCGTCCACCTCAATGGCCGGTTAAAGCGAGCTGCCCGCTGAAGCGGTGGGCGTGGGGCTGGGCGGGGGGCAGGCAGCGTGCGCCGAGGGGGGGCCGGGGGGCAGCCGCCCCTCCCCGGGGCGCTGGACCCTTTCAAGCGAGCTGCGGCGCGCCGGGTTCTTGTGTGAAAAACAAGGGGCACAATGCTGGAGTCGTAACCTCCTCACCCCTGACGGCATGGGAAAGTGCACTCCTCAGCTGTTGGGTATAGAAAGGCTGCTGCAGGCATGAGAAATGTTCATAAAAATGCCATTTAGAGCCTGCCCTTCTACTCTGCACATGTCATCTTGCCTATCAAGCTGCCTAATTGGAAAATTAGGCTGGCCTTAATTTAGAGCCCTGGAAGTTCATGCCAATAATTTCCCAGAGACTTTTTTTTCCCCAATTATTATTACAACCAGTTTCAGCACATTGGAAATCTTTATTGAAAAAAAAAATACACCCAGAAAGAGCAGATCTTTCATTTCAGAGAGATTCTTTGATTTCTGTGTGTGAAACTGTATTGTTGTGCATCTTGTGAATGGTCATCTGGAGACGAATGTGAGCCCCCATTGTTTTCCATGCATCATTCCTTATTTGACTGTATGCAGAGAACTGAGCATATTTTAGTTTACAGCATGTTATACTCTTATTTTGGACCTTATTGCACCTGCTATTTTCTATCTGCTAAGGCTCTGCAGACAGCAGTGAGCAGAAGCTGCCTTGCAGGTGGAAATATTTCTCCCCCAGGGTGTCACGTCTGGGCACCACTGATCCCAAGTCACCTACAGGGACCTGAGGTAGCATGCAGAAGCAGGCTGGCTCGTTGCATCCTTCCTGACTTTGAACAAGGTTCAACCTTGCAGTTAGCTACATCCAGATAGATATGATCTGTGTCTTTGAGATCTCTGTTTTGGACTCTGGTTAGATGATGTGGTGAAGAGCTCCTCTCTGAGCCTGGATACCGTCCCTCTGAGACCCCTTATAGGGTAAAGGCACCAGTGTCCACCAGGCTGTCGTGTTTAGCCTTGACTCTTAGGATGAGGAAAAAGGATTTCAGTTGACTTCTACTTGTCCTCTGCTGACAGAAGCTGTGTTCTGTAGCCAGCTGGTCAAGGGCTCACAGAGCAAGTGGGCATAGACACAAGTGCCCAGCATGGTGGGGCACTGAGAGAATTATCAAGCATTGGAACAGGCTGCTCAGGGAGGTGGTGGAATCACCATCCCTGGGAGAGTTTAAAAAACATGTAGATGTGGTGCCTAGGGACATGGTTTAGTGGTGAGCATGGTAGTGTTGGGTGGACAACTGGACTCAAAGATCTCAGAGGACTTTTCCAACTGTAATGATTCTATGATTCTATGCCAGTAGTTGGCTGCTGGATGGGCTGACAAACCCTCTTGTTATGTCTCTTGGCAGCAATAGGAGTGTACAGCAGGGACTAAAGCATGACTTCATCAACCTTTTAGTCCTCTGGATTTTTATCCTGTTGCTGAAAGCTGCACAAGAAGCATAGGAGCAGGAAAGGTCTGGATCATAGCTGTTCTGCTACTTCCCACCCCAGAAACTTACTGCCAGGTAAGTTTCCAACCAACTTTGGCCCTGCTGTTGTACAATTCAAGGTTTGTTGGTCATTCTGATTGCTTGGTTTGGAATATGTGCTTACAGGGGCAGGGGTAGGGAATGGGAGGGACAAAGGGTGTCTGGCATGAGTTTGAGGCAGTTGCTTTTCATCTCCAGGAGAAGAGTGTTGCTGAGCTCTGAGGCAAGACGCCTGTGGGTGAGGCCACCAGGCACAGCTTAAGGGCAGGGTGCAACCCCAGGTTTAGGGTTTAGCAGGCTCAGCCCTTCCCTTGCTGAAGCAAGATGTACATGTGAGCAGGACTCCAAGCCTTCATCTTCCCTTAAAATTGTCACCACACACAGGCTGGGGCTGAGATCCAGTGTTGACACAGAAAGAAGGGTTCACCTAATGAATTGCCACCACCAAGTATGAGAATAATTTTCCTTGAACTATCCATCCAAGCCATGACAGCCCTGACAGCCTTGGTTAGGCTCTGGCAACACTGGAATTAAATTTTCTGTGAGTTATACTAATGTCAATACAACTTCACATGTTGCCTTGACTGACCCACAAATCAGAAGGGAAGCAAAGGTTGAATTTTTAGGGGTGAAAAACAAAAAATTAGGGTAAAGAAAATACGGGGAAGAAAGTGAAAACAAAGCAAAGCAAACACCTGCTCATCTCAGGCTCTCTCCACCCTCCCTGCAGGTGTGCAGTGTTGCATGGAAAGTCTTAGTGCAATGAAGCACTCACCCATCCTTGAGAGCATCACTGCCATTTCACTTCTGCTGGAAGGCAAAGCCATGCTGAGGTAGGATGCACAGAGCAAGGGGTCCTGTCTTCAGGAAAGGAAGTGCCATTATTGTTTCACATTTATTAAGTGGTTTTAAAAGGCAGGAGGTCTATCTGGAGCAGGATTGAGTCTCAGGTGAATGAAGCTAGGCAGAACAGAACCATGGTCCCTTGTGCAGCCCAGAGAGGTGTATAGAGTATGGTGTGGAGTGCAAATGTGCATGGGCACTGGGTGGAGAAAAGAGGATATAAAAGGCCTATTTCAATTTATACAGAAAGATCAAAGCATGCTGCTGTCTGTCCACAGCAGTGCCCCTGGCAGCACCTTGCTGTGTATCCCTTCAACATCGTGGTAATACTCAGAGCTGAGCAGAGTCCCTCCTGTAAAAGGGCAAATTGCAACATCTCTGACCTTATTTTAGGTGCTGTGTTTGCAGCTAACAGTGAGAACACCAGGCTGGAAGAGCTGCAGCTAAGCATCTTGGTGCAAATCACAGTAGCACTCCATGAGCACTGATGGTGGGAGGCTGGGGGGAATCTTTTCCCAGTTGTTAGCCCCAGCTTACCTGCTGTTTAGAGAACAGCACAGTTGTATGTACACATTACCCTTGATGTGGTGACTGGCCCTGCCAGGGACGTGCCTCCTCTACCACCTTTCCCCTGGGCAGGTCCACACTTCACCAGCATGGAGTTAACAGGAGTTACCCTCCCTGCCTTCCACTGCTTACAAAGGAAATTAGTTCAACAGGATGAAAGGTTGGTGGTGGGAAAGCATGTCAGAAAATACAATGCAGAGAACACAGCTCTTGGGAGAGAGCTGTTTGTTTTGTTATTTGAAAGGGCTCAGGATTTAGCCAAGGGAGTGTAGTTAAAACTTACTTGAAGGGATGCTGACAACTGCATGTGTCAAGTTACATTATGGTCATACTGTCATAAAGGATCACACTGTTGTTTCACTGCTAGTGTATATATGCAGAAGTACTTTTGGCCTCAGTGAGGATAAAAATATGGCCCTGATGTGTGAAACCCCATCCTGCTGCCTCCATTTCCACGCTGCTCCATGGCTCTTTGGTCATGATGTGTATGCTTGAGAACTTGAATGGATTTCAAGTCTTTGTAGATCTGAAATAGCTTGACCTTCTGACAATCACAGTCTTAATTACTTGTCCTAAATAAGATGGATTGAATAGGATATGCCCAGTCATTTTGAAATAGATGTGAGCTCAATGCTGAAGAGGTTGGGCCGACACAGGGACCTAGATCTGCTCCTATGTTCCAAGGTATGTACTTGGTTAGCAAAGTGGCCTTGTGCCCTTAAACTTACATTTTACTTTTCATTATCATGACTTTCCTACCAATTTACTCCACTGTGCTGACACAGAGTATTACTATTTGCCATCCCCTTTTATTTCTCTTCAGTTTTAATTTCAGACTCTAAAAGTCTGATAATCGATCTACATTGTATTTTCTTTTCCTCAGAAGAATGCCTTAAGCAAATGTTTCCCTTCTACCAAAAGACCTGCTTATTTGAAAAAAACCAAGTACTCCCAGTGCTTGTCAGTACTGCAGCCCAGCAGGTTTGCTGGGGGGATGATGCTTAGCAAGGGTACAGGCAATTCTGGGGTACTGAGCCATATGAGGCAACTCTGACCTGTTCGAAGCTCATGAATGTGGGCAGACCCCTGTGTAAAGCAAGTCTTGTTGGAGTGTAAACGATGGGGCTTTGCTGCTGTTGTCCACACTGAGGTGCTAGTGAAGAAAGAGCTTGGTCCTTCAGAGGCTGGTGGTGTCCTTGTGCTAGATTCCTCACTGTTCCTTCTTGTTGTGGGGAAAAAAGGGATGAAGAACTGGATCAAGGCATGGGGAGACAACTGCCTGTGCCATTTTTATTTTCCTATTACTTTTCAAATCCTTCTCTTCTGTCCCATGTTTGTTATTCCTAAAGCTGTGCTCCTGAAAAGCAGTAGTTGAGCTTAGGAGAGTTCAGTCTTTCTGCTCTGAGGGATTATTCTGAGAGAATTCTTTTCTGCATGAGGCTGGGTACATTAAAACTCACCTCTCACAGCTGGATTGGCAGAACTGGATGTTGGCAGTGCACATCTGGTTCACCTGGAGCAGTCTGTGGATGCTCATGCCAGGTACACCCTGTGTGCTCACCTGAATGGAGGCCCCTCTGGGACTTTTTAAAAATCAGGTTTAAATGGCAAACCTGGAGTTTATTACATGATGCTAGCTACATTTTTAGAACAGGGATGCTCCAGTTTTGAGTCCAGCCATACCCTTGATTCCTGTGAACTGCTTGGCCATGGCTGCAGGCACAGGTAGGTTTAGTCTTTGGAGCTTGCTCGCTGGCATCCAGCTCTCCCGATGGTCTCAGGTTCACAGGCCCTTGAACCAAGCTAAATGAGACACTCTTGGGCTTTTCTTGGTGCTTTGTGCTCCCAGGAGGACATGTCATTAGCTGTTTGCATGCTGTGACAGCCAGGCTCTGGCTGGGGCGGTGAGGGGACTGCTGGGGCTGGGGGGGTGGGGGGGCACAGCTGTGCTGCCTGTCCCAACACAGTGCAGGGGCTGCTGGGCACCCCTCAAATTAGCCATGTGGCTAGCGTTTAACCGAAGCATTACTGAGTCACATCCCAACAGCTGACAGCCTGAATAATTTATGGCATGCAAAAGGTGGGACCTGCTGTCTCTGTGAGTGCCAGGATCCGATTGCCACAGCCCATTAATCGTAATTGGTAGTTTGTGCTGACAGGAGCAGGGCCCTCTCCCTGGGAGTGATTAGGCAGCTACCACGGAGACTATCCTCCCCCTCCCCTGCAAGGGGGCTTGGGCTTTTATATTTTTTCTTTCTTTTTTTTTAATTATTTAATTGAACTGCAAGGCCAAACCCAGTGACTCCCATATGGGAAGCCCTTGCCCCAGGGTAACAGCATTGCTTCAGGGACTAATTGGTGCCTGAGAGTTTAGTGAGGGCTGCCCTGGAGGTGGACAGGATGCTGTGTGCTTGCAGAAGAGGTTCCCCAGCTAAAGTCCCGCTGGCTGCAGGGGATCAGTGCCACCAGGCCCATCTGGCTTGCAGGGGACTGCCCTCCAGGGCCTCCCCACCTCTCTGCAGTGAGGCGTCTGGCCTAACCGTCAGTCCAGTGTTCAATGGCTGAAGCAAAGGAGCATCTCCTCCCTGTCTTGTCTCTTCACCAGTGAACTTCTTCACGACAACCCAACTTATCTTTTCCTTTTTTTATTTTCCATTTCCAGCCTATCTTTCCCACCCTTAGCTGGGTGATCCTGTACAATTGCTCAGATATCTTTTCTGCATTGCTCAGGTGCCTTCTCTGCTCCATAAACCCTTCAGCTTCTTCTGCAAAGCACATTTGGTCCTCAGCCTTCTTCACTGCTCCATCAGGTCTCTGTGGACATGCTAGCTTTCTGGTTTCGGTGCTTTTGCAGTGGGAGAAATAGCAGAAGCTAAGCTCCCTAAATGCAGCAGTTACGTTATTGTGAGGTCTTTTTAGCTGCTGCTCAGCAATCAGAGTCATCATGAGTGCCTGGGGGGCTGGATTGCCAGCAGACATAGTTGGAGCAAGGGGCAGAAGCTTTCCTCCCTGCAAAAGCCTGTAAGAGTGGATAGAAGTAGAGGAGGGAGAGAGGTGAGAGTGTATGGTGGTGGGTGCAGGGGACAGGGATCAAGGAAGGAGGAGGCAGCAGAGGGACTGGACAGTGGGGCAAGAGTGCACACAGCCCTGGAGCAAGCCCAGGCCTGGGGAAGTTCCTCATCAGAGATGGACATGAAGGAGCTGGGCTGCTGGTTTTGGCTTGCAGTGACAAATGATAGTTTTCAAGTCGTCACCTTCTAATTGATGGCTGCTTGAGAGTGCAAGCCCACACGAACAACTGCCCTTTGGATTGCTAGGGGATGTGGAGAGCTAGGGGAAAAAAACCCCTCTGGAAATGGTGTAACCAGCCTCTTTGGCATCTCCAAGTATGTGAGCTATTCCAGGTATGTTTACTGAACTTCTCTGTTGCTTGCCAGTACATGATATAGCTATGCCTGTGTGCACGTGCATCCTGGATTTAAGAGGATGTGTCCTGGTGCAATGATACACAATTCCCTTTAAATCTGTCATGGCAGCCCCCAGTGTGCAGCAGATGAAAATGAGGTGTGCTGGTGGTTTGGTGCTCTTGTTGATACAAGTCATATTTAGTCTTGACAAGCTCTTGGGTGTTTAGTGGGAATTATTTTTCTTGTAATGTACTTTCTAGCACAAATCACAAAGAGCACAAGCCCTTTGTTACCCATCTCCCCTGCCTGGCAATCCATGTGCTTAGAATATGCAGCTGAATACAGGCAAAAGTTTTCTGCTAGGGCAGAAGACATCATGTGATCCATTCCTTAATTAGAACAGAGGCTTGATTTGTCCATCTTGAAATGTCAAAAGCATTTTTATGTTAAGCAAATACTTCAGAAAGGCTTATTTCAACCCTGCCCCAATGGTATGCAGCTCTCCTGCCTGCTCAGTTTTCCCAGGAATAGGAGCATTAAGGGTCTGATGCAACCATTTTGTATCCTTCTGATGCTCAGAGAAAGAGATGACTGAAGGCAGGTGTGATAGAGGTCTGTAAGATCATTTTATGGTAGGGATTGATTTTTCTTCCAGTGCAAGGAATAGGGGCACCCAGTGAAGCCAGCAAGAGCAAACAGAAGAGAAAACCTTCTCCAGATGATGCATAGCTAGCTTCTTGCTGTGGGATGCTGGGGAGGCTGAAAGTGTGCACAGATTGAATGGGAGACTCCACAAATAGAGGAGGAAAGCTGTCAAGGGTTGCTAAAGGCACAGAATCTGTTGCTGGCTGTGGCAAATCTGCCCGTGTTTGGGAGCTAGGCAGTGCTGGTCTGACCCAGTACAGCTGTTCTCATCTCAGTCATCCACCTCAAACAGAGGATCTGCTCTCATATGAAGTGTCTGGGCCACATCCTATGTGCTGCATCAACCAGCTGCAGCTGGCTAAAACTGAGCTTCATCCATGACATTCATCTAACCCCACCATTCCTTTGGATGGGCTTCAAGAGCACTGGATCCTCCAAGGCATTTATCAGTGGCTGGCTGTGTTTAACCTAGGAGCAGTGATTAGCCTGAAAAATCACTGTGCTTGAGCTGACCTCAAGGAAGGAGGATGGGTATCTTCCCATCATATATATATGAAGAAATAAACAGAAAGGAAAAATATGCTGAATTTGACATCCTCTCTATCTAGACCTTCCACCTCTCTGAGGCCTAGCACATACACAGCTTCTGAGCAGTCTTCCCTCAGTCAAACCTGCTCTGAGATCTGTGGATCTTTCCATGGCTCAGATGAGTAATTTGCCCTCACGCAGAGGAAGAGTTTGTTCCCCAAAGCCCTGCTGCTTATGATGCCTGTGGGATTCATCTGGCTCACATGTTTCCCATCATATGTAAACACTGGTCACAGAGATCCAAACTGCAGCTGCCACCTTGTACCAGCTGAGGTGCTTTACCAGAAAGCACCATCAGAATTGCACTAAAATAAATATGAAAGCCTACTTGGGGAAAACCAAAACCAAAACCAACCAACCAACAGCAAGGAAAATAAAACAGAACCAAAAAAAACCTCCAAGCACCTTCTTGAACTTGGGTATCAAATCTCCTTATTTTTCATTGCTTTGATCTGACAGCTTATTTCTGAACAATGGACATCATGTTGACACCTAGAAATCTTATTTGAACTGCTAGAAAAGTGAACCTCTCCTGAGCCTATTCCAGCTTCATCTGTGTTTTGCTGGGTCCTGTTGTACCAGACGAGGCATGGAAAGGTCCTCAGCAGCTCTGAAGGTGCACAGGCTGCCAATCACCAATGTTTTTATGAGGACAAGCTCACCAAATCCGTTTAATTTGGATGTTTTTCTCTCTGTGCTTAGGTGACCTTGTGGTATGACCCTCTGAAGTGTATCTCTGCAGTGGTGGGATGTCCCATGCACCTGCTGGCTCTGCAGTGTGGCATTTTCTACTTATGCTTAGCTTTTGTAAGGAGCTATGCAGCCTAGCAGCCTGGGGGATGGGCAGGAAGAAGTGACACTTTGACCATTTTATATAATCTTTAACAATAGAAAGGTTTTAGTGGCTTGGTACAGCCTGTACTCAACATAAAACTCAGTCTGTTATCTAGAATGCTGAGATGGTGAGATAAGCTGTTAATGCTACTGGAGGAACATTACTGAATAAAAAGTACAATGATTTTTTTTTTCCTACTTCCACTCTTTTTTCCTTATTTAAAATGTTCCCTTGAGCATTACCTGATAGACTTGAGTCCTACATCAGGTTATTGTTTTGGATGGGCTGCCTGAGATATTTTCCTCATTTTAGCTGATGCTAAAATTGCTGCTTTTTTTCCCCCTTCTTTTTTAAAGGAACTCAAGATATAAGCTAACCAAGACACACGTGTTCCAATCTGATAGAAAGAAGCTTTTACATCCTAAGAAGTAAACCCTTGTTCCAGATTACAGGGATATGTATTATCTAGTGATATTAATACTTAAGTAAGAAAAAACTTTACATAATGAAAATTTCCTTTGTTTTTTTTTTTTTTTTTCTGAAACTCTTGCTGAACTTGCAGCTGTTGTGCTCCATACCAGGATGTGTGCTGATGGGCCTTCTAAATAATGTTTACATTATGTAAATTGTAGACAAGAATGATCCTAGGACAGTCTGTCACCAGAGCCATCTTCTGGGGCTGATCATGGAGAAATTAGAAAGCAAACCACCTGCAGTCAGCCCAGAGGTGCTCACATTTGCCAGGAGAGCAGTGGGAGAGCTGGGAGCAGGGCTCTTAGCTTTCTTGTATGCAAAGGTGAGGGGAATGGAGTTAGGCTCCAGCTTCTGTCTTTTGCATGAGCACTTCAGTTCTTGACTTTGCTGGTTGCCTTCAGCAGTGCAGAAGGAGGATGTTCTCCAAAGGCAGTGCTTCTTCCCTGGCATCAAGGGAGGGATCAATGGCCTCACAAAACTGGCCCCTCCATGGAGTCAGGGATGCTTGTCCACATGCAGGACATCTTGGTGGACTTGTCACACCACACATGCATCATCTCTGTTTCAGCTCTATCCTGACTTGCCAGTAGGGAGAGGATTTGGGGTCTGGAGGGTGCCAGGGGCACTTCTTCAGAGAGGGTTGGCCTGAGTGGCAATTTCATTTTTGCAGCGGGGAGAGAGGTCTGTGTGATGTGAGATGATATGTGGAGAGATTATCTAGGTTGGAGGAGGACTGATGAGAAAGGCTGCTCCTTGGGAATAGCAAATTTCAAGGTATCCTGCCCAAAATCACAGTGCTGCAGAGTAGTGGTGAGGAAGCACTGGAGCCCAGTGGCTCTGCTACCTTGAGAGCCAATGAAGTGCAGCTATGGGGAGGCAACAGTTCTGCAAAAATGGCATTGCAGAGGGTAACCATTTGACAATGCCACATTGTGGCAGGAAAAACAGGTGTCCTGCTGGGACAGGTAATAAAATAGCTTGGTAGGACCTACAACCTCATCCTTCCACTCTGCTCACACTTGTGTGGCCTCCACTGGGACATCAGTTCCAGTTGTAGTATCAGTAGGGGGAAAAAAGGTGTCAGGTGTTAAGAATGCAGAAGAAAACAGTGCCCAGGGGCTCAGGGTAGCATTCTGAGGAAACATTGAAAAATCAGTGTTGTTTAGACTAATGAAAACACAGAGGGCTTCAACTACACACATCAACTGTGGGGAGCAGTGTTTTTCATGTCTGTGGAAGACAGGGAGGAAAATGATGATTATTCTACCAGGTCTAATGCAATGCTTCCCAACTGCAGTTACTGCAGTTGGGAAGCATTGCATTAGACTTGGTAGAATAATTTCTGTCAGTAAGGAAACTGAAGGAGCAGGATCAATTGCCCAAGGGAATCTGTGCAGCTTTTGTTACTGGAAATCTTTAGGGACAGCTCAAACAAACATCTACTTGGCTGCTCTCCTGCCCTGAGCATGGGATTGAGTGAGATGACTTTTTGAACTCTCTCCTTTTCTAGGGTCTATTCAGCAGAGGGCTTTAAACACCTGCTTGAATCAGAGTGGAGTCATCAACTTGGTCTTGGCTAGGATGCAAAGCTTATCAAAAGTGTTCAGATTGATCCATACTCAGGAAAGCATTAAAACATCCAAATCATTTCAGACCCTTTATCACCCAGTGGGTTTTGTCTTGTGTAGGAAGGAGAGGGCTGGTAACAGAATGTCTTCATTAACACATTTCAGAGCTCCAGCATGGATGCAGTCACGTAGCTTTCAACATCTCCTCGCTGGCCAAATTGAAAGCAACACTGCCAAAACTTTCCAACACATCTTTAAATCCCAGCTGAGGACCAACCCAGAGGGGTTGAAACATGTAGTTAGAACAAAGTATTTGCTCAGTTCACTTGCTGCCTGTGAGGGTGCCAGGCAGGGAGTTTCCTTTCCACAGTCAGAGCTCCCTGTCAGGAGGACATGCTGTGGAGGATACCTGTGGGATGTGCCCAGCCTCTCCTGGTGGCCCATGGCCCTACACAGAGCTCTGTGGCTGGGACACCCAGGCTGGCCAGGGGCTGCTCTCCCTAAATCCACAGTGGTCTGCAGTTTCTGCCTGAGAGGATCAGCGTGCCCAGGACCTGTCAGAGCAAGTGACATGGTTTCTGGTCTCAGCAGAGCAGAGCAGGCCTGGCAAAGCGGCAGCCCTTGCGATGTTGAAAGTTTTGTCTACCATCCCTCTGTCCAGGGCCCACCAGGATGTGCAGGACTTTGCCATCAGCTCTACTGGATGCTGGGTGCTGAGAGCAGCTCCTGCCTGCCCCAACACCTAGCCTCAGTAAGCTGAGTTCCTCCACTTTGTCTGCTCACATCGCTCCATTCATTGTTCTGAGCAAACTCTGCTGTGGTTTTCACTCACCTCTACATTTTCAGCTTGCCAAACTTATTGAACACCTCACTGCAGAGGGTAAAACTTAGAAAGTAATGCACAGACATTGTTATCCAGGCAGTGCCTAATGAATGATGAAATCTTCTTTTGAAAGGTTCTTTTGTGTGAAAGTCCTTCTCTAGATCCTTCAAGTTTGTATGTTTTTCCACTTATGTTTTTGTGGTGTGAAGTTAGTGGAAGAATCCAAATTGCATACTTTTCTGTTTTAAAGCACAGTATTTAGAGGATAGAGACTCTGTGAAATACTTGACCACCTTCATTCAAAAAGGACATACATGAAGTATGCGTGAGAAGTGTTTTCCTCCTCCTGGGGAATGGCTACAAACAATTGGGTCACACAACTTACACTGGTACTTTTCATTTCCCTGTCAGAATATGATTTGTATCAAACAGTTGTTGTGTTTGTGTCCTGTCTGAGGTACCATTTCTCATACATGCTTCCATGCTGGAGACTGTATTCTCTCTTGCTTCATTTAAAAGCATCATCTTTTATGATTAGTGTAGCTCATATGCCTGAGTTTTATGTGTGCCACTAGTACCTTTGCTGACCTCCTGGGCTCTGTAAGATGCAGTCATTTCCTCTAAGCTTCCTTACCGGTTTTTTAGCAGGAATTTGGCACAACTCAAAATGTGTGTGTCCAATCCAAACAAACATGGTACTGCTTAATTACCTGTTGGGTTTTCTTTTTTAAGCTGTTTCTGTGGGTGCTTGAGGGTAACCTGTGCAGCATCAGGCAGGTGCTCCCAATGCTCATCCTTGTAGTGCAGCCTGTTTGCAGCCTAGCGATTGCTCTGCACTCTTGGAAAACATTTAGCATTGTCCCTCACCAAGCAAGGGACCCTGTTTATGGTAGATAGAGGTCAGCAACTTCACTGCAGCATTTGAGCTCACGATGCTTTGCCTTCTGCTGCCTGATCACAGGGTCAAGACCTAAGGAGCCTGTTCTTTTGTCTCTACAAAGCCACCAGGGAAGTCCTCGTTCTGTCGTCACGAGTGGCAAAAAACCTTTGTTCAAATCAACAGGACTGAGATTTTTCCCTGCATGGTGCAAGCAGCCAGGGATAGTGTAGGTAATACTGTAAGCACTGAAGTAGCCTGGTGTAAAGAAAGGCTGGCTAGACCCTGGGGATGGATCAAAACTTAGTTCATTTTTAATCCCAGGGCTGGCTGGCAGTTGCTATTCTGTTATCAACCTTTCTTTCACCCCCCAATATTTTGATTCCAGAAAAAGAGACTAAAAACAATAACTGCTTGGTTAGCAGCAGTTTCTTTATAAACAATATACATAGATGAGTAGTGAACTGCCCTACACCAAGGGCTTGAAAAGGGTATTTAGAAGGCTCCTTAAGTTAAATGAAGTATAAGATCTTTATCGGTTTGAGGGCTGTAAGCGCCTGTGGCAATCCAGAGACAAACCAAGACCAACAGGAAAAAAAATAAAATACCCTTTGCTAAATAACCTTTCCATATTAAATACACATCAATCTGACATCAACAATTAGCTGTCAGGTGCTTGGCTTTGCTAGCAAAGGCCAATTTTCAGATTAGTGCTAATTGCAGGGCAGGCTGACACATCAACTCGGAGCCCCAGTAGCTAACGGCCTGGGTAGGAGCAGACTTCAATAGTGGGAGCAGGGGAGGGCTGAGGCTGCCTGTCTCCAGCTTGCTGGCAGTTTGACTGTAGACTAAAGTAATGGAGCTGGCAGGGTGGAATCAATTACTGGCCAATGAAGATTTTCCCACAGGTCGAGGCTTGGGAAAAAAAGGACGTTCCTGCTGCCGAGACAGCTGGCATGGACTGTCCACTGGGAAAGGAGCCTGGAGAATGAGAAAAATAGGGACAGTTCTCTGTGATAAACTGGTGACAGACTATAAATTATGAAAAGGGGATTTGGCAGAGGATTTAGAGCTTGCTACCTCTGCTTTTCCCTCCCCCAGGATTTTAATGCCAGCCATGTTCACTGAGTCATTTGATTATCTTAGTTAGAAAATAAGAGGTATTAAGAGAAAAGGCTCAGAATGTATTTTGCTGAGCAGGGTGTGTGCACATGTGAGCTGAGCTTTTAAAAACCTTTAAACCAGCACTTCCCCCTCCAAGCAAACCTTTGGACCGAGCCCCTTGGTGCAAAGCTTACTAGTGCTGCTGTGTCTGGTGCTCACTCATGAGATGGCTGGATTTCTGCAGTGCTGTTTGGAAGGTCACAAAACATTTTGCCTCTTTGGTCAATCTGAAATTTCTTTTCCTGCTCCTTTTCTATAAACATTGACTTCAGTCCTAAAGAAAACGAGCAGTGCAGGAGTGCAGCACCTACCTCTGCTTTTTGCTGCATCTGGGCAGCAAAGTCAGTCAGGTGCTTGCTCTGAAAACCACTGTCCTTCACTGGCAGAAAGGAGACACCAAAGCAGTCATGGCTGGGAACAACCAGCTCTTTCCATACTGAAAATGTGATGTTTATGTTCTTAAAATTAAAATGCAACAGTTTAAGCACACATTGAAATGAAATTTATCTAGAGAAGACTGACAGAGGTGCCAAGCTGAAGTTGCAGGCCCCATTCTTCCTGCTCCTTTTGAATGTGTTCCCATGGGAGGACAAGGATTAAATTGTTTCTTTCCGTCTCCTTTGTTGTACTCAGAAGAGTTTAGTTAGAAAAGTCAAGAGGCAACATGTAAGCATTTGTCACTTTTTGTTGTGTAAGCATTTATTTCCAATATTGTGATCAGAAATCTAAAATCTTCGGGTTATTTTTGTAGCCTTATTACAGCTGAGCTGTACGTGTCGTGGGACTTCTGTGAGGCTGAGGAGTTTGGCTGGGTTTACATGGGTCTGACTGAAATGATGACTGTCTACACCAGCAAACCTGATCTTTGACATGGGTACATGCCTTTGTGCCTGTGTGTGTGATCTCTCTACCTGAGTTTTCATGCATCTTTGTGAAAAAGGCATTTGAGGGAGTCAGGTCAGAAATTACCAGCACTGTTGAGATGGCCAAGACATGCTAGGCTGTTCCTAAAACCTGATGGTGTCCTGGCCTCACTGCTTCTGCTTCTCTTCTCAGATTTCTGGCAAATCTGTATTAGACTTTTTTGTTCCCTGAAACAGTTTAGAGACTCATCTGGCCCTGCTGACAGGGAGGCCAAACAATTTCTTCACCAGGAGAAGCAGATCAGCCACAGCCACAAGAGATTCCAGTTTGAACTGCAATTTGCTTCCTCAGGCTGGACATTTCCTGGTGGGGTGCCCATGGGATGAGGAGCCTCAGTGCTTGTTTTGGGGTTAGCCTGACAGCTGGGCATGGTGACTGTGGTACCTGCTAGAGAGGGTGCTGGCAATTAAAGAGCAGCAGGAGTGGGCCACGCCATATCTTTATAAACTCAGCTGTCCTCTTAAGGCATGCAGGTTGAAGGGGTTTGGAGTGTGTCACATGCATGCTGGCCTGGCAGCAAATTGGGCTGATTGAATGGAGCAAAATTGCACTCTCAAGAGGGTTCTCTCTTGGCTGGCTGAACCCTGCAGGGTACCTGCAGCTCCTCACCAGTGCCTGATAGCAGGATGACAATGGACTTAGTTCAGTGACGGCTGAAGAGCAATGCAGTGAGATAAAAAGAGGTAAATTCAGACCTGGCTGGTATCTTGGCTAGGATTTTACACTGAAATTGCTAAAGACTGTCTTCTGCTACATCCTTTGGCCATTACTTGTTAAGGAAATCTCTGTGGCTTTCTCTGCTTGGTCTTGGCTGTTTCGTGACTTACCTTATAGTAGCTTCACCTTCCTCATGTGACAATTTAACATCCAGAGCAGGAGAGAGGCTCATTAATGGGTGTGACAACGATGTGGTAGATGCAGCACCAAGTTGTCAGGAACAAATCCAGCCATAGTCTGGTAGCTGCAATGAGAAAAAGGTGTCTGAGCAACAGGACAGCCTCTCTCCATCATTTCCATACTGGAATTTTCTCATTAGATGTGTTCAAAGTGCACTGGAAGGTGAAGAGATGGGGCAAAACTGATTTTAGTGTCAAACAGGCAATGCAGGGCTATTGTACTGACTGTATTATTTATTTCTGTGTATAGTTCAGTAGAGTCCTCAGGAATAGCCTTGCTTCAGCAAGCTGTCAGAAGTTTTAATGACTTTTATTCAGCCTTGAAAGAGGCCAAAGAGGCCAAAGGGAGGTACAAAACTCTTCCACTGGGTAAGGGAATTATTTTCATCATCCAAACTGTTGTTTCCAAAGCTTCTGCTTGAAAATCCCCTCCTCTTCTCAGAATAATTCAGAGCATCTCCAACTGCAGAAGAAAAGCTACTCAGAGCAGGTTTTCTCTGGGGGACATCTCCATGTCTCATTTATGACTCCTAGTGATAAAAATGAAACATGTGAAGTGTTCCAGAAACCCTGTAATAAGAGGTGTGGTAGACATCTATGCTTCTGGAGGCTCTTGTCACATCTTTCCCTTGCCTCTCCCACGGTGATAGATGGGGAAGTAATTCTGGCTGGTGGAAGGTCAGCCAGGAGGGTTACAAAGCCTCCCATCATTTCTCTTTTCTTTCATGCCCTTAAACTGCTTAGACTGGAATTGGCCATGTCCACTCCTGATGGTTGCAGCAGTGCTTGCACAGCTCCAAGGAGGTCTGCTGAGCATCCTAGCAAACATGGCCCCTCGTGGGGGGACAGGGCAACGATACTGTGGCCCAGAAGATATCTTCACCCAGAGACCTGAGCTGATTCTAATCTTTCAGCACTGAGAAAACAATTGAAAGCTTTCAGGCTTAGGTAAAAGGACTGAAAAAGGCTCTGGAAACACAGAACAATATGAACTTAGTGTGAGCATCCTGAACAGATCCTGTTTAAATGCTAGCACAAAAGAATTCCCTAACAGGAGCCACTCTTGCCATCCCTAGGGATGCTTTCTAGACAAAAACACAACATAAATAAAAAAATCAACAGTCAAAAACCCCCAAACTGATTGCTAGCACCAGTTAGTCACCACCTTCACAGATGGGCTCACATGTCCTTGCTGACATCTGAAAGCCATCTCACTTTGGTGTGATCCATGTACGTGTTGAAGCTCCCACGGTGGTGATGCCTGTGGGGTCACCAGAGCTGCTACAGCCAGTGACCTGCGACAGGGTCTGACTTTCCCTAGCTGATATACACCCTTTGAGTGACTTTAAGAAACTTGACTTCTGGCAGAGGCTTTCCATGCTCAGAGCTAAAATGTGAGGCATTTTAAAGGACTTACTTAAACCCACTATGACTCATGCAAAAATAAAGCATTTCTGGATATGGAAAGGCCATTTATCTCCTCTACACACGAGACCATTTTTTTCCCCTCTCCACATTGTAAGCTCTTTGGGAAAGGGGACTTGTTATCACTCTCATTTCAGGGCTTTCTGACCTTGTGGTATCTGATTTTCTCCCAAAAGGAAATAATGCAAACCCATCTTTTTCCCTTTTTTTCTCTGCAGCAATTCAGGCTTTAAGAAGATTAAAATTATCAGGATTTTCTCCTTCATGTTTTCTTACGTAAATGCATAAAATATCATGACAGGGAGGGCTGAGAAGTTGTCTGTGAAACACTGGTAGCTGACAGATTAAAGCTTTGTATCCTGGCTTCTTTTCTATTAACCTGTTCATCAACTTAGTATGAAAAACATTTCACAATATTAATAAAACAAAAGTCTGGCTTATCTCTGTTTTCTATTGTGCTGTTCGCTTTTCGTTCCAATGAAATCAAAACCTGACTGCCCAGGATGCTCCTCTGTCCTGTGCTGTTCTTCTTTAGCCAAATGTTCCTGGTATTCATTCCTTATGAGATCACACAGGCTCTGTTATCAGCAGAAATGAGATCCAAACCTCACTCTGCTCTAAAGGGATGCCAGGGTAGTCATCAGAGAGTCTTGGCAGAGGGGGAATGCAAGGGGACACATGGACTTCTCTGATGCCCCATGACAGTGCTGCTGTAAAGCACTCTCAGAAGGACTCTATTCAAGATTTTTTTTCCCTCTAAATATCTTTTTAAGTCACTTGTGCTTATTTGTACAGCTTTCCCAGAGTCCTCTTTGCCCAGCCTGTTTGTAGTTGGAAAGCCTTCTGCTTATTGCTCATCCTAATCTCTTGCATCTTTACTTAGCAACGCTGAACCTACTGCTCTCCTCCCTGCCTCCGCTTTACTACAATTGATTTTGCTTTCTTTATGGATCCTCTCTCGGTGTGTTTAGCTTTTCTCTCTATTCACAATGTGTTTGCAGTTTCCAGAATCACAAGCATGCTTCCAGGGTTAACCCTTACCTTCCAGAAGGACCCCTTGTCCTAAGACTAGCTCCAAAGCCAAAGTTGTCTCTAGCTATTCTTCCATCAGTCATATGTCTGAGGCAGACATCTTTCTGTTTGCTCCTGATAAAGGGCAGCATTCCCTTTTTTTGACCTGTGAGGAGACCACAATGGCACTGGTCCCTGAGAATGAAGTCTCCATTCCTCACCCTCTCATGACCTAAGGGATTCATAAACTGTGGTGCTCACTGTCTTTCACAATGAAGCTTTCCTTCTCACTTCCTCCCTCTGCTCCCTTCAGTCACAGCATTTTGCCTGAACCCTTTTTTGAAGGCATTGATGTTCATTCTAGAAGCCCTTTGGAACCACTGATACCTGTTTCTTCTGCACAGATGTTAAGGCTGGCACAGTTGTATTCTTGGTGTATGCAGAAACCATCTCCTAAATGTCTCTCCTCAGCATAGTAGGAGGTCTAGATAGCATTTGTCTGTACCTTTCTTGACCACAATGTTTTCTGAATCTCTAGGCTTAGCCAAAGTATTGGCTTCCTATTTCAAACTTAACAAAAAGCTATTGCTCCTGTATTTGTTTAGTTTCATACAAGAGAGGCAAACACAAGCTCTCCAGCTCCTCATATTTCAAATTCTTCAGTCATTTTCCCACTCCATCCATTTATTACCTGCATAGGATAGGTATTTTAATGAACACAAAAATGCTAGCTCAGCATTTATTGCATGTATTCAGGTGACGTGCGCTCAAGCATGTTGCTGGTCTTCCTTCTCCATTACAGTGTATTTTCTTTCTCTGTCAACTGCTAATTGGGGAGCCCTTGCCCTATCATTATTTTTTTTCATTCTTTACGAATGTCCAAGGTGCTAACCAGGTGCTTTTCTGTAGTAGCAGGTAATTATTTGTCTCCACAGAGATAAACTGTTGGCACTTTTCTTCATGCTTCTTCATCATTTAAAAATCCTAATTATCTCTCAAATCTTGAGGGTCTTGCCTGTTTCCTTATCCTGCCCAACTTCCTTATGAAATCTTTTAAACATAAAAACCTAGAAACATTTACACATCACTTACTAAGAATATCCTACAGAATAAAATCATCCAGTATGTATTTATATTGTGTCTTTCCTCAGAAAGTGCTTTTGAGCCTTTTAAGTGGTCATAATAAGTGGGAGAAGGGCAGCATATATCACTGAAATGTGTAACCCTAGACATTAAACCAGTGCACTTTTGAACATCTTGTCTCCCTGGGCTTCCTCTTTAATGAATGAAGAGGTAAAATGAGCACATAAAATTAACCTCCTGTCAGTATCTTGGTAGTTTCCAAAGAAAGTGATCTGAGCTCCAGATCTTCCCAAAGAACTTGTATCCTTCCTCTAAGTTAAAAATCAATGAGTTGTAGCATCCTGATGCCGTCTTTTCCTAGCTGGACAGCACAGACAGCCTGAATTTAGTAATTCATCTGGTGTCTGTGCAAAGAGGGGAAAATTGTCCAGAAAAAGAAGGAAAGAAGAAAAGGTGCTTCCACAAATCCTGCTGTGCCATTGGATAGGCTAATTCCTGGCTGCACTCTGAGGTGGAGCTGTATTTTAGGAAGAAAAAAAAAAATGATTACAAGCTGGTTTGCAGATTTGGTTGTTCTCTGTTAAGCCAGCTCCTGATCTGTACCTGTCCTGTCAGCAGAGCTTTCTGACTGCTGCTTGCTAACTTGGACTCAAGACTAGCTTGGCAGTCTCTAAAACCAGTGAGTGTCTCCAGTGACTTCTGGGGATATTGGCTCCATCCTGGATTCCTTGCCCTCACCACAGATGCTTTCAGAAACATGCTACAGAGCATCATGACTTAATGTGATTATTTTTCTTTCTTCCTTAGAATTGACTAATTTTTTGTTTGTGTTTTCCCATGGCTGAAAGAAACCCTGGCTCAAAGTGGCTTGGGCGACGACCTCAAAGGGAACATGCTGTATTTGCTTCTTTCTCTTCTTTGGAGTAAAATATTCTCAGAGGCTTTTGGATGGCCTTCCCTTTCACTGCCACCCCTGAATGAGCTTGGTGGGCAGAGGCAGTTCAGCTCTGTTGTGCTCTGCTCCACAGTCCCGTGAGTAACCAATGAAGTGACTGATCCTGCAGCCTCTCCTTCTGTGCACAGACCCTTTGAAGTGACTTCAAAGGGCTTGTTTGCAAAGGGGCTGCAGGTACAAGGCGGTTAAGTATGGCCAGGACTGTCTCTGCCGTTTAATGATTCAAACATTATTTATTATGAGCAAACAGAGGCATTTTTTTCATATTGTTGACACTGATCCTCTAGCTTAGCAAAGGGCACTCGTGCAACATTTTCTGACTCAATTTATCATCCACCCTAGGCGTTGGTTGCACTTTTCTCATCGTTAGGGAAGAAATAAAAGCCATTCGCTAATCCCCAACCCACTTTGTTCCTCTATGGCCCCTCAAAGAACAGGGCCCTTAAATGGTGATTAAGGACTCTGGGGACCTTTCTCAAGAGATACTCCTTTCCTTCCCCATATCAGGCAGAAGAAATCAAATTCTCAAACTGGGTAGTGTTTTTTTAATTAATACCACGGGTCAGAAAATATAAAATAATTATATGGGGCTTTTAACCTTTTTTATAGGCTTTTTATGTCACTTTTAAATAAAAATAACTCTCTCTGCTCAGCTTGTGGATTTAGGTTGATGGTGTTAATTTGCAGTAGAGTAGGGAATTAGGCTCTCCCTGGCCTTCTGCTGAAGAAGCAAGATCTCCTTGTGCCCTCTTGCTCTTGGTCTTGAGACATTGTCTGCACAAAGCTAGAGGAACCTCAACCCCACCCCAGCAGCATGGAGACAGGAGAAGGTGGGACTTAGGATGGGCCCTGGCCCCACAGTGGCTGGCAGCCATGGAGCTTTGTGGTGGTTATGCTGCCTTTCGGGAAGCAGCTGCCTGCCTGCGGAGCCTCCTCTTCCCACCTTTGGATGTTTGCTGAAGGGTATGAACCCACAGCATCAGCAGCTGTGGCAAGCAATTGGTTTTCTACCTCCTCAGTGCAAGTTGAGTTCACTCATGTGCGTGTAAAATGTGGGGGAAAATACTGCATCTGAGGTCATTGGCACTGGTGTGAGTCAGGTGCTGGGTAGAAGTTCAGCAGAAAATACCCATCCCAATAGTGAGAAAATTTATAGATCTCCATTTCTATTTTATGACACCTATTTTTTATCTCTGTGTTCTCTTTTCTTCTCTGGAGCCTGTTGTTAGAGGCTTGTGGACACAGGTGCATGCGTGAGAGAGCGGAGACACAGCTAGAAGTTGAACACTCTTTGTTTCACTTTTACCTTCATCCCTAACCAGAGAAAACATGAGGGTTCAGAAGAAGCCCTGTATGACACAAAAGAAATATGTTTCACCTCTTAGAGCTGGCTTCCAAAGCTCAGCACACTAGAAAACTGATAAGTCAGTAATACATATGAAAGGAAAATAACTAACATAGTTTTTCTTATGGTAGTGTCTCTAGGTCTGCCTTATTTCCAGCCTCCATTTTAGGAGAACAGTGGGAAATGCACTTTTTTAAAAGCTTCCTCCTGATACCAGTGAAACTCTGATGACTCTTGTTGAAAAAAATCATTAAGTCACTTCACAGGTAAGGGCAATGGTATTGGAGTTGTAAGGGGGCTGCTGAGCCACCACCACTTCCACTGGGCAGTGCAGGAGCTGGAAGGCTCCAGCTGAAGGCTCAGCCCGGTGATGCTGCCTGGTGATTCTCAGCATGCAGCCCAAGGACCAATACTGCTCTTCCCCACCTCAGCCTGTGTGCCAGCCCAAGGATGTGACATGCAGAATGGGTCTTTTTTGGGGTTCCAGTTTAGGTGTAGGCCTCAGGAAGAGACCCCCAGGATCTTCTAGAAAGTGGTGCTGTTGCTGTCTGCAGGAAGAGGAGGACGAGAAGGGCAGTTCTGAGGCAGTAAGTGAGCAGAAAAGCTTTGCTGTTATCCCTAGTGAATTTCACAGACGCTCTGCAAGATACAAACCACTAGGCAAACTGTTGAGCTATATTGCCTCTCAGTTCGGGCCCTCTGGTGTAAATCTGGAGTAAGATGGTGCAAGTCGGTGGAGGCTCAGCAGTGCAAACCGAGCAGAATTTGTCCCTTTGGGTTTTCTTGCCTCTGGCAGATTCATCTGTCATTGGGAAGAAGCAGAATCTTATAGTTAATGGAGCGTCAGGAAGGGAAACGCAGAGTTCAAAGCTGTCTGCCAAACGAAAATGATCCCAATTGAGTCTCCCATGATTGTGTCTGGGATGACAATTGCAGCCCAGCATTTCCAAGGACAGCTTATTGTTGTGCTGCTCTCCTGGTCCTCAGCCACTGCTATTGTCTGCCTGCCTTGCCTCACTTGTTGAGCTGTAAGTTGCCAGCTCAAAATTAGGACTCTTTAGGGGCTAGAGGTCAACTGGCTGCTTTGAGATCTTTCGGAGGATGTGAGCTATAATGAGATCACAGAGAAGTGTTCAAACGGCGAGCAGTGCAGTGGCCAAGTGGGTTGGCTTCGTGATAAGAAGCAGAGCAAAACTGGGGGACTGATACAGTCCTCTGGGTGCCAGTCTCGTTTCATCCCTGTGAAACAAGCCCAGTTTAACCTATTTAAAACAGGGTTAAAAGGGGTCATAAATCTCTGCAGGAGCTGAGGATCGGCAGAAAACTCGATCTGATCTCTTTTACATCTGTTCCAGGTTCTCAGCCTTATCTGCTTCAGCTGCCTTTACTCTTTGTGGTTGCACATAAATGGCATTAAACAAAAGTCTTTTTGCCGGGGCTGAGTGGCAGGTATAGGGTGACTCCAGTGCAGGCGCAGGGGAGGCAGCGGCGGAGTTCCTGCCGCAGACAGCCCCCGAAACCCGCTTGATTGACACAGTAAATCTAGACAGAGGGGTTGTGTGAGGGGAGCCTGTCAGATTGACAGCGTAAATGTGTAACACACACAGCCTGGGAGAGAGGAGCCTGCCGGCGGGTGGGAGAGCGCCGGCGGAGTGCCGGTCACACGGAGATTGAATTACAGCTGCATTAGATCAGAGCTGTGGGAAACGGCACCTCCTAAACACACACACGGCCTCGGCGGGGGCCGGCCGGCCGGCGGGCGGGCAGGCGGGCGGGCAGCTGCGGGGCCGGGACGGGGGCGGCAGCGCCGGGCGGAGCTGCTACTGCCGCCGCCGCGCCGGGAGCGCTCCCCGCCGCACCCCGCGCTGTCTCGGCCCCGGCCCTCCCGCTGCAACCCAGGACGCCTCGGCCCCGGGCCCGCAGCTCCCCGCCGCACCCCGCGGGGCCTCGACCCTGCTTCCGCTGCACCAAGCGCCCCCCCCGGCCCGGCTCTGCTCCTGTGCGGCCAGAGAGAGAAGCCAAGATTAAAAAATAAAAGAAAGGAAAAAAGGGGAAAATCCGGGATGGTAAAGGCGGGATGGCAGCCCCGCAGCTGGAGGGGTCAGACTCCACAGGGGATTTTGTTGGCTTTAACTGATGCCTTTTAAGATTTGCAGGTTTATAGCGTTTCACCGCCGCTGTGGGGAAGAATCTTAAGAGCCCACCGGCCCCCTCAGATACCAATCGCACTCCTAATCCTTTTGATTTGCCATATACTCCGCTGGCATTTCACAAACCTGCGGTATTAATGCCTCTGAGCCTTAGGGTCGGGGAGTACGGGGGCTGGAAAACAGAAACATTTTAAGCTCGATTAGAAAGGGCAAAAAGTCAGCTGGCTTTGAAATGAACTCGCTCAGCAGGAGCGGTGGAAACATTTCCAGGAGACAGCAGGGAGGCATTTGTTTTCTTGGCTGGCACCGAAGCGCCGGCTCGCTGTACCGCGCACAATGCGTGGCCTTCTGTGGGGCCATCGCACCTCGGCGCCTGCCAACCACCACCCCTCCTTGCCCGCTCCCACCCCTCCTTGCCTGCCAGCCACCTCTCCTCATCCATTGCCACACCTCCTGGCCTGCTGCTACCCCCTCCTCGCTCGCAAACCCTCCTCACCGGCTGCCACCCCTTCTGGCCTGCCGACCACCCCTTCTTTCTCACTGCCTCCCCTCCTCACCCATCACCACCCCTCCTTGCCCACTGCCGTGCCACAGGGGAACCCACCGCTGGCTTTCACTCTGCTGGGCGAGAAACCCCCTATTTGCCTTCTCTTTAATTGCCTGTGTTTGTACATCTCCCTGAGGGCTGGGCGACCAGGGGTCAGAAAAGCAGGGACCAGAAAGGCTTGTATCTAGATTTTTTCCTTTTTGTGTGTGTGGGTTTTGGGTTTATTTTTAATTATTATTTTTATTATGCAACCCGCTTTTCAGGACAGTATTTTTCATTTGATTTTCCAGTGTCTCCTGCTTTGCATAATCCCGTCTCTGCCCAACTCTACTTGCAAACATTGGCCTGTCTGTTTGTAATTTCTCAACCCCCAGGCTAATTCTCATAAATAAAACACAAGCCAAAGAGCAAGACAATGCCTGACAGTGGAGCCGGAGTTCCACAGACTCCACAGATCCAGAGGGCAGCTCGACCTCAGCTCAGGGCAGGATCAGACCTATGCTATGCAGATCTTGAAGTTTCAGAGACTTACTGTGAGGCTGATCTGTGCGACTTGGCTGAAGATCAGAGTGCCTGGCAGCGGGGAGAGGCTGTCGCCAAGCTCATGCAGTTGTGGGTCCTGAAGTGGGAAAGATGTAGAGGCACACTATGATTTGTAGCAAGTGGCCCTGCAATAGAAAAAACAGAGGCATTTTTTTCCTGCTCTTCCCAGGGATTTACAGGCTGGACTGGAGCCCTACCCTCTCCACCACTACGATGCTCCTGGTAAAGGCAGAACCCCAGCACCGGTCACATTTTGTCACACTGAGCTGCAGACTGAAGCCAGTAGTGAATCACTTGTGTTCAGCATGAAGTAAACACAAGGCCACCATGCATCCCTTGCCTGCTTGTCAGCCAGAGGGAAATTTCCCTGGCTTCACATCATTTCTGCTCCTACAGACATCACAGCTGATCACAAAACTGGTCTTTGATTGCTGTCTCTCTGAATGACCCAGGTCCTTGAAGAACCTCCTACCAAACTCAGCCAGGTTTGGCTGACCTGGCCTGGATGCATAACTCCCACAGCTCTGGGGGCAGTGCTGCTGAGGTGAATGGGATGGAGGGATGATGGACACTTTGAATGGCAACTGCTTCAGCTGTACCAGCTGCAGCCAGGCCAGCTTCAGGATCCCTGCTGACAGCCTGATGTCCCTTAGCCCTGGGATTTAAAGCTGGCCAGCAGTGGGCTTGGCCACCCTTCCATGATTATCCAGGTTGTCTGGATAATCCAGCGTGGTTTTAGTCCAGTCTCCAGTATTCAAAGGGGATGAGGCCACCCTCTTTAGAGGAGAAAGAAGGCTTAGCTGTGTGGATATAAGCTGTGTTGTGGCACTTGGGCTCATGAGCCCTGGGCTGTTTATTTATGAGTATAGACATAGTCCCAGCCCAGACCTTCACAGCAGCAGTTTGATCATCCCAGTTCACAGCCAACCTGCCACATGACAGACTGTGACACTACTTTGGGTGACAGGAAATGAAATCTCAGAACAGAGGGAGCCTGGCAGACTCTGCAAGGAAAGTGTCCCCTGCAGTGCATCTTTCATTCAGTCCACTTGCTCACAGGCCAGCCAAGGTCAGGGAGAGACACATGAAGACGAACAGATCTTTGTGTCCCCTCCTGTAAGAGATGTCTGTGTCACTCAGGATAAGGGGAGCTTTGAGCCCTGGCTGCTGCAAGCCTTGTCCACACAGGGTGTCTCTGCTTATCTGGAGTTCCTTACAGTTCTGGCTGCTACAGCATTTGCAGAGGGGGATGCATTCAATTTCACGGTTGTTTGTTGTTTGTTCACTTTTGGGAAGAGTGTAAGAATTGTTTCAGAAGTTGTTGGTAGACAGCAAACCCCAAACTCATGTGGTTTTGATATTCTTATTCTATTACACTTGTAAAATGAGAACTGCAAAGATATGTGAGGCAGTGTCCCCCAGTTCTCTGCCTTCAGTCTCCAGTGGCTGCCATGGGCACAGCTGTGCTCTCACCACAAGATCTTGTCACGTTGCCAGGCCTAACCTTGCTGGAGGAGATCAACCCAACTTTCTTGGGAAGCTGACACAGCCCTGTGGGAGAGCTGTAGGGTCCAGGCACCCTGCTCTTCTCACACATAGACATTCATTGCTGAAGTCTCCCAACTCAGCCTAGGACTCCCAGGAAGGATGACATTACTCCTTCAGGTCAACCTCACAGGACTAGAAAACCTTGTTCAGTGCTACATTACTCAAACTCCCTGACTACAATGAGGAAAGGAGGTGCTTCTTCAGCTCATTGACTGATTTGGGGTTCATCGCAGCTCACTTACTGAATAATTCACTGATTCTGGTCCCTGCTGCTGTCAGTCAGGGGTAACCCTACACTGGTGGTTAACCCACCCCTGTGAAAGGGCTGCAGGGCAAAGAGGGATTGTTCCACCTCCTTACAGATGCAGCTGAGCAGTTTGTTCTGAAAAGAGAGAAACAAATTGTTTCAAAGAATCTGCTAGTTGACAGCAGAGCATTACAGAAGACATTTTCTTGTACAAAACAATGAAGACTATGAAAAAATAGAGACTTTATGCTATGCAAGTTTTATAGTTGGAAAGCTTTTCATGCCTTTATGAGCCTTTTTCATGACCTTCATGAGAGGTCATGAAACCTCAAGTGAGGTAGGAAGTCAGAGCTACAGATCCATTTGAGTCTTAGCCATTTGGCAGGGTTTGGCCTTTGGGTGAGGAGGTGCAGTGTTGCAGGACAGGAGGTAGCACAGGGTCCATTTGCAGTTCTGGTGAGGATGGTCAAGGCAAATAACTCACCTTTGAATTTCCAGTGCTATCAGGACTGGATCAGTGTAGATCCACAAACTCTGGCCACCAGTAACTTTCTGTGGAGCATTCTGCAACAGCAAGCAACAAGTTCTCAAAGCAGAACTCTTTCTAGAATAGGATTTTGGAGAGAGAAGTGTTTCAATTTATTCCAAGTTTGAAAATAATATGCTGCATCAAAGTCACTGAAATAGAATTTAGTTTTGTTTTTTCATTAATGTATTCTAAAACATAATCTAAACAAAGCTGCTGTTAAATTGTGGTGACTCTTTCCTGTTTTATGAACTTGCCAACATTCTTGATAATTCAGATTGGAGTCTGAATGGTTAGTATGCAGAGACTTCCAAAGCTTACTCCATAACTTCAGAGAGGACCCACCAAATAAGAATGTCAAGAAACAGCTTAATGTTGTTCTTCAAACAACTGGAATTTATCATGTCTTGCTGACATCTTGGCTATTCATTTACCTGCAACAGGTAACTTTTCTCCTTGTTTACTGCCTGCTTGCAATAGAATTTCTCTTTTCATTCTCACAACACATAAGGATCATCAATTATGTTTTGTGTCAGGACTGCTCCCATTTTCCTGAGATGCAGCAGTTTAGCTAGGAAACACCCAGCCCTGTGGCTTTCCTACAGGACTCTTCTATCTCTCATAACCACTGATCCCTTTCTCAGCTGAAAGCAAACCTCTGTGTGAAACGCATTGATTCAGGCACCTCAACCCTCCCCCCCCTTTTTTTTCTTTAACCTAAATTCCTGCCAGCTCCTAAAGCAAATCGTTTTGGTCCTGGTTCTCAATGGAGCAGGAAGGCATTCCACAGGAAAAGCATTCAGTTTTGAAAGTGCTTGCAGTGCAGGGGAAGCTCACAGGTGGCAGACAAGCAGGGCAAGATCACACTTCCAGGGAAGTATGACTAACCCAATTTCCACATTGACTTAGCACAGGGAATTCTCTGGTAAATCTAGCATCTCAGAGGTCACAGGGATGGGGTGCTGCATCTCAGAGGTCACAGGGATGGGGTGCTGGGGGTATAGTTCAGTTAGTTTATGGCTGGGCAGCACAAATCAGGGGATTCAGCCCTTTGATGTCAACTCTTACGGCACCGGCTCACTGGGTGTGTGTCATTAGCTAGTGCACATTGTAAGGTTGCAGAGCAGGATGCTGTTTCCTGGGCAGGCAAAAGGAGACACTGCAGAAATGGGATGATGTGCTTGTCAGAGCTGGTGGGATCCTGATGAAGGAAAGGGTGGGAAGGAGGAGGTCACCAATGAAACAGCTTATCCAGGCGAGCTGTTTAACCTGCCTTGGCCTCCAGAGACCATCTACAGAGTAGTTGCAAGTGTGGGCCAGCTACTTGGCTGCTGCCAACAGCAGCAATGGCCTGTGGTCCTCAACACTGGTTTCTTTAGAAGTTGTTCAGGATGTTGTCTGGCTACAGAAGATAAATGTCTCTCCTCCTGTCTGCACATGCCAACCAAACAAGGGGTCCTGTGTAGGGGGTGTGGACACAAGCCCTTGAGGGATCTGACAGAGAAGCCAGGTACCGTTGCTATCACCAGTTGAAGCTCATCTGCTCAGTCTCAGACAGCTGTTCTCTTTCAATCCCCCTTTCCTCCTAACAACCCACCCTGATACTTCCTCCAAAAACAGAGTTTCCTTGTATGAGAGCTAGTAATGAAATGTCTCCATATTTTCAGGTAAACCAACACTAGTTTTCTTTAAAATGTATAGTGTATACAGAATGCAGAGTTGGGCAGTGTCTTGGCACTGCCCAGCCTTATTGCACCTATTCAGGGGCTTCATAGCATCTCCACTGGTGATGGATGAGGACACCTCTGCAGTGTACTAAAAGGTGCCTAAGACCTGTGGGATCTCTCCTTCAGTGACTGTGTGTGTCATGTGGGAGCTACTGCATCACGGTCATGTAGTGTCATGTTTTCTGTAGATTTAATTAAAAGAGGAAAGATTTCCAGGAGCTTTGAAAGCATTATAAGAAGAAAATTCCACCCTTCTGAATGTTGATTCCTTTAAAAGACAAGACTACAGGAACTTGTATCTGAAAATGTTCACGTACACCTAAAAGAAACGAACAGCAGCCTTGTTATTTACTATGTCTGAAACCCACTGGAAACTGGAGAGTGGCCCACTAAAAATACCAAAAAAAGAAGAAATCTTGTGTAATGGGTTGAAGCAGAGGAAGTACAATCTAGTGATTAAGGCAGGCACAGGACTGCCAGGAGGTCTTTCTGGCAACAGTTTTATTCTTGGCTTTACCACAGGCTTCCTGTGTGACCAGGCAGGCGCTGAAGGGCTGGACAGTGTAAGCACATCTCAGCGCGCACCAGGAGCAATGCCCTGGGAGCACAGCCAGGGCATTTGTGGGGCCAGGACTTTGCTGTTGGAGCAATTCAAAAGCTCCTTTCAAAATCCAAGCCAAGGAGTGCAAGGCCATTGCGTGGCCCAGTCTGGGGTAGGGATCTGGGGAAGGGTCACCATGGGAAGGTTGTCTTATACTAGAGGGGAAACAGGCATCATCTTACCTGCTGGGTTTGAGTTATGACTTTCTGAGTCCAAATCTGCTAAGATCTGCTTGGAGGCAGCAGAGCAGAGTGTGGCCTCCTCCTCTTCACTTGCAGTCCCTCCTTGTGTGGTCATTGTGAAGACTGCTGGACTTGGGAGACTTTACAAAAAGCTTTCCATATTGAAGCACCTTCTTAGGAAAAAGAAGAAAATGTGATTGAATGCAGAAGATTGTTTGTGGTCTTATCATAGGGGCTTCACCTTCTGCTCTCATCACCCTCCAGCTGAGGTTCCCCTCCATGGGCAGGATGAGTGAGGCAGGCAAGGGAGGGACATGCATTCAGAGGCCCTGGCTGCCCTATTGATACCAGCTGCACATTAAAGGTGACTGCCCTGGGGTGTCACCAGCCACCTCACCAGGCTCAGATAACAAACATAGCTCTGGCTGCACAGCAGATCTGTTGTGGGGATTACCTGCACGTTTGAAGTGAAATGTAGCTGGTCTTAATCAGAAACCTAACTGCATCAGGTTCGCATTAGCTTGTGCAGAGGTAGTAGTTTCGCACGCTGACATGGTAGCAATTAAGCGAGTCGCTACTGGTTCTTACCCCAGGGTACAACTTTGTTTTGTTCCTTGCAGATTAGTGGGGCTGCCTGAGTTTTCACATAGTTTTCTTTCCTGTAGACCCTGGCTATTTCATGTTGAACCCTCTGGGACCGTTTATTAGACCACACAAATGGTAATTATTTCCCAAAGAGGTGGAGAGCATTCCAGACCTCTAGCATGGCTAGTTCTAGAAAATGTTGTGAATCTGAGCAATGGGAGGGATTCCACTGAAGCCAAAGAAGTCTTAAAACTACACAAACACGAGGAGTGAAATACTTTTGAACTGCAGGAAAGAGAAGACAAATATTCATTTCATCGTTATGCCTTTCTTGGCATGGGAGGTGAGGGCAAGGGAGAGCTCCTACTGGGTCCTCCTTCATTTCCTCCCTTGGCTCCTAGGCTTGGATAAAGTCAGAGACCTCATGTCCTCTTCATGTAAAACCCTCCCAAGGGACCTAATTACACCTCACATGAGCCCACCCGGAGAACCCATGTTTATTTTAAGACAGAAGCTGAATGCCTGCCATGTGGGAAGAGGTTGGCTGTGTCCCAGTCTTGGAGACAGCACTTTGTATAAGAGGAAGAAGTCCATGTGGAATAAAAGGTGAGATCCCTAAGTTAACAGCTGATCAAGGTGAACACTCCATCAATTACCTGAGCTGAAACAGCCCCTTGCTGCCAAGGGAGCAAGCTCTTTTCACAAGATGAACTGCTCTCAGATGAATTTCCAGTGTGTGATAGTTTTTCATCTTGAGGACCACATGCCTCTGTGTGGCAAATGTATTTTCCTAACAACTCTGTGTCTTGTAGATGCTGTAATGAAAGGACTGCTGCTGTCCAGTACCTTCTAGAGTTCCCTCCTGTGATATTCTGAGGCAGACATGCAGGGGAGAATCTTACTCCAAAACTATTGTGTTTCTCTTGGTGTTTGCATCAGTCAGGAATGAATGATTTTTGTGTGACTTTAGGGACAAAATTCACATCTTATTACCTCCAAAGTGTAAGAGTCTGCAGCCAAAATTTCTTCCACCTTCTAGATCAAACCATAAAAATACAGGAAGAAAAAAAAATCAGTAAAATAGCAATTTGCTGCCTGCTCAAAGGTAATAGATGATTGCATTAACTTGATGTTATCTTGTTAACATACAGTAACTTAATCTTATTAAATAATTTCATAACAGACTGACATCTATCAATCCCAAATACAGTCACTTATTCTAAGAGAGGATGAACCTAAGCTAATACTTCTGTTGGATGACTTGGGCAACTTCTCCACTGTATTTGAGTCCTCTGAAAGCTGTTTGGAGAATCAACATTGCTCACACACAGGACTGGCCCCAGTAAGGCAAAAGCCTTACTGGGGCCAGTCCTGTGTGTGAGCAATGATCATGAGACCCCACCTGTGTTGGACACTTAGTGGTCCCACAAGCACAGCAAAGCTGAGGGAGTGGACAGATACAGGAAGGCCAGGATGAGTTTTCTCAGCTCTGATGTCTACATTTTGGAGAGGCTACAATGTAGAAATACAAATAACACATGAAGCAAGGAGGTCAGCATTTCTAACAAGCTCAGCTTGGATTTTGGATCAGCAATGCCACAACAGCTGTGACTTCTGTAGAGCTTCTGAAAGGCAAATATTAATGCTGGCAAGCAAAGGTGATGGCAAATCCAGCTGTAAGCCACCAGCTGAGGATTTTCTTGAGACAGTGAATAGCCTGCTGCAGACACCTGACTCCTGTCATGTCTCTGGGCTCAGTGAGTGTCCCCACTGCCACTGGTGCCTCCTGATGCAGCTGGCAGGTAAGAAGCATCCCAGGGCCATGTAGCTGTCCTTTGCTGGTAAGTGCTCTTGACCAGCAGTCTTTGGCATCACTTGGAAGAGGTATCCACATCAAGGCTGGATTTCCAGATCAGAGACCAAATTCTGGCTCTGTTAACACCTGTGTAATTTGGAAGTGGCTGAGCTCTAGGTCAGGAAGGTTTCAGCTCCAGCAGCTACAAGCTATACCTGGCTGGGAATCAGTCCATGTTCTTCTTATCTAAGGTGTATTTTAGCTAGCCTGCATTAAACTTGTCATGCTACCAGCAGTGATGTGGTGGCATGAACCTCTGGGAAACCAGCCATAGTCCTTGGTAAGCTTCTCCAGATGGTGGCTGGTTCTTCACTGCTGGGGTTACCTGGTTAGCACCCCCTGCATGCCATTGCACCTAGGCTCTATGCTGGGGAGCACTCCTCTTCCAACCTCATAGGATCCTGCAGGCTGTTTGTCTGCCTCTGTAATTAACAGGACTATCTCTGACATTATCAGGGTAGTAGCTATTTTTATGTTACTGTAACGCTTTCACTGGGAAAGGGTTGTACATTGCCTCGAGGAGGATGGGGTGTGTGTGCATGTGCCAAGGATTTCATTGATAACATAACAGTTATGGATTTTCATGCCCTCCTCCACAGTTTTGCCAGCAGAGTGAAAAGAAACATAGAGCATTTTCCACATTAATGCCCCCAAATCCAAACAGACTCCCTGTCTTCCTCTTGGTGTAAGTTTTAGACGCTGTGTTTCTTTGCAGAGACACAAGTGACAAAGACTCCAATAACCACAATTTCAATGGCTTTCTAAACTTAGCCCTTAACCAAGTAGGCATGTTGTATTTTGTAGGGCTTACAGAGTATTAAGACAAAATCAACTGACAGTTCAAAGGAGACTGGGAACAGAAATGTTTGTTCCATATGTTTTTCCATTCCATTCCTGGTGGCAGCCACTGCTTACATTTCTTGCTGTTTCAAGAGGTCAACAACCAGTGTCAGCAGGGAGGGCTTGCCAGGAAGTTATACTATTGCCACTGTGCTGTTCCTTTCAGCAGCTCCCATCTTTTACTGGTCCAAGGTAATAACCTTCTTTCCATCTCTTCTTTTTTTTTTCTTCCCACTTCATCAGAAGTCCTCTCTTAAATTATGTATATATATATATGTTTCCCATTAGCCAAAGCTCCCCCCTGGCATTTCTGAAAAAGTATAACAATGAAGATATTGACTTCCAGTTTTGAGCCACAAGATTGATATTCCTCCAAAGTAAATACTGGCCTTGGCTGTGCCACAGTCAATATTTACCTCCAGTGAAATAAATCTTGCTGACAACCAAAACCTGAAGTCAATATTGGCTTGCTGTAATCCAGCTGGTATAAAGTCATCAGTTTCCTTTCTAGTACCTGAACGCTTTATGCAAATCTTTTTGAGTCAAAGGTGAGCTCTACATTCCTCTAGTTGTAAATGTGGTACTGCAAGCATCCCCCCATTTTCAGTCATAACAAACCTGAGAGCTCTCCAGGAGAGCATATGAAAGCTCTCCTATCTCAGAAACAATCTGTGAGTGACTGATTAACTATCTAATCTGTGTACCTTCTCTGAGGCCCATTACTCCAGTGTCTAAGAGTCTTCCAAACACTTAAGAGAGGCAAAGTTTGCAAAGAAAGCAAGTATCTTTTGCTAGCCCAGGTGATGTAGCTGAGAAAGGGGATAGACTGGGCACAGAAACTCTTTCTAAAATAACTGTATCTCATTTAGTTAGACCACCAGGTTTACAGCAATATCATTGCTACTACTACCTCTAAGGAGAGAAATAATTTTTTCCTCCTAATACATGAGGAAACATTTTAGTTCTTGAAAGAGGCTCTTTTTATATTGATTTATTTTGGTAATGGAGCTTTGGCAACCTTCTCATTTAGCTGCCTTGCTGTTTATCCATCTATTGATCAGTCACTCCTCACTCAATAATGCTGAAGCCTGTCGGCCAACACCCACTGCCTTTGACAAATGGCAGATTGAAACTCATGAAGATCCTACAGGTTTTATGTAAAACTGGTGAAGAAGAAGGACCTAGCTTAGTCTTCTATTGGCCATGCCAGAGGAGTTGATCTGGGTAGTCAGTATGGCCGAGCCTTTGTGCCCTCTGCAGCACACTCTGCCTCCTGCCCATGCAACAGCCAGCGGGTGCAGGCAGCAGCACTGTGAGACAAACTGGCAGCTACAGGTGTTGGGCCAGTATCAGGATGCAGAGCATCACTCCATAGAAATCAAGGCTTGATTAAATCTGCTGACAAGGGAAAAGCACAATTTAATTTTTGTGTGTGTGTAGCCAAGTGTACTGTACTAGTAGACACAGAGAGAAAGTTGAAATGAGGTTGCTCACTTAATTTATAGCTCCAGAAGAGGTGAGCATCTTTTCCAGAGCGTTTTGCAACTCCCATGACCAATGTACCCAGAAGCCTTTCCTTTAGCTGGAGCTCTGTTGCTCCATTGCAGTGGGTGTTGTAGGCAACTGTGGCCATGAACTCTTGAGTGAAGCTCCCTGAGGCAGCTAAACCAGTCTCACATGGGCTTTGCATATCAGGCTAGAAATCATGAGCCACTTTCCATATTCAGTGAGAAAACAGGAAAAAGAACAGAGAGCTTTCGAATGACTCACTGATGGGCTGGGTTATTTTGTCCTTGCTGGAGCTTTTTCATTTCTAAATATAAATAATGAGTTGCAAGAACTAAAAAATTGTTAACTAGGTTAAGTCCTGATGAAGTTTTGGAATTGTGACAGTGCACAGAGCTGCTCTGCTAGATTCTTTTTCCTTTGGTTCAGGTTACTTGTGCAAAGATGTTAGTGGTCCTTACAAATCCTTAAAAGATATCTGAACACAGCACTTACCACTCCCTGCTACAATTTTGCTTGATTAGCAGTCTCTCTGGGAGGTCAGTGGCTGGAGCAGTTTGTGAATTGTATTATAAAAGAAATAAATAATAATAAAGTTTAAAGCCAGTGGAAGACCACAGGTGCAAAAATCTGCAGACTCTATAGACAGTGCTACATTAAAGCCTAGTTTTCTCCTTGGTAGTACTGCAGCCATTCCCAATGAGAGGCATGCTTTCCACTAGGAAAAAGAAGATCTGATAGGACACTATTTGCTTGTCATGGCTGCCAAAGATACAAACCTGGGGCCAAATCAGGGGTTATTTAATGGGAATAATGCAGTTAACGATGCACATGTGAATGCCCTCCATATTTTTATAGGTGCTTTCCTCGTCTGCCACCTCTTTCCTGAGTAAAGCAGGCCATGATGCAGGGTGGAGTCTGCAGGTCTCAGCCTCACTAAGCTTCTCCATCTTCACAGTGGGTGAATATGACTGCAAGGCAGAGCATGCTTTGTGACCCACTGGAGCACCATAAGAGCCCACACCTCTGTAGAGAGCTGGGTCACCAGCTACTTGATCACATCTCTTCCGAAACGCTAGCTCCTTATCTCAACAAAAGCTAGACTGCAAATATTTTCCCAATTTACCTACCAAAGCAACTGGAGCTACTGCATGGATGTGAAGTGTTTGCAAATGGCAAAAGTGGATATGAACAGAAAGTAAGATGTGCATGAAGGCATGAGGATGCCAGCTTTGAAGCCTTGCACACTGACTCTATAAAACACTTCCTTCCACAGCAGAAAAATTAGCCAGCCTTGCTCTGGGCCACCCAGCCAGCCTGTACCTTCAGTCATTCAAAGTACTTTCCTGTACCCTGAGCTGAAGAGGGTATCATGAGAGAGGTAACTCAGAAAGGGGACTCAGTCTCAAAGGAAAAACAGGGTTGAGGGATGACATAGAGGACCAAGTCTAAGTATTAACTTGACACTCAAAGAGATGTCCTTTAAAGCTGAGCTGACTCACAGTGTTTCACTGCTTCCAAAACCTAGGACCTGTTTTCCCCACAAAAAGGACTGGAAAACCCCAAACCAAATGGACTTAAGATAACTCAATTCTCCCAGCCCCAAGTAAAAACAAAACAGAAGTTTTGGAACATGCCAGAGGATGGAAATTCAGATTTTTACCTAGCTGTAATCCCAGTGGAGCAGGGCAGACAGATAGTAATTTCTCTGGGCTTTTCCTTAGACATGACCAGAGCTGTGTAAAAAAGCACAGGCCACACTTTCACTGCCCCCGACATGGTTATTAGCAGCAAGTGCCTTCTTCCACAAGCTCGTGCCTGATGAAAGAAGCAAATGCAGTCTTAGACCTTCTCCTATTTCTGGGCAAGCGCTTGGCACTCACCCTTCATCCTAATAGGTTAGGACCTGCCTCCTCCTGAGCACACCTGTGTTTTTGTGGAGCCTGACCAGGATGGTAACAGAGGCATTAGGCACTCAAGCCAGTTGCCCAGGGTTGAAATGAGAAGAGCCCCAGCTATAACTCTTCCTACAGGGACTGGAGGAGTCTCCTCCCCCTTCCCTGCCTTGTGCAGCTGCAGCACTTGCCCTCGCTTGGATGCTCTCAGGTCCCCGCGTTTTTCCTCAGCGTGTGAAACCGCAGAGCATAGAGTGTCACTCGAAAGCTGTGGGACAGGGACTATTAATGCCAGAGGAGCACAGCCCCAGGGCTTCCTGACTGAACTGGATGTGTTTCAGCTCCTGCCGGAGGAACTCCAGCCTGATACCTGTGTGGGCTGCAGACGGCCTGCACTATCTGAGGAGGGTGCAGTGTTCTCAGTATTTGAAAAACACCAGGGCTGTGGGCAGGAGGATTTAACGGGAGAGCTGAAAGAAAAAAACCCAAAACAAACCCCAGCAAAACAACAAAAACCTAAACCAAATCAAATATTGAGTCTAAAATCTCCTGTATGCACGGGGACTTGGTCTTGCCATGTGACTTAGCCTTGCTGTCTGCCGCCTGCACTAATAAGCAAATGCCATGACTCAGGTAATTCTCCCTCCCTCTGGATCTCATTTTGTTTTGCAAGCCATGGCATGAGCTAGCTTTAGCCTTGCCATAAAAATCTGACTCACTTCCTAAGGGCAGGCTGAAAGAACCTGAGGATTTCTTTTAAATGCTGCTTTTGCCTTCTTGGCCACAACAGAAAGACACTGGGGATTTCTGGAGAAAAAATAAAAATAAGAGGTACCTTGTATGTGAAGTCACACAAGAAATTCAGTACCATGTTACCGGCAGGACAGCCTGGTTTTTTAAACACAGATCACAGAATCACATGAGATGGTTCTTTCCAGCCTGATTTATTTTGACTCTATGAGGTGCTCCTTTTCAGAAGAGAAAAACCAGTGCCTTTCCCGTGGCTAGCATTTGACAATCAGCACTTCTTCTCTCAGTCCTTGAGTGGTAAAGCCAAGGGGAAGGAGAGGGTTGAAAGTAAAGCAAAGAATTGTTCAGATTGCCTAGATCTCTCCAGGAAGTGATCTTTCTGCTTTTACTCCAGACACACGCCTCCCAGCTAGCCAGCAGCTCCAACTAATTAGCACACGTGATGGGAATAGGAAACAAAGTCACAAACAATAGTAGCGTGGGAACGCAGTGTAAACTGCAATTACATAGACCCCCCCCTTCCTCTCTCCACCCGCCCCCCGCTCTGGCCTTCTTCAAATAAATAAATAAAGACGCAAATAAATACCTAGCGCATAACTCTGAAAGCGCTGCCGACAATGCAGCAGGTCAGTGTGGGAGGCAGCACAAACCGTGCTGGGCAGGAGTTGGAAGATCAGCGTTTGCAGGACGAGCAAAGAGCCGGCTATTATTTTCATTCCATACTTCCAAGTATATCGAGGCTGCTTCGTGTCCTTTTGTTCAGCGGTGGGGCACAACAGAAAAATGTGTTTGGGGAATTTCAGCACTTGCCAGGTCATGGGGGAGGTCACTCCACTTTTGTTGGGAGAGAGGCAGAAGAAGAAAGAGGGCAATCAAATATCCTCCTTGAGACAGCTTACAAGCACATGTCTCATGCTGTCAGGGGGCTGGGCTCCAGTGTGACACTTCCAGCTTCTTGTCTTCCTGCCAAGCTGAATATGTTTGGTGTATGTTATATATGTGAGAAGTGGTCACCGCTTCCCCGGCCGAACACAGCCTTGAGGCATATTATAACAGAGCTATTGTGCAGGGTTAAACACGTTGCTCTGGTTTAAGCACGAAGAGCACTTGCTTTAGAGCACCGCTGTTAACACTGACCGTGGAGGTGTTGTTCATACAGAACTGATCATCACAGCATTATGCTTAGACAGTTAGGTATCAAGAGGCATGTCCTAATGATTTGGGTTTGTGACAAGCAAACACAAGGGATCCTTATCGCAGCTGCAGCAGTATGAATCAAAAAGAGAGGATTGGCTATGCATGGGAAGTTACTTCTAGAGCTGACCTGGCATGCGGCTTTAGTAGCTTGTTTCCATATACCTGAGATTATCTGGCAGAAATCTTGCAGATGGGCACTATTTGGGAAGAAAACTCATGTTTCTCCTGGAATATTTTTTTTTCTTGAAAAGCAGATGAAATGAAAGTCACTCTGAGAACAGTGGATCCATGTAGGCTATTGGTTTTGCACGGCTATAATGGTCAGCTCTGCAGGGTCTTGGCTTTTCTGAAGCCCATAGGAGTGCTGCAGTTTTTAAGCACTGTGAGCAAGGCTGAACTAAGGCATCTTGCAGGAAAATACCCTCGGTGCCAGTGCAGACTACTGCTATTTTGTTACTGTGTTTTCATGGCACTTCAAAATCGGCTTGAATCTCAAAATTAGCTGCCTTAATGCCCCTTCAGTCTGGAGTGAAAAACGCTCTGGTCAGATGCTAGTACACATGTAGATTATTTAGGAAATAAAAGTTTTCCTAACAAAAAGCAGGTTCAGTATCTAACTTTGTTCCAGCAAAATCAGAGTGGTGCTTCTGTTGTTTATTTTTATCCTGGTATTCCATAACGTAATGGAAGAGACAACTGATGATAGGATTTGATTTTGATATCTTCCAGTGTCCAAATACTCTGCCTGCCTGGAATAAGGTTTCACATTCAAACCAATCTAGTTTAGTCTTTATTTTATCTAAAGTAGGCAAATCAGGTTACTTTGCCAGAATGTCCACGATGAAACCTCAGCCCAAGTCCTGACCATCTTGTGGCAATTCAAAATCCTTGGCACTATCTCACTCCTGTTGCATATGCTGAACATCCCCTCCCAGTTCATTACCCTGTGGTTGGGAGGTGTCTTTGTGGTGGTTGTTTCCCCAGGTCTAACTTTTGCTCAGGTGACTTATTGCTTTGGGACAGCAAGTGTCCAGTAAATGATATGGCAGAAAGGTGTGAGGTGGTTATGAATTATCATCTGAGACAAAATAAAGAGACATTTTTCCAGGAGTCAGTACCACCTCAGACAGGGAATATCCACTGTTTTCATTTGTCAGTGCAATGGTCATCAAAGGTTTTAATAGCTGTGACCTTCAAAAGCAATAAACTATTACTTTGATTTCACAGAATCACAGAATATCCTGAGCTGGGAGGGACCCACAAGGATCATCGAGTCCAACTCCTCTTTAGGCACAGGACAATCCCAAAGTCGCACTATGTGTCTAAGAGCACTGTCCAAGTGCTTCTTATACTCCATGAGAGTTGCTTTATTCCAGAGTGTGCTTACCAACAGCTACAGGGCGCACTCAATTTTCAATTTTATTTTTGCACAATGAAATTTAGCTCTTGGTAACTTGTTAGGACAAATTATTGTTTCTATTTGCCAAAAAAGCAGCTTTTCCCCTTGAAAGAGCGTACTTTTAAATAACAGTTTACATGGTGGAACAGAAGGTCTGTGAGCTGCTTTCTATCCTGTGCTTCCTAGCAAGAATGAATAAGACACACACTTTTGTCTCAAAGGTGTATCTTACTGTCAAAGAAAACTCAAAGTAGGTCTCAGCCTGTAAACTCTTTGGAGCAGCAGCTTCCCTATAGCACTGTATAACACAAACCAGGGTTTTAGAACACTGAGGTTGCAAAATTTCACAGGAAAAATAGCTGGTGAGGTGGTCTGTGAGGATTTTGACAGCAGAAAACTGGAGCAAGTTTCTGTGTGATCATTCCTCAGTCCAGTTCTGAGAACAGTTGTGCAGAACAGAAGGAATCTGTTTTGGCAAGCGACAGAGAGCTCGGCTGAAAAAAGGGCATCAAAAAGAAAACCATGGTTTTACTCTGTGATAGCTACTGCAAACTGGACTGTGATACTGAGGAATGAACACAGGGATAAATAAGCTGCCCAGCCATGGTGAAATTGTCACCTTGGTGGCATGGTGTCTGGAGGTGACCCCTCTAGCATTTGGCAATGCTGATAGAGGCTGTCCTGCCAGTCACATGTTGCTGAAATTCCTGTGTGACTTTACATACAAGGTACTCTCTTCCACACATGAACATGATGTAATTTTCCTGTCATTAAGAGCAACAATGGCTGCAAATGGAACCAGAATTTTCTACACCTTCTCAGGTCAGCCTCTTTTGCATCTCTTATGAGACAGCCATTAATTAACATGACCTGGTGTCATTCTTCCTCTTGGGTCTTAGCGTCCTTCAGTGCACAGAACGGTCTGTGCTTGGGAAAGGAAGAAGGGATGAAGAAGCTGTTGTCTGTAAGAGCCTTGGCTCAGAGGGAGGCTTGCATAAAAAAAGAGAAAAGGGGTTGAATTGATTGGAAATGAAACCAAGTGATAAAGTAGCCAGTGCCTATGTGCCCCTGAGTCAGAGAGGTGACTGAATTGGAGGTAGCTTTGCCTGTCAGCAACCTGAATGTATGTTTACAGGTTAGCCTTTTACACAGTTATAGCCCAGGTCTGGTTCTGGAAATGAGATGAAACCTAAGCAGGTAAATAAAAAGAGTACCTGAATTGTTCAGAGTCATCCAGAAGAGAAATCTGTCTGCACTGCTGCTGTTAATATGCTGACAGTGCTAGTCTTGCTTATTTATAGCTATATACTACTTCCAAAAAAATGAGAGCTGAAACCTGTGCTGCAGCAGAAGTGTTGCAGCTGAGGCATTCTGCTTACAGTAATGACTTTATGTAAAAATTATCCCCATCCTGGGCCAGCTTGAAGACAGAAATGTCTTTATGACCTGCACATCACCACAGGTACACACAAGTAAAAGGACAAGAGGAAATGGCATCAAGTTGCACCAGGGAAGGTTTAGATTTGGTATCAGGAAAAATTTCTTCATTGAAAGAGTTGTTTGGCATTGGCACAGACTGCCAATGGTGGAGTTGGCTGTGGTGGAGTCACCATGCCTGGAGGTGTTTAAAAAACGTATAGATGTGGTACTTGGTGACATGGTTTAGTGGCATGGTGGTGATAGGTTGACAGTTGGACTTGATGATGTTAGAGGTCTCTTCCAACCTTAATGGTCCTGTGAACTTTGTCCAGCAATAAACAACTGCCTTTGACTAACACCATAATCACCAGGAGGCATTCAACAGAGAAAAAGGGGGTACTGGGTCACAGAAATAGTGACACCACTCCTTTCTAAGGGACAGGCATGACCAACAGTTCCTGCATGTCTCAAGCCTGAGTCTCTGCTTAGCCCTCATGGCTTTACCCTGTGGCTGCCATTCCTGCTTCCAGCACCAGAGCAGTGAGATGCAGCTGTGCAGCCTGGATCTGGAAACGCTGAGTTCTGCCAGACCTGGAAGCAATGGGGAAGCAGGGAGGGGAGAGGCAGGAGTGCTGCTGTGTATGATAGGAAGAGGTGTGGGATGAAAGGTTTGGATGGTGGGGTGGCTGTAGTAAGAGGTGGACATGTAGAAGGCAAGAGGATGCTTGCATTGCAGTGTGAAGCAGGGAAAAGGGAGGCACCGTGGTGGTGCCCCAGGGGACAGGAGAGAAGGCTGTCACCTCCTAACATTCATTGCCTCCTTGCTGTGAAGGAATCAGTGGGGGCTGAAATTAAGCTCTTTTTGGAAGTGTCTTCTTCTTGTGCACTGTCATTTTAATTTCCTTGGACTTTGGCAAGCAAAGGGCTGCTCAGCAGTCTGCCCTTCTGGCAAGAGAGATGCATGACAGCACTGCCTCAACCTGTTGGCAGCTGCTGGCTAATAAAACTTCCCTTGGGGCCACAGTTAACAATTAGAGCAGTGCTGAGGATCAGGCCCTGCCCCATACCAGAAAAGCACGAGAGTCATTTAAAGCTGGTTTTGCTGTCTGTTCCTCCTAGTGCTGGGTGAGGGGACTGAAACACACAGGCAAACATCTCTTATCTTCCCACAGCAGCTGATAGCCAACTGCAATTGCCTACACTGAGGCCCAGCTACACTCTACTTGCCCCTTCCTGTAAATCATTCAGTAAAGTCAGTGTCTACACAAGCTCTGAAGGAGCATCTTTGGAGGCTGCCTGTCCCCAGTGGTTCCTGGAGCTAGGTTGGATATTAGGAAAAGATGCTTCACCCAGAGGGTGGCTGAGCATTGGAACAGGCTCCCCAGGGAGGCAGTCATGGCACCAACTCTCCTGGAATTCAAGAAGCATTTGGAGAATGATCTTAGACACATGGTGTGACTTTGGGGTTGTCCTGTGCATAAACAGGAGTTGGACTGGATAATCCTGGTGGGTCCCTTCTAGTTCATGAGATTCTGTGATTCTGTGAGCTGAGGATGGGGTGCAGCTCCAGGGTCTGGCTGCTTGGAGTCTGGCTGGCCAGCTCTCTGCTCACAAGCAACAAATACTTAATGCTAATTAACTTCTTTTACAACTTTGTTCCCCATAGCAGAAAGAAGATATACACATGCCTGGATGGGAGCAGTCAGCTGTGTAGTCTGCAGGCCAAAAAGGCATAAATGTCACTGTGCCTTCCACTGACCTGGCTTTTGGTGCTATAAAAGCAAGTGGTGCAGACAGAGATGTTTCATAACAAAAATAAAGAGGCTAGAAAGGTGGATGGAATAGAAGTGCTGACACAAGCTTAATTATAGCACTTCAGAAAGGACAGATTTATGACGAATGTAGTGTGGGAACAGAATATTTCTGTCACCTTCTGTCAGCTACTTAGAGGTGGTTGCAGGATGGTTTCTATCTTCTTAACTGCAGCTCAAAACTACCTTTAGCCTGGTCCTTGCATCTATTTTCCTTCCCACCAGAGATGGTTTGCAAAAGCATGGGCAGCTCCATGAAATCTGGAGCAACTCTGTGCCAGGAACTTTTACCTAAACAAGTGGGAGGCTGAAAGTAGCTGTTCCATGGTCTTGAAATTGGGAAACTGGGTTCATTGATCCTTTGCTGTCACACTGTGCATGTCTTGGTTATCCTCCAGCCCCTCCAATTACAAAATGCAGAAGAATCAGAAGAGGAGCTTTAGTTGAAAGGCTTCATGTAAATAAAAATTTAATTATTATGAAACCACCTCAAAGAGCTACACCCTCATTTCACCTGTCCTATTTTGCCAGTACCTCAGCCTGAGAAAGCTGGCAGAATGTAGAGGGTTTGTGCTGGGGAACACAGCAATTTTGGGGGAGCAAGGCATCCAGGCTCAGGGCCCCGCTTAGGGCAAAGCAGCATGTACTCACTGGGAGCATGGCAGCCAGAACTCTGCACACACTGCATGCAGCGCTGACCTTTCCTCTCATCCCTTCTTCCTTGCCAGCAACTGCATAGCAAAGCTCATTTGCTTTCTGCTTCTTAAAACTGTCCCTGCTTCTCCCTACATCCAAAATACAGGGAGGAGGGGTGGGGAAAAGGAAAGGATTTGGCTGGCAGATTTGCAGTTTAGAAAGGCAGTCAAGAGGGACGCCTTGGTTTCCTCTGCACTGCCAACAAAGAAAAAACCCCTCAGCTGAAGTCTTCCCAGCGCTTGGGCATTAGCCACCCATCTAACTCATTATTTTGAAGGGGGGGCAAGCTGCTCCCACTCAGGCTTTCCCTTCTTCTCATGCAGCATGCCTCGCTGCCCAGCCTGCCCCGGGTAAAGAGCCACACCAGCCTCAGCAGAGGCAGTTAGCTGCCATCAATCCACAGGGCTTGGGCTATGTGCATCCAGGGTTGCCCCATCCCAGGTACCAGATTTTGCACCTGAGACGGGGCAACCTGTATGTACAGACTGGGGGATGAGAACCTGGAGAGCAGCCCCACAGAGAGGGATCGGGGGGTTCTAGTTGACAGCAAGTTGGATATGAGTCAGCAGTGTGTCCTGGCAGCCAAAAAGGCCAACTGTGTCCTGGGCTGCACTGTCAGCCGCTCAAGGAAGGCTATAGTCCCACTCTGCTCTGCGATGGTGTGGCCTCACCTCGAGTATTGTGTGCAGTTTAGGGCACCATACTATAAGAATGAAATGATGGTGTTGGAGAGCACCCAGAGGAGGGTCATGAAGATGGTGAAGGGTCTAGAGGTGAAACCATATGAGGAACAGCTAAAGTCACTTAGTTTGTTCAGTGTAGAGGAGACTGAGAGGAGACCTCATCATGGTCTATAGCTTCCACGCAAAGGGAAGTGAAGAAGTGAGGCAGGAACTGACATCTTCTCTCTGGTGACTAGCGACAGGACCCAAGGAAATGGCATGAAGCTCTACCGGGGTTGGTTTAGGTTGGATATTAGGAAAAGGTTCTTCACCCAGAGGGTGGTAGAACACGGGAACAAGCTCCCCAGGGAACTAGTCATGGAGCCAAACCTGACAGAATTCCAGAAGCATTTGGATAATGCCCTCAGGTACATGGTGTGACTTTGGGGTTGTCCTGTGCATAGACAGGAGTTGGACTCGATGATCCTTGTGGGTCCCTTCCAACTCGGGACATTCTATGATCATATTTTTAATGGACAAAAAAAGTGAAAGTTGCCTTTTCAGTTCCCGAGGATGAGGTGGAACACAGAACTAGAAAGAAGCAGACACCCTACCGGGGTCCATGGCATAAGGGATGAAGGTAACCCAAGGGCGCTCTGCCCACACCTGCACCCCACCGCGCGCAAACACAGACACACACGCACATCTCCCGCACACACCCCCACACCTACACGCACATCTCACACGCGCACACAGAC